>CM057155.1:26645239-26792787 GCA_029962745.1 Echinometra lucunter | reverse complement strand
AAATGTGTGAGATGTTATGTGTCATCGTCTGCTAGAGCAAGTTGTGTCCAACCTGTGATGTCAGTCACGTCACGCATCTCAGCAGCATTCGGAGAGCTCTTCAGGTGCTATGTCAGGGCTGTATTTTAGCATCTTGTAATTGATAACAATCATTACTGTGAATGTTTCCAAGCATTGAATTTTGATAACCTTGTCCAATCAAAACTTCACCTATAGAGATGCAATAATGAAAGTAAAGTCAGTTTTTTAAATCAGTGAATATCTACTTTAAGGCAAATTTGAATTACCTGTCCTCTGCCTTCTTCTGCCCTCATCTGAGCATCTACTTCTTCAGGTGATGTGAACTTACGGGTACGACCTTTGTGCTGTGGTTTCGACCTTCCTCCACCACCTCCACCTGCATCAATGTGAATACAGAATATCAATCCATCATAAATATTTATACATAATCATGTCAAGGTGTGAAAATATTACAAACCAAATCAAGTATCATGACAAAAATTTGGGAAATTCTGCACTGAACTGAAAACCATTTATTCAACTGAAAACTTTGTCTTCAGGTGACACACATCTGCTTTATACTGACCATTTCCCTTTCTAAGTACTTGTCAAACTCACACCTGAACACAGATGTCAACACTTTCTGATAAAAATTCTTAACTTTCCTATTTTTCTCTTAAGATTATCCTTAACACATTCACTGCTCTGTTCCATTTTTCTTTTAATAAAAGCTAAGCAAGGCACCTGAACAGTCATTATCAGGCATGTCAGAGCGGACTTCCCTTTAAAAAACGGAAATATGCAAATTGTCTCAAGTGTCTAGTCTTTTCAGTAATCTCACAAGCTATGTTAGTGGTCCATGTAAAAGTATATTGACCAATAGTTCTATAACAAGGGTACTGATTCTTCCCTCCCAAATTACATAATACACAGACACAACTTCTCAAACCATTTATTCAACCAATAAATGAAAATAAACATTGGCATAATGCAAAGAAACATTAAAAAATCTTGAAACCTATGTAAAAAGTGTTGATTAGTCACCACTTTTCTCAGTTACAGCTTCAAGGTAGTACACTTTCCTAGTTGTATTAAAGTGTGCAAACATTGCATTTTGAGCAATGCAGCATCTTCATGTAGAGGGAATTGGTTCGTTTAGTACTACATTAATTTGCTCAACAATTTTTACACTAATAATTTTGTCTTGAGGCTACCCTGCAATCAAATGATCGTACTAGCAGGAGTGGTAAGAAAGTGAGCCCTTTATGCTAGTGTGTAATCGAGTTATCACATATCCTGCAGACCAAGAAATAAACGTAAATAAATTTGATGCCTCACCATGGCAGAACTGATGGTAAACTGCAGTTTCATATGTCTTCCAACAGTCAAGAGGCAAGTTGAATTAAGACTGCTGTAGGGTCTATATCTACTTCATTTATATTTTGGTGTCTGAGTGAATGTATTGACTTTTGTGCTGTGGTGTTGGTAAGCACTGAGGTGTATTTGGACTTTCTTGTTCAATAAAGTGTTTGGAAGTCAGGAATGTGTCTGTGTAATATGTAATTTGGGAGGGTAGAATCAATACCTGTAAATTTAGCATTAAAGGGCCCAAGTGGTCAATACTGACCACTAGTCTTGCTGGTGTGAGAGGAGCAGGAGCTGTGATTAACAACAACAAAAATCTGCAAATTTCACTTCATTGTTAGATGGTTGAGATTCAATTGAAGGAATAAGATATTTTATCATCCTAAGCATAGACCATAAAAATAAATATTTTCCAAGAACTTCTTGATTACTTTATGATATCTATCCTCAACTACCATCATTCGCAAAAGTTTAAGGCCATTCTCCGAATATCAATTAACTCAAAGAAAACACAGAGTTAAACATATACTGACATAGATCCAGAGTACATTTATTTTCAATGCATTCATATGGGCATACCATTACTCTCATGCTACTGACCACTGTAGTAAATGTGTTATGTAAGGTAATTATTCAGTAAGATAGAAGAATGTATTCCAAATCATTGGCTGTATACACTGCATGCCTAGAGACTCCTATGCAAAAACCTGAAATTTTGAAAACTGAATTTTTTTTTAGATAGACTGTTAGAACAAGTGTTATGTTGAGGAAAGTCCAAGGACTGCCCATGGAGACTGTCAGAGGACAAGGAAGAGGACAAGGCCAATCATCCCCGGTGAGATTTGCCGTAAATTTTGTGAAAACATCTGCAGCAAGATCGCTCGCAACTAGTTGCGCATCGATGCGCATGCCAGATAGTCGCCATATTCAATCTGCATTACAATGGACAGCAGGGAAACGTAAACAGCGTAGTTTTTACCAGCTTCCCAATGATGCATTTTTGTCTAAATTTTCTTTTTCGGATATCAAATTTTTAGTCCCAAGTGTCACTGTCAGTCGGGTTCGTTATGGCCACAGCTGATAGTCACAAGGCTGGTAGTGTCATGCCATGGGAAAGTGATTTTCCAGGGGTTGTTTTGAAGTGGCGAAATGGCTACTACGTTAGCAAGATAGGGAAAAATGCCAGGCTCTGTGGAAAGTAAGTAGCATTAGCCTTTGTTTTTGTTTTTTTTTACTCTCCTCCAGGCCAAGAATGAGTGGATCTTAATAACTATAAGTTACACTCAGTCTTTTGACTTTTGTCAAATTACGGCTGCCTGCTAAAAACATTCAAGATAACAAAATAACATCGGCAAAATCCAGAGAATAGGGGACCGGAACGCTGTATTCATTTGTGTGCAAGCAAATGCAGCCCAGTAGCAGCAGATTCAGGAGTGAAACGTTTGTGACTGTGATTTTGATAACATTTCTAACCAAAATCAAACTGATTTTCATCAAATAACCAAAAATCTGAAAGTCCTGAGGACAATGTAATATACTAGAACATAATTACCTGATTAAAACATATTTGAAAGACATTTTGAACTTGATTATTGACTTGTCACATACCTTGAGTTTCGGCCGTCTCTGCCGATCTCTGCACTACTATGAGTATGAATAGAGTAAACTGCCCGAAATTCAACCGCTTAAGCTTTGCTGCAATATTTATGCCACTAAACTTACTTTTCATAAAATCATATCTACATAAATTCATGTCAAACATATCAAACTATTTTTATCACAATGTTATTTTTTTCAAATACATCTCAGTTTAAGAAAATATGAAAATATATCGCCATGTTTCATGCCCTTAATTCGATATCCCCTGGCAATCATTCGACCGTGCGCACCGCGCATACAATTAGGAATGCCAATGACAGTTTCTGATTTCTTATATTTAGCCATTATTTTACTTGATTACATAACTAAATCAAGAGTGTGGCTGTATCCTCATGTCGATGCTGTGGATACAACCACGCGTGTGGCCGTAAGGTAAAGACACACGCGTGTGGCTGTATTCTATACACTGCCTTGCATTTTTGACGCCGGAAAGGCGGAATATGGCTTTTTAGATGGATTTTTGGAGGTGACTACGGGACTTACTTGTGGTGAATGACAATGTGCTGACTTGTGATAATAGTGAAAATAGGTCGAATCACGGCACAGGTCGAATGACGGGCGCTCTCCCTAATTAACAATAACATGCACGCGCGTTCCGGGGCCTTATTCTCCAGGTTTGCTGTCATCACTATGGAAAATCTTGCTCTCAGTTTCACGTTCAGAAACGCTAAAAAGACCTAAGAAGAAGAAAACCTAACTGTAATACAAGTCTACATTAACAGCTGTTTGTGCATGTTTGTTGTTTTTTTGTAATCCATTACCAATCCATGATTCATAGCGGGTGGGACTACAGTTAAAGAAAGCAGGCCAGGGCAGGGGGCACGTGTTACATCAGGAACAGACATATTTATAACGATACTTACCCCTCTTCGGCATTTTGATGATGTTGAATAAATGTTGAATTCTCAAAGAAATAGACCCGACTTCCTTTTTCTACACTTTTAACAGAAGATTTTCAAAGTTGCTGAGATAAGATGGAATTCGATAAGATGTCATTCGCGTTCGCCGCACCTTGCTACAATCGATTGCTCATTGCGCAATCGATATCATTCTTTCAGGTAAAATTATTGCAAAAAATAAAAGAGGAAGAAAATCTGGCCATATCGTGGTTTAGGAAACCACTCGTTCATTTGACGCACGCACTTGTGTACAAAGAGAATGGAGGTGGAAATAGGAAACCAATGCGTGTGACTGAATAAAGCGCTGTTGTACAAAGTGAACGGTGGTTTCCTATTTCACGATAATGCCGAAAATCTTAGGGTTTGTAGCTATAATAATTGTTATTGCTACGTACCCCAAGATTTAAATAATTATGACAGGGGCGGCGGAGCCGGGGGCAGGGGGAACAGTGCCCCCTCCCACTTTTCCAAACACCCCAAGTCTACTTTTTACCCATGAAAAATGCCCTTTTAAAAACCTGTTTAGTGCCCCCTTTTTCTTCTTACAAAGTGCCCTTTCACTTTCTAGTAATCAGTAAGTGCCCTTTTTCGCTTCAGTTGCGTCGCCCTTCTTAAATCCTGTAACTCCCCCCCCCCCTTTACAACAGAAGAGTGATCCTTTCTCTTTTTCTCAGTGCTCTTTTTCCCTTCTATAATGAATGTCCCTATTGAAATGTAAGTGCCCATTTTGACTGCCCATTTTCGGCTCTAATAGTGCAATTGCCCTTCTGCTGAGCTAAATGCCCCCTTTCACCTCTGATAAGTTCTCCTTTTCTACTTGGGTAATATAAGTGCCCCGTTCAAAATCTGATACATGCTCCAGTTCACTTCTGATAAACAAATGCTCCTTTTCTTTTCTAATTATGTAGCATTTCCGCCTTCTGTTATGCCATCTTTCAAAATGTTAATTTTCGTCCTTTCGGTGGGGGGGGGGGGGGGTCGCTACAATCTGCAGACGCTGGGCCTTTCTTCACACAGTGAGACTGAAGGGCCAACGAAAAATGATTTGATGATCAACAATTTTTTTAATATTTCGTACAACTAATAAGAACCTTAAACAAACTGTGACGAAGTCCATATTCACTACATAACAGCCGGATTCATGGTGTCAAGAAGGCTTCGCAACTTTGCTGCCTCTTTTATTTAATTAACTGATTAATTTTCTCTCTTCCGCTCTTTCTCTCTTTCCTTCTCCTCACTGTCTCTCTGCTAAATTCTGCTATCTCTTCTACCCTTTGCTCTCCCTTTCCTTATACCCTTACTGGCAAACATTTATTTAAAACATTTCAGTAGGCCTACTTCATGCTCGCCTTTCATTGTCTGTTTTTGTATAATCTATCTAATGATTATCAATTCAATGCTCAAACAATACATCTGTTCAGTATTCATGTGTTCTTACTTTAAAGTGTTTTCTCAGTCCTTGACCTGCATTTCATTTTAATTTGAATAAACCGAATTAATGAATGAAAAAAAGTTTGTGCGACTTGCTGCAAAAGTTTTTTTGTACATATTTATCCGTAATAAGCGGCACCTGACAGTGAATTAGTGCAGGGTTCCCGATCGAGGCTTAGTAAAGGATTTTTTTTATACACATAAAATTTACATAACGGTAATTTAGTGAAGAAGTGACATGAATTCTTGAAGAATCAAAACAGCACTTTATTAATAGAAAACGTACAAGGCGGGAACTTGGTAAATTGTTCCAGTGACTATATTTAGGCAAAGAACTATAATACAATTTACCCATACAGAAAACCGTATATTTATTGTCAGTTCAATTAAATTTCTGGGGACTGTGTAAACAAGGAGGTGGGAGAAAGTGGTCCTCTGATCTCTTAATGCTAGATATGCTACCAAAGAGTATGAGCCCATCCCCAGTTAATTATTCGCAGTATGTCTATTAAAAAAAAATAAGGAAATTGAAAAGTAAAAGTTGTTCTTTCTGTGTTCTCTCTCTCTCTCTCCCTCTTGTGGCTCCGTCTTGTATAGACTAAATTCATTCAAGATCGTGCCCCCATACGCAATACCCCCCCCCCCCCACTTCGCCCGTAGAATGCCGTATGAGACATAACACTTCGAAGAGGGAAGAGGGCAGTTTATCAACAGCTATAAGAGCGCGAACCCATCTCCTGTGTTCCCTGTTTTCACGAAGTGACGGATACGAGGAAAATCGTAATTTTTCAATTTTTAGTTTTTTTTTGCATTTTTGGACATCTTTCACTAACATCTTGAACTTCACAGAGTTTCAGACCGTAATAACGTCTAATTACGTAACTATGGCAATGACGTCAACAAGAAAATACCTAGTAAAAGGATTTTCTGTTTTCACGAAGTGACGGCTTTCAGCCGTCCCATATGCTTTACGTGTGCGGCTGAGTTCCGTCACTTCGTGAAAACACATAAAAGAGCGCGTCTTCGCTTTGAATACGTGATCGCGCAGAATTAGGTCAAATGCGCGCTCATCAAGTCCCATTTGTTTAACACGCATGCGGATGAGATCCGTCACTTCGTGAAAACAAAATCACAGTGGAACCTTGAATTTTTGTTTTCACGAAATGATGGCATTGTTTACACCTCGTTTTCTTTTAAAATATAAAAAGAATAAGCAAATGATTGATAATGAAAATTGTCCAGAATATGCCCTATACGAGGATATAAAATTTATTTACCCTTCATACATTAAAGAGGTTGAGATTGAGGTCTGAAACTTTGAAAGTGATTTACTCAAAACTAACTTTTTCAAAGTTGCGCGCTCATCCGTCACTTCGTGAAAACAGGGACGTACTGTCTAAAAAGAAAGTAGAGTGAATAATGAAAGTCTGTTGTTCTCTCTCTCTCTCTCTCTCTCTCTCTCTCATTTATTTATTCATTATTTATTCGGCACTTGCAAGAAAAATATAACAAAATAAAAGAACATCAGATATAATGTATGCATATTCTTATAGCAATCCTCTGAGTGCAACAGTTGGCTGCCAGGGAGGAAGAGAGCAAACTTAATCACTATAACAGTAATGGTCCCTCCTCCCAACCAACTGATGCACTCAGAAGACTGGTAAACATAGAGGCAAACCAAAATACAACAACTAAACGACAAACAATCAGAAAAATCGGAAAACAAGTCATATTTATTGTGATCATTATGAAAGGCAGGTGAGAAAGGGGAAAAATCAAAATCATGGAAATTATCTATGGCTAGGAGGGGCACCCATTCTGTTACCAAAGAGAAATTCGAGGGGTATTTATCGAGTCTGGATCCCTGATTGGTGTTCTATTTAAATTCCGATTGAATGCGTATCATTTCAGACAAGAAAATCATGCCAATTACATTTTCCAAGTTTATATTTACCTCACTTCTTGCGACTTCTAGTTCGAATGGGATATACTAACTTCTTCACGTTATTATTGAAATTTGGCTCAAGTGGATTCTTATACAGTAATGTGACTTTGCCGACAAGATGAAAAACGAAACAACAAAAAAGGAAAAGAAAAGATAAGATAACGCGCTTCATACTTCAAACTGACAAATATTTTGTCCACAGTCATCATGGTCATCGCAGATCTCAGTGATCTGTAGTATAAGAGAGAATATTAGACCTGCTCGATTATTTCATGCAAACACTTCTTCGACAAAAGCTTAGCTTGACAGCAAAGTACTTGCTAGAGGTTTGTCCGACATAGTACAGCCAACATTATGTATGGAAACTTATATTAAGGTGCCATTATGCATCGCAAATTTGTATCTAAGTATTCTGGAGAGAAACATGGTATTGTTTTGTTTTTCTTTTCGGTACTTGTATGTTTCATCTTCCTTCCCCCCCCCCCCGCCCCCTCCAAAAAAAAAAATCAATTTGTTCAATAATGTATAATTTGTAGTTAATCATGTTTGTAATTTGTAGTTTATATGATTTTTTTTTTCTTTATATCTATTTTCTCTTGAAATTTTCTGGGTTTACCCCTTTTTTCACTGACCAATCATCATGTAAAGAGCTTAAGCGCTATAGAAATTTTATTTTATTATCATCATCATCATCATCATTATTATTATCATTATTATTATTATCATTATTATCATTATTATTATCATCATCATTATTATTATCATTATTATTATCATTGTTATTATTATTATCATCATCATTATTATTATTATCATTATTATTATCATTATTATTATTATTATTATTATTATCATTATTATTATCATTATTATCATCATCATCATCATCATCATCATCATCATCATCATCATTGTTATTATTATTATTATTATGCTGTTATTCAATACAAGCGTCACAAGATACTACCATTTGAAGTTCTGAGAAATCCTGTACCTATAAGCTTTTTAAAAGTGATAAATACAAACATGATAAAGTATTTGTTCCTTGTGTCAGCATCTCTCATCGCTCATTCGCATTTGTGTCATAAATTCCAAGCTCCGAGCTGAAGGATGACTCACCTCTTTTTCTGCCCAAATGATTTTTTTTTTTATTTGAAATGTATAATTTATTAATTCATTTATTTATTCATTTATTCCTAGGGCTACTCTCCCCGGAGGACACTTTTCCCGGATGACAACTCCCCAAGGACAGCTCCCCCAGTCCCCGGGGGAGTTGTCCTGATACGAGGCGAAATATATGACAAAAGACTGGACCTACTTGAAAATAATAAATCATCATAAATATACACATTTAGTTAGCCCATGTATTGTTCACTGCTTGTTTGTTTCATTATCTACTCTCATTTACATTGTTACTCATCATAGTTTCACTTTATTCACCTGTATATTATTAATGTATTCCGACTTTTCAGTTGTATTTATTTGAATTAGAATTTTAATAATCATGACAATGCTTTCTTAGTAGCACATGTTTTTCCCCTTCTCTTCTTTATTATTTTTCTTTTCAGTTTTGTTTTGTTTCGTTTTGCTATAACGTATTATTTTGTTTGTTTGTTTCGAATATTCATTTTTAAAATAAAAATATATTGAAAGGAAGAAGGAAGGAGACTCGGGAAAAAAAGAAAAGAAACGGTTTATAATATTGTAAAAAGTACTACTAATAGGCCTAATGTGATGTAATTCATTACAAGGCACAAGGTAGTATTAATTTTTTTTTATTATTATTACTATTCTGTTTACACTGTAGGCCTACTCTGTTTTTTCATATGTTATTTGTGCTTTTTAATTGTAATTTTGTTGTGAGTTTGTGAAATTTGAGAACAATCCAGTGTGTGTGGATTTAAATCGATAAGCTTTGACAGGCTAGGCTCTGCACAAGCACCGCGTGAGATCACCTGACTACCCTTAACCTAGGGGCGTGTGCGTCATGTGATAAGATTCAAAGATTCAGGATCGAGGAAAATGGCGACGTACGAGTGGTAAGTAGGCCTAGGAGTAGGACTAGGTCCTGTAGTGTAGGGAGATATTCATAATCATATTAAGCCTAAATGAGCTACTTCAGCGCTCAGAATAGTGTTCATTGTTTATGGAAGAAGGCAAAGAGTAGGATAGGTGGTCGTGTGTCTGGACACTGAAGAAAAGTAAAACCTCCTCTTTTTTCCTTGACCTGGTAGTACCTGGCTTGGCAAGGACTCCTTGGGCTTGGCTTTGGACACGGAGTGAACAAAACAAAATAAACGACGTTAAATGTTATTTTGTTAAAGAGTAAAGTATAAATTACTTTTAAACGTTAAGTCTAAGATAGGCTAATTCATCTGTTCATTGACATTGACATCGGTCATCACATACATGACATAGATTCTAGACTACTTTTGGAGTCTGTGATATTATAATAATGGCAGTGACAGTGTATACAGCCACACGCGTGTCTTTACCTTACGGCCACACGCATGGCCGTAAGGTAAAGGTGGTTGTATCCACAGCATCGACATGAGAATACAGCCACACTGAACTGAATTCCCACTTATACTCTGCGCCGCTACAGCTATCGCTAGTCTGTATGTATGCACTGCACAAGCGATGTGTATTCATGCGATGGTATGTCATGTATGTGTTGCGACTTGCAAAACTTGGATCGTCACGAAGGTTTTATGTCTCGATTTCACTTATTATACAAACTATATTTTCACTTCATTCTCACCTGGTCAGCAAGCAGGTGACAATATAGTACAGTGAATTTCAAGAGATAAAACCTTCGTGACGATCCAAGTTTTGGGGTTTGGCCCGGGGGTTTGGCAACACAGACACATCGCTTGTGCAGTGCATACATACACACTAGCGATAGCTGTAGCGGTGCAGGGTATAAGTGGGAATTCATTTCAGTGTGGCTGTATTCTCATGTCGATGCTGTGGATACAACCACACGCGTGTGGCCGTAAGGTAAAGACACACACGTGTGGCTGTATACACTGCCAAAGTGTTCTGTCATGCGTCGTCGTTAGCCTCTTATCATGGTTGGTAGGGTCGGCACTCCTCCTTTTTAGAGACAGAAGCGCCCCGCAGCGTTGTGTGTGCAATCTCATTGTACTGGGCAGCACAACGAGAAAACTACCTCAAATCATTGATTTTTCCCCTTTATTCATGAATATAAAAATATTATACACTATATAGTATATAGCTTACCGATTTTATGATATAGATCTATTCCTTTTAACTCTCTATTTTCAGGTAAATCCAGGGTCCTAACGTTAGGTCCTCTCGGTTAAAAATCTTGCAGCAGCCAACCTCTATCTGTGTTCGCCTCCGCGCTTTTCGCAGGGAGATCAACGAATTTTATATTACCTATTATATTTCAACCGTATTCAAACGATCGACCAATACGAAACAACACACAGCCTTCCCCTGGGGGGGGGGGGGGGGTCACTCACAGATGGAAGTGGTGCCCATGGGTGTTCGGTGCGTCGAAGGCCTGCAGGGTAGCGCAGCCAGGCATTGAACCCCAGTCGAACCCCCGGTCTAACCGAACGTTGAAGAACCGGTTAAATGATAATCCTTTTTCTTAAAAATGTTGAACGTACGGCTGAAAAGACACCCTTTTTCCAAAAAACGTTGTCGACGCTTAGGGTCGGAATTCTGACCCTTATTTGACGTTTTTTGGGACAAGCATGGGTACCACTTCCATCTGTGAGTGAGTCTCCCAAAGTGTATTGTGAAGGCTGATAGTGTCACACTTTTTGAAAGTAAAAGAGAAGTTCTGGCACAAGGCTGAATATAAATTCAAATACAGAGCAGCCCCCCAGCTGTGTCATTACCACCGGAGTCCTATTAGACAAGCAGGATCTGGACATAGAGGCATCACGCTATCTGCATCCAGAACTTAACCTTAAGTAAATTTAACCCTAAAAGATGCGGGCTATTTCTGGTCTAGTTATCGGGGGGGGGGCCATAAATCTCTGCCTGATCAGCATGAAAATTGGCATGAAGGTAGAGAATGATGTAATCTACAAGGCTATATGGTTAGATTTTATCAAATTGTTTTGTTTATTTTATATGAATTAATTTACTGTATGCTAATTTATGCAAGAAATCATAGTTTTGGCTATATCTCACTGAATAAAGCTTTAGGAACAATGATTTTTGGTACAAATATTTTTCATAACATTCACATCGACTCCTTTACTAAAAAAAAATGGGTTATCAATTTTTTTTATTATGTATTCTATTGTTTTACGAATTCCTTATGTATTTCTTTGGGTTTTTTTTAAACGTCTTTTTTGTGGTTGTGTGTTTGATGTTTCTCACTATTTTAGAGAGAGTAATTATTCTTTCCTGACAGTATTCACATAATTTTGAAAAGTTTCTGATTTTGCCCATAGGTTTGTACACAGTCATATACAGAAATAGTGCAATTTTAACGACATGTGTTTCGTAATCGTAATCTGACTCCGGCACCGTAGGTCCGATCGACATGAATTTGGTATCAAAACATGCGGGAAGGATCAGAGAAAAAAGTCATTGAATCTCAGATCGATACATCAAGTCGTTGCGGAGTACCGTCAAAAATTCAACAGGAGGGGCATTATGCCCCCGGTGCCAGGTAAAAATGTCAGAGGTAAAAATGTCAGAGGTAAAAATGACAGAGGTAAAAATGTCAGAGGAAAAAATGTCAGAGGTAAAAATATCAGAGGTAAAAATGTCAGAGGAAAAAATGTCACAGGTAAAAATGTCACAGGTAAAAATGTCACAGGTAAAAATGTCAGAGGTAAAAATGTCAGAGGTAAAAATGTCAGAGGTAAAAATGTCAGAAGTAAAATGTCAGAGGTAAAAATGTCAGAGGTAAAAAATTAATGTCAGAGGTATGCCAGATTTGGAAATGTTTAAGTGACATGTTTCAGGTACGAATACTGAATTATAGAAATTATGGGGAGTGGGATATATTCAAATATTTTCTGTAAACATACTGTCTATACTTGAATGCCCTTGTCTTTGCCATTTGGAAATAACGGTTATGGTGTTGGCGGGGTGAACGTTCTGGTATGCGCGCATTGCCCTCGTTTTCACCGCGGGGACGGGCATTGTAAAAACGATGGTGGGGAAAAAACTGGGTTGGTAACACGAGTAGCTGACCACACACATTCCACACGACTGCGCGATTTTAATATGTACATTCCTCTTCATAAGCTCCCTCCCCCCCCCCCTACTCCAATAAAGCGTGGTATACGTGAACGAATGCTTCAATATTATTGTCCTTATACGTAAGGAAGAATAGGAAGTAAGCGAAATTGAATCGTTAATTCGATCTATTTCTCGACCTTTTGTATTATTTCATCCCATACGCTGCGGAATTTACAACTTTTAAAAAGAATTGTTCAATTAAGCGTGGTATACGTGAACGAATGATTCAATATTATTGTCCTTATACGTAAGGAATAATAGGAAGTAAGCGAAACTGAATCGTTAATTCGATCTATTTCTCGACCTTTTGTATTATTTCATCCCATACGCTGCGGAATTTACAACTTTTAAAGAGAATTATTCAATTAGATAATTGTGTTAGCATATGCAAAACATCAAACGTGGATATCCCTTTTTAAGTTCATCTACCATTCTGTCATTCCACTTAAGATCTTAAATCATTTAGATATAATCCTGTAACTTAATTAATCTCACAAAGAAAAGAATGAACATCATCCCATGCTACATTTCTTACCCAAAACGCGCGATTTACTTATCGCTTGATGAAATTGTCATAAATATGTTTCACAGTGCAATCGTGTCAAGCGGCCAAATCTTAAACACAGAGAGAGAACTGGGCATTCGTTTGCTGCTATATTTGGAGTCAGCTAAACAAGTGCTCGGAATATCAAAACACTGTTGGGCAATGCGCACATACCAGGATGTTCTCCTGGCCAAAACAAGACTGGTCTCATTATTAGGTGGTTGAATGGGGCAGCATTATCACTTTCACATCAAATGAGTAAGACAGGAAGGCCAGTCGAATGACTGAACATACACACTTTTACAGAGAGCAGTATTATTGTGATCACTCCATTTATACAGTATGAATTCTTTTTTTAATATCTCGTGCTCTTCCTAATTTCAAATTCAATATTCTTACCTGTAACACGTTCACTTCGGCATTTTCAGAGCTGACATTTTTATCTCTGACATTTTTACGTCTGACATATTTACCTCTGACATTTTTTTCCCCTGACATTTTTACCTCTGACATTTTTACCTCTGACATTTTTACCTCTGACATTTTTACCTCTGACATTTTTCCTCTGACATTTTTACCTCTGACATTTTTACCTCTGACATTTTTACCTCTGACATTTTTACCTCTGACATTTTTACCTCTGACATTTTTTCCTCTGACATTTTTTCCTCTGACATTTTTACCTCTGACATTTTTACCTCTGACATTTTTACCTCTGACATTTTTACCTCTGACATTTTTACCTCTGACATTTTTACCTCTGACATTTTTACTCTGACATTTTTACTCTGACATTTTTACCTCTGACATTTTTACCTCTGACATTTTTACCTCTGACATTTTTACCTCTGACATTTTTTCCTCTGACATTTTTACCTCTGACATTTTTTCCTCTGACATTTTTACCTCTGACATTTTTACCTCTGACATTTTTACCTCTGAAATTTTTACCTCTGACATTTTTTCCTCTGACATTTTTACACCGAACCATGCCCCCCCCCCCCCCCCCCCCCCCCCCCCCCCGGGTATATTAGGGTTAAGTGATATTTTTCCAAGAATTTGTAGTAATAACAAATAGATTCACTGATCAGGCCTATGCAATATTTCATAGCATATCTGTTATGTTCTCAATCACAGGTATGCAAGACCAAGAGAGTATGAAGCAGAGAAACGAAGACTTCTGCTGAAAGGTGATGTTACTACAGAACATCCTCTGAAACCCATCACGGTCAGTATTCTGCTAAGGTAGTTGTGAAAGAACAAAAAATATGATAATATCATTTATTTGTGGATTATATGTGTGTAATAATTTGAGGATTGAGTTTAGGAAACAGTAATAAATGTCGGTTTTTGTTTCTCATTTGGGCTGCAATGTGTAAAAAGGGCCCTTAAGGCAAATTTTTCAAAAGTGAGTTTTCGATTCAGTTTTGTAGTATCATTGCTGCAATTTCTGAATATGCGAACAGTTTTCCAAAATTCCAGCCCTCAGTCTCCAAATCAAGGAAATTTTTAAAAAGCATATTTTTGCTCTACGCAAGCACTTCTGCCATTTGTAATCGAGCTTAACCCTAACGGGACTGCCTCCCCTTGATATCTCTGCCGTGACTTGACAGATTGATGTAAATTTTGCCTGGATGTCAAGAATCGTGTAAAGAACAAACAAATCCAGTTATTTTTTAAGTAAATCCTTATTTTTCCATCTCATATATTATAATTAATGCAAATAATATGCATAAATACACATTTGAGTGATAAGGTAATGAAAGGCCCTGGAGTTGAAATTAAAAACATTATTAGGAATGAAAATAATTTGAAAGTGATTTCAAATCTTATGTATTCTATTGTTGTGCTAATTTCTTATGCATTTTTTTGTTGTTCAGCTTTAACTTTTCTATTTTTGTCTCGCCCACCGGAGGTGAAGGCGAGACTAAGGGATCCAAATGTCGTCCGTCCGTCGTCCGTCCGTCGTCCGTCCGTCGTCCGTCCGTCGTCCGTCCGTCGTCCGTCCGTCGTCCGTCCGTCGTCCGTCCGTCGTCCGTCCGTCCGTCACAAACGTTATGAAAGATAACTTGGCAACCGTGACTCACTTTTCAACCAAACTTGGGTTGTAGATGCACTAAGGGGACCTGCATGTTATGGTCCAGTCAGAGGTCACATGGTAAGGTCAAAGGTCATTTCAGGTCAAACGTTAAAGTTTACGTGCAAGACTCTCTTATGACACAAAACTCTGCAACCGTGACTCACTTTTCAACCAAACTTGGGTTGTAGATGCCCTAAGCGGACCTGCATGTTATGCTCTAGTCAGAGGTCACATGGTAAGGTCAAAGGTCATTTTAGGTCAAACGTTAAAATTTACGTGCAAGACTCTCTTATGACACAAAACTCTGCAACTGTGTGACACTGTTCAATCAAACTTGGGTTGTAGATGCACTAAGGGGACCTGCATCTTATTGTCCAGTCAGAGGTCACATGGTAAGGTCAAAGGTCATTTCAGGTCAAATGTTAAAGTTGACGTGCAAGACTCTCTTATCACACATAACTTTGCAACCGTGACTCACTTTTCAACCAAACTTGGGTTGTAGATGCACTGAGGGGACCTGCATGTTATGGTCCAGTCAGAGGTCACATGGTAAGGTCAAAGGTCATTTCAGGTCAAACGTTGAAGTTTACGTGCAAGACTCTCTTATGACTCAAAACTCTGCAACCGTGTGACACTTATCTATCAAACTTGGGTTGTCGATGCACTAAGGGGACCTGCATGTTATGGTCCAGTCATAGGTCACATGGTAAGGTCAAAGGTCATTTCAGGTCAAACGTTGAAGTTTACGTGCAAGACTCTCTTATGACACAAAACTCTGCAACCGTGTGACACTTATCTATCAAACTTGGGTTGTAGATGCACTAAGGGGACCTGCATGTTATGGTCCAGTCAGAGGTCACATGGTCAGGTCAAAGGTCATTACAGGTCAAACGTTGAACGGTTAAAGTTTACGTGCAAGACTCTCTTATGACACAAAACTTTGCAACCGTGTCACACTTTTCAGTCAAACTTGGGTTGCAGATCACTAAGGGGAAGTGCATGTTATCATTCTGTTGGACTTCACATGATAAGGTGAAAGGTCATTGGAGGTCATATGTTACAGATGTTTTCAAATTCTTGAATTTGCTTTTCCTCTGTCATTTCTTGTATTTCAAACGTTAAAGTTTACCTGCAAGACTCTCTTGTGACGCATAACTTGGCACATGTTGCTGCAATAGCAACCAAATTTGGGTGATAGATGCACTAGGGGTACATTCATGCTATTGTGCTGTCAGGTCACATGGTAAGGTGAAAGGTCATTTTAGGTCAAACTTTACGACCTGCAAGACTTTCTTGTGACATCAAACTTGGTTAGGGCAAGGGATGTACTTGGGGAAACTTTCATGTTATTTAGCCACGGGTGGGCGAGACACAATCTTCCTATTGGCTTGTTTCTTTGAAGTTGGCTATTTAAGGGTGTTACCTGGACTACTATTAAGTTAGAATAGGTGATATTATACTAGTATACCTCATACATAGATTTGTATTCACTGATTGGTCAAATCTACATGTATATCACGTGACACGGTGCATCTGGATGTACCATTCATCCCAGGGTCTTGGTGTTCTGTCATTTGACCTTAGGTCAAATGATAGAATGTTCTATCATTTGCATTCTATCATTTGACCTAAGGTCAAATGATAGAACAGCAAAACCCTGTGATAGTTTGCGCAAACCCTCCGCTACTTTTGCACACACATAAACGCACATACATACACCATACAGAGATCGATGGTACTCATACATTCATGTATGAGACGTGGGAAGCTCGCTTGGCTATGAGCATACATACAATACAGCGTTCATACCGGTCCTTCCATAGAAGGCCTGGTATGGACGGCACCTCGGGGGTGATAATTTCACCACCATCCTCATGAGCACTCAGTGCCTCCAAAATATCCCAGTCTGTTTTAGGTAAAACAGTATGAATCTCCAATACATACACACAATACAGCGTTCATACCGGTCCTTCCATAGAAGGCCTGGTATGGACGGCACCTCAGGGGTGATAAAACAGTATGAATCTCCAATACTGTTTTCCCAAGATTCCTACTAGTACTAGGCTACTTGGAATTGATCTCCTAGTACCAGACCAGACACTTTGAGGAAAAATTTTATTTTCCTTGTTGCACATGGCTTCTTTAACTTTGAATTACCTCAAATGACCATGAAGTAACCTCGAAATGACCTCACCTTGAAATTGGCTTTAAATTGTTGTTTGCAATTTCAGTCACAAATAAGCGGAAATTAAATTGTGATTCTTTTTTTTTCATAAGCATATATATATATATAAAACTACAAAAGGAATAAAAAACTCCGTAAACCAAGGAAATTTCACGAATTTTCGCCCTTAGGGCTTTATCAAGTGTTTAATATCTATTTGAAAATGCGTCGTTTATCATGATCAGTAAACAGTGCGCACACTCTGCTGAAGTCCTAGGCGTATAGCGCACCAGACAGAGTGGCGCACATTACGTAACAAAGAAGTACATGAGCTCAAATAAAGTGAAAGAGACGGAAAAAAGGGGGAGAGAGAAAGAAAGAAAAGAGGGAGGCAGATAGAAGAAGTAGGAAAGCTGAAGCCTGCGAGAAAGAAAGGAACTGAAGGAAGAAGAAAGAAAGAGAGAAAGAGAGAGAGAGAAGAAGAGAAAAAAGAAATAGGAGGAAAAAGAAAAAGAGGAAAAGGAGAGAAAAAAAGAAAGAGAGAGAGAGAGAAAGGAAAAACAAAAAACAAAACAAAACAAAACAAAACAAAACAAAACAAAAACGGGGAGAAGAGGAGAAAGGGAGAGAAAAGAGGAGAAAAGAGATAGAGCGAGAGAAAGAAAGAAAGAAAGAAAACTGGAAAAAGAAAAGCAAGGACAATGACAACTAAACTAAGAGTTCATCGGAAAGGAGCGGAAAGCAGCGTTGATACCGTTAGGTTGGAGACATCCTAGGCGGTGGATGATGCGTTCTTCTCGGATCTTGCGTTCCTCATCACTCGCTCCAGAACATCTCATCACGCCGCAGATTTTGAAGTTTGTGATGGAGTGCCCCGGGAGATGAAAATGTTGTGCAACTGGAAGCCCTGTCGTGTGCAGTCGGATTGAGCGTAGATGTTCATTGGTGCGATCGGCCATCCTCCGTTTAGTCTCACCAATGTATAGCATTTCACATGTGGTGCACACAATAGCATATATCAAGTTGGTGGTCGTGCATGTGAAATGGTCCCTGATATGCCAAGTTGACTTAGGGCCCTTGATGCTGGTTGCTTGTGACACAAAGTTGCAGGTGTTACATCTGCTTCTCCCACATCTGACGGTCCCGTGATTGTCTTCGTTGTTGGGTGTAGATAATAACCTTGAGTGTACCAGCAAATTGTGTAGACTAAGATCCTTCTTGTAAGCAACAATGGGTGGATTCCTGAATATCTCCCGGTTTGCCTCATCTTCATGGAGAATGGTCGTGTTCTTCATGACTGTGGAAACTATCCTTTCGGTCGACGGATGGTACGTGAGAACCCAGGGTACCCGGTCCTTGTTTTCTTTGCGACTTGGTTCCATAGAAGCTTGGCGACTAAGATTTGATGCTTTCCAGGAGGCTTTCCGGGTGACTTGCTCCGGATAGCCTCTGTCTCGGAAGAACTCTATCATTTCTTCCGATCGTTGTCTGAAGTCCTGGTCGTCACTACAAAGACGTCGAAGCCGGGTAAGTTGGGAGAATGGGATGGACTGCTTGCAGCTGGGTGGATGAGAAGACGAATAATTCAGGTAGCAGTGGGCATCAGTAGGCTTGTAGTGGACGCTCATTCTGATCTGCTGTCCATCTGTTCGGAGTTGAATGTCCAGGAACGGGATGGAATCCTCGGAGATGGTATGTGTAAATTTGAGGGACGATGAAAATTGTTGAAATGGGCAACAAGCTCCTTCACGTTCTCCAAGGGACAAGATATATATATATATAGATATATATATATATATATATATATATATATATATATATATATATATATATATATATATATATAGATATATATAGATATATAGATATATATATATATATATATAGATATATATCTATATATATATATATATATATATATATATATATATATATATATATATATATATAGATAAATATATATATATATATATATATATGTTGAGAGAGATAGGGAAAAAGGGAGACAGAGAGGGTTCAGAGTTCAGGGGCGTATCCAGGGAAGGGGCGGTATCCCCTTTGCTCACTATAATTTTTGATCAATGAACACCATTTTCTCATAACCTGAATTTTAATCACAAATAAGCAAAAATCATATTGTGATTTTTTTTAAACATATTTATGTAGAAAGAGATATAAAGAGAGACAGAGTGGTCAAAGTTCAGGGACCTATCCAAGGAGGGTGAGGGCAGAATCCTCTTTGCTTACCAATTTACCATACATATTTTTCATAAAACACCTTTATGTTTTAAAACTTAATGTTGGAGCAAAAATTTCATCTAAAAGGTATCTTAAATGCAGATGGTCTTTATGCAAAGGGGGGCAGGGGTGTACTCAGAACTTTCAATGCCCCCTCAACCTTTTAGAAATCGTATGGATTCGCCCCTAATAGGCAAATACATGTGTCATAGATGGGGTTTTATGTTGTGCCGCGGCCCATGTTAAATTGTCAAACTCTTTCCTGACTTTCCTGTTCTTCATGATTTGAACATAATGTTAACCTTCTGTGCCATAGGTGATTTAAACTAGCCAATTTCTAATATGATATCTGATAATGTTGGACACAAAGGGCTTGTATTTTTCCCTATTGGATATTCCAAAACAGATTAGAAGCATGAAGCATGAAGCAACCAAAGTTATTGTGAAACACTGTTTATATTGCTATAAAGTGTGAAGGGAGGGGGTGGACATTTTGGATGTTGTCTCATGCAATTATTTTGTGTGTTCATGTTAGTACTGAAACTTGGTTGCATGTAATACAGTGTATATGACTGAAATAGTGAATTACAGTCAAACCTGCTTTAGCGACCACCTGTATAGAAAGGCCACTTGTCTATAAAGACCACAATTTTTGTTTCCCTCGAATAGTTTTTTCCATTGAAACGTATTAAAGGAACCTGTCCATAAAGACCACCTGCTCATAAAGACCGCTTTTCTTGTCTCCCTTGGGTGGTCTTTATACACAGGTTTCACTGTACTAGTATTTTTGTATTCCTGTTGAATGCTAATATTATCAGTTAAAAATGATTAAATGACATTTGAAACTAAAAGTCAGGACGAGAATGAACTTGTATCATATACCATGGTATAAATTGGTGAAGTTAGAATTACTGCCAATCACCATGATTCTACAAATTGCTCTCTGTTCTACTCCTTGTACAGGTCCATATTGCTGAAGCAAAGCTCCGCAAATCAAGCAGTCGGACAAGCACTAGCAGTATCCCAAAGCAGGATGTAGCCAAGAAAGCAACCTTGCTTGTTGACCCCTTGAGCAGTGCCTTGGAGGGCAGTGACCCCCTGTCCCAGTTTGCTGCTGCAGCTGCTACCAAACCCAAGACAGACCCGCTCTCTGATCCTCTCTCTCTTGCACTGGGAGCTTCAAAAAAAGATGCCGTGAGTGACTCAAATTTTGTTTTCACATTTGTTTTATTTTTTGCACAGATGATGCTATCTGTGAAAACCTGCTTTTACAATCACCTATGCAGGAAGAGCACCTGTGATATGTCTATGAAGACCACATATTATTCTCTTTCTGTAAAAACCATTTTTACTCTTTCCATTGCCATTAGAGTGGTCTTTAGAAGTTTAGATGTAGGTTTTACTGTAGGTGAAGGTCAATGAACTTTTCAAAATGTATGGTTATTTAAACAAAGTCATTTGTTGAAGTAGCAATCTATATCATGAGTATGAAACTCAATGGAAGTATATTATTGAAGAGTGAGAAATATTTGACGTTGTATTAAGTTCTGATAATGATATTACATGTCAAGAGAAACTTTTTTTAAACTCATTCATACTGACTTTTGTCATTCCCATAGGCGTAGTACAGGAACCACTCAATTTCTATAGGTAACAGATTAAGTAATCCTCATAACATGAATAGTACCAAGAAAAGGGTAAAAATCCCCAAAGTGACATTCACACAAAGCATACCTCATATTTGTATGAAGTAGGAAACTACATTGTATATCCACTGTAATGTGCTTGGTGAGGAATATTAGTTTGATGTCCATAAGATCTGCCTTTCCTCACTAACCAGTCAGTTATATATTGGACAGAAATGACTGGACAATTTTGATTCCTTGAATACAAATTTATTTTCTGGTATTGCCATATTTAACAATTATCAATAAGGCAAGTCCAATACAATACACCTTTTATCTTGTAGTTATGACAATGTATCTTGGGTTTCCCAAGATAATTAGCATTAAAAGTGTTATCCTTGATATTTCCTCTGTTTCAACCTTTAGTAGGACCATCAAATTGATTCATACTTGAGGAGAACTCAAATTTGGATGCACTCAGTGAGGTATGGAGTAAAATGCTGTATTTTTTTCAGACGGACTCGGCATCCCAAGAAGCTTCCAAAGGACTGGATGATTCCTTTGAGCCTTGGTCCAGTAAGAAGGCAGGCATTCTGAGCAAGTATACCACATCAGAGAAACTTTCTATTACAACAGTGAGTTATCAAGTTCTCTGTATAATTGGAACTGAACTTAGAGACTCAGATTATAAGATAGCAGTCCCGGTGGGGTCACATATCATTGCAAATGTGTACGCATGCTCGTTCTAAATTTCAAGGAAAAGGGGTATTTTCCCCACCCTGTTCGCGAACATTTGATGTCTGCGAAATTTAGAAATAGGGAGGTTTTCAGAGGACACTGTCCTCGAAATGAAAAAATAGGGTATATTTCAACAACCTACCAACATTTTTGAGCCGTGAATTTTTATGTTTTCCCCCTGTTTTTTCCCAATCGTGAATTTCGAATCACTACCATGAGGGACTGACTCTGACTCCGGGACCTCGACCTGGCCTCGACCCCGGGAATTCGACAGCTTTGCCGCCCTGGCTCCGGGCCCTGGCTTTGCTGACTGTAGGCTCTGTTGACGGTATAAATAATTATACATCGGTGATGTGTAGCCTACATGCAGGGCTCGAAATACCCACCGGCCATCGCCAATTTGCCGGTATGCCCCACCCACTGGCCGTGATGCCCTTCTCGAAATCAGAAGGTTCACGGCCACAAAATTTTCTGAGTGGCCTTGATGCCCTCCAATCTAAGAAACTCATACTACACTGAAAAAAAAATAATAAAACCCAGACTTTTCCTTTTTATTTTGTGACAAAATATTGAAAATTAACACAAAATGAACCCTTTTTCAACAACAGGAGGCACCCTTAATAGAAGTTTGTGATATCGATGTCAAGATATCAGTAGCTGCTCAGTCCCACACATGTTAAATGATGTACCAGTGCAGTGTAGTGTAGTGTATGTGTAAGTGCAAGTAGTGAATGACCTGGAGGCTCCTGCCCTGACTTTTGATTATCAAGGTTATTTTTGGTCTTGAGTGCCGATATTTTAATAAAATTTTGATATAGTGTGTGGATTTTATTTGTCAAAATGTCAGTCAAACTTATCTTGAGTAGTATCTGAACATCATCTACTATTTAAAGAAACGCGCGCCGCCGATGTTTTTAGTCAGCTGCTTTGGGCTGCAGGCCTTCCTTCAGAGTCAATTGCTCCCCGAGCTCTGGGGTAGTTATCCTGCAGAAACTGCCTCATTGGGCTGCTGATTTCAAGATTTTTCAGTCGTGGTAATAGTTTATTTTTTCAGCTTTTAGGGCATTGTGGGGTTGATATTTGATTAGATAATTACTTTTAGCATATTTTTGTGAAAATATGTGATATCTAGAAAAAAAAATTAGAACCCCAAAAGATGAAACTTTAATTCTGTGAAGTTCTGCGTTTTAAAATTATTTTGTTTTGGGTTAGGGTATAGGAAGTGATGTAAATTTACTTAGGCCTACTTGCACTGAGTGTGTACTCAATTAAACATGTAAACCTTTTTTTTTTTGCTTGGTTTACATGAGATGCTAATATTATTTTCTGGACATTCATTTGCTTAAGATTATGTAATGACATTAACAACAATCCAATAAATAATAGAAGGGGACATTTTCTCTTCTGTGCTGCCTCTGAGCCTGAGGCCATTTTTATTTTTTGAGTTTTGCTTTCTTGCATTCACTCCACAAAGCACCACACACCTTCACCAGCTTATTCTTTAACAGTAACAAATTTTTATTGAGAAAGGAAGGGGAGAAGGGATGAGAAGGAAAAAAATGAACACCCCAATTAAAAATTCATCAAGTGATAAATGCTTAATGATGATCTAGGATTCTGTCCACTCTCATTTCTCATTTTTAGCTTCATCCATAATCTCAAATGGAATTACATGATTTATCCATATAGCCAGAGTGCAGTCTCACCACAAAAAAAAGCAAAAAGAAAGAACAGGGGTGTGAGAGTTCAGCTTTTTTTTTTTTTTTTTTTTCAACTTAATGTCAGCTTTTTGTGCACTTCCTCTGTACAAAAGTATAGGAGCTTTTGTGATTTCAGCTCTGTTTATTTATGGTCACTCACACCCCTGAAAGAAAGAAAAAGCATCAGAGGGAAGAAAAAAGGGTAAGAGAACGTAGGAAGAGCAGGAGCAGACAAGGAATGAAAAAGAAACTTCAGAGCTTCCGCGCAAGCGCGGGGGGAAACTCCCCCCTCCCTGCACCCTTCCCCCTAGGAGTACACTTTGTATGCTCAATATTTAATTTGCACACCTTGCACGCTCACTACTGCCCACCCCCCCCCCTAAAATCAAATTCTAGCTACGCTTCAACCCCTAAAATACTGCCACCGTATGTAATTATAAGTGAGAAGCATGAATGAACTATGGTGGACAAAGCGTAAACGCGCATTTATGCATTGTGCCGTGGCACGAGTTGGTCAGGTCCCATTTTGGCCTTGGTGCCCCTCTGAGTGGATATGTGCCCCTCTGAGAGGATATGTGCCCTCTCAAAAAAGGCCGTGACCCAAATTTTATGAAATTCGAGGCCTGTACATGTACTTTAGAAAATTCCCTTATGGTAGATTTAAGGATTCAGCATACAGAGTTGTACATGTACAAAGATACTGCCAGGATACTGTATCATTAATGCAATGTTGCAAGGTGAGATACTGGGTCATTTTGAAGTACCCTTGTGAAGATGAGACTATACATTGTATAAACTTGACTCTGGTGCAGTGTGCTGGAATATGCTGTTATGGTGTAAATAAAGTGCAGGTACATGGCATAATACTACAACAAATTCCATGCGTGTTCAATTTTGTTGTGAGGGAGTGATTTTACGATCAAATATAAGTATCGGACAGATTATAAGTTTAAAAATTGTCCCTGGACAAATGTCCTTGTTTTGCACAAATAGGGTATGTTTTTAAAAAACTCTCCTTGAATTGGTAAAAAAGGGGTATTTTTTAAAGTGAAATTGTCCTTGTTTTTCCGCAAAATAGGGGGTAAATTTTCAAAACTTGTCCTTGAAAGCACGCGAAATAGGGGTCTTTTTTTAATTCTCAGAACGAGCATGCATTACGCCTTTGTATACAGGGTGATGCCACCGGGATAGCAGTGAGATAACAGAGAGGATTTCCTGTGTTTAATACCACATGGTTGGTTTTTTTTTTTTTGCATTCGTTTGAGTTCTTTATTTAATTCTCATACTGGAATGTTTATAACAGTATTGCTCAGAGTATTCTAAGGAAATTGATTAATTTTTTTTTTATTCCAAGATAAAGGAGCAGGAACCATTTTCATCCATTGTTATTGTATGTTGATGACTTTTATAACTCTTTATTTTGTCTCAGAGTTTTCTGTCACCTGCTGATCGAGAAAAGGGTGAGTTTTTTATTCAGTTAAAAGAGAAGGTTGATTACTATATATATTAAGTGAAATAGGATTGCCCATGCAATGTTACAGTATTTTGAGTATGATTAGAAACAGTTTGGACAAAAGTCTGATGTCACCGGATTGTGTGGTCCCAAGTACCTACATCTGTGTGCAGTGCTTTTGATTGTCTGTGAATTTATGACAATATGGTCAATTTGTGATGAATTTGATAATACTGTTATAGCTACTTTTGTTTTGTTTGTTGTCGCATCTGTATGCATTCTAAATAGCATTGCTCTCACATCTGATATTGTCTTTTATTATGCCGACATTCTATTTCATCTTCACCTCAGTGACAGTGAAAACCCAGGTTGTCCAAGGCACAGTCACAGACAAAGTCAAGAACAGACTGGAACAACTCGATGATTTTGAAGAGGTAACGAGAATCTTCTTAACGTATTTTTTTCAAAATGTCAAAGTGTTAGGGTTTAATGTCCAGTGATCAGCAAATCAGTGTCTAGTTACAGGAATATTTTTTTTTAAAACTACTTTTTTAGCCAGAATTTCGTTATGAATTCTTCTTCTGGTCCTTTGTTCTTCCATAGGGTTCTGTAAAGGAGATGTTAAACCTTAGCCAGCAGGAATATGTGTATCGTATTGAGGAGCTTAACCAGGCTTTAATCAATGCTTGGGATCTAGATCAGAAGGTCAAAGCTCTCAAGATTGCCATTCAGGTAAGATGGAACATTTCCCTCAGTTAGCTTGGCAAAATGTAGTGAAATTTAGAGATGAGCATAGGATGTTCAAGGTTTTTGGATGTCTAGACTTATGTTAAAGCATAGTCTGATTTTATATAGAAGAATTTAACCTCAGGCTGGATCTTTGCAGTGCTTGGGATCTAGACGAGTAAAAGCTCTTAACCCATTGCGCATGATTTGATTTCAGTATAACACACATTTCCCAAAACCCTAGCCCGAGTTATCTTGGGCTTAATGTTCTACAGGTTAAGATTTATATTCAGGTAAGATTTATATTGCTGTGCTACATGAAATGTGTAAAGATACATGCATAACACCAAACAGTTTGGTTGCTGGTTTATCTAAAAGTGTAATTGGACTGTACTAATGCAATATGCCATATGCTGAGATCTCTCCTCGCAGCATGTCCAACATTCAAGTCACAGTATCTCATGTTTGTGCTCTTATACCCTCATCTTAGTGCTCCAAACTTCTTGCTGACATCTCAGTGATCCAGTTCTATCCAAGCAAGTTTGTTCTCATCACAGACATACTTGACACTTTTGGTAAGCACGGACTGCAAAGGAAATTGTCGCTTAACTCTTGTCGGGATCCTTATACCCTGATTTTGGTTATGTTTTTCTTTTCCTTTTTTAAAGCAAGAAACAATGGAAAACAATCCATGGTTCTACCTTTATGAACATTTCCCACAAATTTGCAATGTGCATCCACAAAGGAGGCCTCAAACACATTGTTGCCAGGGGCCGGATTCTTTTCTCACTCTCCACCCAGGTGTAGTAAATGGGTACCCAGTAGGAAGAAATTCCTTGAATGCTCGAGCACCTGATCAGGGTAGCCGTGCTGAAGCCGGGGTAATGATATGCAGCGCTTAGAAACATTTGTATTAAGCGCTATATAAATGTTGCATATTATTATTATTATTATTATTATTTTCTGCATCTGTGTTGTGGAGCTGTCTCCTTCATTACTTTTGTTCTTGTTATCTGTGGTCTAGTTTCAATAGTCAACTTGAGACTTGAGTTGCATAAAACTAGCCATTACTGCAATCATTCCCTCATGAATAATTCTTCTGTATCATCAATGTTTTGATTAGACATCTAGATATTGGTGCTCAGCCTGTATGTTCTCAGATTGGATTGCATTGAAATGTGATGGAGATTTTTTTTTTTTTTTTTTTTTTTTTTTTGAGGAGGGGGGGGGTATATGCCGGAACTATGCATGGGCTATAAGGCATCTGAGGATTTACCAATACTTCCATTAACCTCCCTACCTGTAAACATCTCTCATAGCGCTTGCTTCTTTCTTGTCCAAACTAGGTCGTCTTGTGTACGACAGGATCCACAAGAAGTCAACATACCTGCCTCCTGGAAGCAACACTCCCCAGGTCCTTCCTGTCAACTTCACTCCAGAGCAGGTGCCCAATTCAGCCAAGGAAACCTGTAGGAACTGGTTCTTCAAGATAGCATCCATTCGAGAGCTCATTCCAAGACTGTATCCTTGATGACAGATGGATATTACAAGCAGTGTTGTATGCCTCAAGGTGTGCCTCGTCCTCGAGGCCGGTCTTGAGGCCGAAAATTGCGTTTTTGCCTCGGCCTTAGTCTTGGAGCCTGATGTCTCGGCCTCGGAGGCTTATGTCTCGATGTCTCGGCTCGAGGCCTGAGTGAGGCAGTAACCAATCTCTCGTTCTCTGGGGGTTTTTTTCGCTCGTTCCGCCAGCCCAAATATCATTTAGGAACTCTCGGGGATTGGGGAGAAACCGCCGCTCAATTTCCTCGCTCCAGTCATAAAAAAACGTCACAGGACTGTGTGAGCATATAATAAATTTATATGTAACTCTGTGGTGCGCTCCATACCCAGTAGTCCGCTCCCTCCAGAGCATTTACTTTCGCAATTGAGTAAATGGGCCGGCACAGTAAATTGGGCAGTTGCTCAAGTTGTATTTTACATGAATGGCGGTGTATGGTGTATTTGTTAGTATTGTGTACTTTGTAACCCTTCTGCTTGGGTCTTGCGTGAATTATGCCAACATGAATGATTCTGCCTGAAGCTGGTTTAGTTGCTTCAGTACCTCGTAAACTTACATAATTAGTCTGTTGATGACTTGATGTCTTGACTTATGATTGTTTTTGCTAATTTGCTAGCCTTAGTCATTCTTATTCAAATGATTCAGTTTTCCACAAAAAAACCCAAAAAAATCAGGGGGAGAATCCAGAAATATACATGGCTCAAATACTTTAATGAACAATTAAAAGGTCTAGATAAAGACCCCAAAGTGGTCAAAGCAAATTAAACAGGTGAAATTTAAACACACGCAAAAAAATGTACATTTTTTAGTGTTCTTGGTCTCGGTCTCGTTCTCGGTCTCGGATAGCCATATCTCGGTCTCGGTCTCGGTCTCGGTGTCTGTCTTGGTCTCAGACAGCCATGCCTCGGTCTCGGTCTTGGTCTCGGCTGAGCCGGCCTCAGATACAAGTACTATGGAATATTTGTGAGGGCTCTTGAATCCTGTAGGAGAAGTCCTAGGTTTGATTCTTGAGGTTGAACAAAGTTGGACAAAGTGTCTGTCTGATGTCAGTCTTTATTTGTCTTTATTGTTTAGTGCAATTTTCTGGTGGTTTACCTATGATGTAAGATTTAGATTTCCCTTTCTTTTTGCTTGAAACCTATAAGAGATGCCATTGCTTTTATTTTTGTTGTCATAAGTGGCCTAATGTTTCATTGTTTGTCTGCATAACATTTTTGTTCCTTGACACCAAACACTCAGTTATGTAGAGACAGCCATCTTGAAATGTTACAGCTTCCTGACATCAGGGTAAGTGGAAAAGTATTGTTCAAATTTCTATGCAAGGTTGTAGAAGAAAGGAAAGCAATATCAGTTGACATTTATAGAGTGATTGAAAATAAAATACAATTAAACATTCATTCCATTGAACAGAAATAATGAAGGTAGCTCATTCCACGTGCAGGTTTGAAATTGTGTACTGTATGAGAAGCCTGTTTTGTAATACAAACGATGCATGCGCATGAGTTCATTATACGATCTATCTGCACTCGAGTTGAGGCTGTGTGCATCTATCCGCACTCAGCTTAACGGCTTCATGCGATAGATGTAAACAGCCTCAATGAGAGTGGATAGATCGTATAATGAACGAATGAAGACATGCATCATTTGTTTTATGCAACAACTCTTCTAGATCCTGTTATTTGATAAAATAAAAACAAAAATAGATCTATTCTACAAACTTTTTTTCTTTACTTACCCCAAAGATTCGCAAAGTCATGGAAACCACCATTTGCTTTCTTGTGTGACGTACGTACAATAAGCACAACCCAGTTAACCCATTCGTGACAGGAATTATTTAAAGCCTAATTTGATCAGCTTTTATTCTTCAAATTGGCAACACCAACATTTTCATTTTAGTGCTACATTTTTCTTATAAAACGTCATGTATCTGAAATGAATATAAATTGACAGAAATTATGATGAGAAGTCAAAAAGTTGCCAATTTGCAGGGGAAAGTGGTGATTTTAAACTTTCTATGACATTGCCAATTTAAGTATTTTCATGCTTATTTTCCTTTAAAAAAATTTCAGCATCAAACAACGAATATTGACGCAACCAAAATGGGCACAATTTGTGTAGAATTTTTCGCTCTTTCTGCTCATGTATTTGGTATGATTTTTAGGGCTTTGCATCAAAAGATACTAGGCCAAACCACAAAATGTGGACCTCAGTCACGAATGGGTTAAAGTGTAATGCGCTTCCAAGTAGTATGCGCACATAGAGTACGCACATCAATGTCCTTGCCATATAAAACAACACAAAAAAATTAAAAGAGAAAAACAACAAAACCAACAACGTTTAGTAGGACTGTAAACTATTACACTCCTATCACAAAAAGAAAAAAACTTGTGATAGACTAAAGAAATAAATCACACAAGATTGCACTCAACTAGTCATTTGATTAGGATCTAGGAGTGAGTTGTATAATATCCTATATGTCTTTACCTGCATTACTTCCCTCCTCTCAGGTGTTGAATGAGTACTCCATACGATGTGAATGTTAGTGTGATAGCTTGTATGTTCCTGTAAAATGGTAACTGAATGGAATGCATCCTAGTGGAATGAGAGTATGGACTGTAAAGTGCAGAATCCAAATTAAATTCCAATGACTAGTACAATGACCAGGCCCCTAAAGCTCCACCATTTTGTCCAAATTCATTAGAAGGCCAACCTAAGTGCCCATTAATATTCATGATAAAAAATTAATAATTCATTTTGTACGATGCTTCCAATGAGTAGGGTGCATTTGTGCAAGGTATTAAACATTGCACCCATCAGCTAACCACATGCACAATAAATCCAAAATAAAAGTGCAACAAATGCGCAACAAACACGCATTAAATCAAAGTGTCACAATAAAACTGATACGCGCATTAGATATGAATAATGCAACAGTGTTATCGATATCATAGTGCTTATTGGCCCCTTCGAATGATCCGATAGAGGCGGGGCCTAATGCCATTCACGTAATAATATCTGCGGGTGCTGCTTTTCGTCTAGTAAATTTACTAAATGTCTATGACAATGACATTGTAAGCACTCCATAAGGAAATCCATAAGAAAGAGTTATTAAGTTAATACATTAGATGAAACGTTAATTCTATGAGATTTTCTTTACCAGGGAGTACTCACAAGCATTGCTGAGACTCACCAATCAGATGAGAGGTATTGGTGACCCTCTTGTAGCCATCTACGCAAGAGCCTACTTGTGCAGGGTAAGACTGTTAATGTGACCAGTAAAGTCCATGAGTTTGACCCACATTGTATATTCTATTTACCTTTAAGCTATGTCAAAATTTGCGAAGAAATGTAAATTTCTTTTCAGATATTCTTATTTGCATTATTATTATTGTCATTGTGTGTTATTGTTATTATTATTGTTGTTGATTGCTTGCTCCTCAGGATTATCAGTCTTCATCAATTATTTGTTGTTTAGGTTGGAATGGATGTAGCACCCAATGCTCGTGATCATCTCATCAGTAACTTCTATGACTTCCTAGGCACATACACACAGGTATGCATGCGTAGCTGCGTTTATTCCATTTTAGACTAAAGTTTCAACTCGGACAATCAGCTAAAGGTGTTATAGGAGATTAGATAGAATTGAGCTTTAAAAGTGGGCTTTAAATCCTCGGTTCAAAGCCTCGTCATTGTAGTGCTTGTACTTTCTTGTATTCCATGCTCCTATGTTTGTTTTCTTAGATGTGGAAATATTGTTGTATAGTGGTTCATTCATTTGACTCTCAAGCAGAGGGTTAAAGGTTCAAATCTCAGACAGGCACTAATGTCTTTTGGCAGGACACTAATCCATGTTCGCCACTCTCCACCCAGATGTAAAGGGGGACCCAGTATATAGGCTATAACAGGGTTAATAATGTTGAAGTGCCTTGAGCATGATGGACCTGAGCACTTTACAAGAAGCCACCATTACTGTCATCAAATTTTAATGATTTATTTATTTAAAAATAATGCAATTCATTTGTACAGTACTAGGGCTCAGTGGGATATACATTTACCTTTATTAAAATCAAACTTTTCGAGAACTACAATTATATTCAGTGGTTCAAAATGCTGGAACAGCATTTCATGTAAGCTTAAATCATGTCCTTTATTATCATTATTCAAATCTTATGAACTGCAAAAAAATGTTTGAAATATTTTTCTTTTCTCTTGGTTTTTTTTTTCCACTTTCCCTCTCGTTTTATTGTCATTGTAATTTGTCAGTATTTACTTTATATATCTTGGTAATGGTAATACATGGGGATCACCCTCGATAAGCCTCTTTGACTTTTGGTGATCCCTCCATATTCAATCAACTAAAATTTTCTCCTTATTGTCAATTGTTCTGACATGAAAAGTATTTTTATCATGTTCACCTCCTATATGTATTAATGTGTGATATGTTCTTGTATTTTCATGTTGTTTTTATCTTGGAATTTGAATATGGAAACAAATGAAATTATTTAATTAATAGTTATTATCATTATGTTTCCTTTTCTCTTTTACTCTTAGCTACAAAGCGACACAGTACAGAACATCTTAGCTGTGCAGAGATTAGATATGGCTTCCTATCTCTCCCTCTACTCTCCTGCTCTAGATTGGATTCTGCAGTCAGTAGCTTACAATGCTTCCGAGGTAAATACTACCTTGTGCAACAAAGAGCAAAGGTTCTGTGAAGTTTGTAGCTTACTGTGTCTCAGAGGTACATATTACCTTATGATACTAATAGCAAAGAGAACATTTCTGCAGTCTGTAGCATACAATGCTCTAGTAATAAATATAACAGAGGGTTGTGTAGTGTGCGCACTGCAATATTTTTGAATACCTGTTTTCCTGCGAATGAATTTCAAATGCAGAGTGGAAACGTGGAAACATGGAAATATTTATGTTTTTAGAACCAGTTTCTAAAGAGGTATCAATACTTGAAAAAAATTTTACTTCAACTCTCTTTGTTGTTGTTGTTGTTGCACTTAAATCGTGATACATGTTAGTGAATGAATAATTTGAAATTGGAGATGCATACATGTGTTTGTGTTTGTATAATAAACAAAAGTATTTCCATCCTTGCCTTCATCTCACTTTTTTGTGTTTCAAATCATACAGGAAGTCTTGACAGAGATTTTGGAGAAATGCAAAAAGCAGTGTAACAGGTATGAAGGTTATAGACCAATTCCACCTCCAATTTATGTATTTGGCCCTCTAACGGCGACATGATAGCTGCGGTGTGCAAGCACGCTGACCGCAATTGGCTCTGTGTACAAAATCAATGAAAAATATGAGATATGCCCTGATATTGTTCCATTTACTTTATTCTAGATCAATGAAATAAAGTATGGATACATGAATAGATGAGGTAAGACAATGGCCATATCTAACAGATGAAGGTATGATGTATTTTTGCACTTTCGTTGCTTTTTCCCCTTAGTGTTGTCAGTAAAAGTTCGTTCTCAGCATGGAAGCCCGTGCTGCTGGCACTGTCGCACTAGCGGTACTGCACTGCCGCAGTAAACGGGAGCCCTTAATCTTACCTTGTTTACATGTTTTCACTCATCAAATTGTACACCAAATTACATAATGATAATGTTTCTTGACTTCAAAGTCCTTTCTGTTGATGTTTTTTACCCACTGGCGACGAATTCCTTCACATTCCTTATGGAAACCTGTGTAGGGAGTACACCTTCTCACACAAACAGGCTTCATGAGTCAAAGGCGAGCGAATTTCACACTCAGTTAGCTTTCAATTTTTAAACTTTCTCCAATTCTTGTGGCATTTGAGCACCACACAGCTGTGACCTGAACTTCCCTGATTATTCCTCATTGCAAACATTAAAAGAAATCTGCATATATTGGTCAAAATAGAAAAAAATTGAACGAATGTACATAACGTGCTATTGACTTGTGTACTATAAAAGTTGGGGCGCACACCGCAGTATGTCGACCAGTCTGCTGCCCTCTTGCATTGTGGAATTGGTCTATACATGAAGATCTCTGGCTCTTCTAGTATCACTGAACAAATGAAATTCTACTGAGGTGGGATTTTTTTATTTTATTGAAATTGAAGGATTTTACTGCATATACTAAAAAAATGATGGCTAAATCATCAAGTATGTAAACCAGCTAGGCATCTATGTATGGAGAGGACACATTTGACATTATATCATGTGCAAAAATAATACACCAGAGATTGTATTTTTTTAAATATATATTTCCACAAAAAGGCGAAAAAAGTCTATAAAATGCAAGAAAACTCTTTAATAAGATGAAAACTGAAAATAATGAGATAGTTGCATTCACGACCTCAATTGGCAAATGTCGATATCAATCTTATCCACCAAATCGCAGGATAAACTACCTGAAAACTAATTTTTCAAGGAGCTTAGGAAGGCGTGTCCTACCTCTTAAAAGTGGCAAAATTTTAGTAGTTTCATAATCATTTCCCAATGTTTTGTTTCTAACTTGATACAGTGCATTACTTCTGAACTCGGTCATGTCAGCCTTTAAACCAGAGTACATTGGTAGCAGAGCAATCAAATTCATTGAACTTATCAAGGAAAGCGAGGAGGATGGATTCCCAAAGGTAGAAAAGATTCATTTATTTTCCACCTTTATTAGACTTCAGGTTTTTTTGAAAATGAACAGTGCCATAGAGAGCTATAAGCTTCATGTATGCATGTTGATGACACAGAGACTCCAACCCCAAGCACCTCTTAAGCTGGAGATTCTCCTGCCAAGACCAGCTAGCAAACAGGAGACTCATTGTGCGCGTAGCCCACATCACCAGCGCAAAGCATGAAATTCCTTGTGGACGGAAGCCACTTTTAGGGTTATAGAAGCTCTCTGGTGCTAACTTAGGCTTATTTTTGAACACTTGACAACACTAAATGAGGTAAAATCCAATGATTCAGATTCATTTTTTCAAAAAGGTGTAGGGTGGGAGAAATTCAACCTCAAGTAGGAGAGCAGGAGATTTTGTGAAAATGGACTTACAGCAGGAGATCTCCCGTCGAAAACGGGAGAGTTGTAGTCTCTGATGACAGGTCCTTTCATGATAATACCAAAGTCACACAGAGAGGACATACACTAGTCACACCAACAACAGACTTAACAAAAAAGTAGAATTACCCTGGATGGTCCAGATTTTGTTGATTACCAGTCAGTTTGGAGTCGTTTAGGGAAGTGATATGGCTATTCTGAGTGTTTGTTCATCAATCCCTACACATTCATAGCCATGATGGAGAAGTTCTCCATCATATTGATGAACCCTTTGTGTCAAAGGAATGTGCCCCCCTAGTCTTAGAGGAGGTTTTTTGATGCGCCTTTCTTTTCAGCATAACCTCTACCGATCCTTGGGCACCAATCTGACCATGACAGACCCTCCAGAGCAGCAGAGGTTGGCTGTCCTCAATGACGTCTGGAAAGCTGTTATGAAGCTCAAGAATCCTTCGGTAAGATAATTCCTCAATCCACTGGGCCAGTATCCAAATCAATATTTGAGGCTGAAATATTAGTATGTGACTCGGGTTGTGGGCTAATGTGATATGTTTTGATAGCCTGCAGTATTCACTTGAATTCCTTTCTTGATAATTTTACCCTAAGTCTGAGAAAGCTAACTAGCATATGCTAGTTGTTTCAAAAGCCTTGATTCCCTGGTAGTGATTTGAATGCTACCCAAAATATTGTGAGTATCACAGCATAGCATCTTTTAAAGAGTTCTTAATGAATTATGCCTCATTATTTTCTGTCTTTGTCTCACTGTTTGAATACAGGATTACATCAGTTGTGCTGAAGTCTGGATAGAATATCCCTGCCGCCATTTCACAGTAAGTACATGTAAATGTGTTAAATATGATCATTTTATTGATCGGGCATACACATAATTTTTCCATTTTTAGAATCAGCAGCCTTACCAGTATGAACCTAAAATATAACATATTCAGGTAAATCTTGTGATATGGAACTCCAGTCAACAGTGGCATATATGCAGATTGTTTTGAGAGCTGATTTCATGGAAAATCAGAATGAAAATACACAACAGAAGCTTTTACTATTAGATACCCTGTGCTACTTTTTCCTTGTACTAGTATATTGTGTTCACATCTTCTTTTTTTCACCATTCTCTTTATGTGTTCCTTTTTACAATCCTTTTTTGTTCAGAAAAAGGAAGTGAATACCATCCTAGGAGATATCATCAAGCACATGACTCCAGACAGAGCATTTGAGCAACACTACCCACAGGTAATGGTTAACAGTACTTTTGTTCTCATTCAGTCTTGATATAATTATAGAAACGATTTTGATAATGATTTTGATAATGATATGGGCCAGTATTTGATTCGATACTTAAAGTATTTTACTCAGTTTTCAGCGTAAGTAAAATACTTAGCAACCTCCGGTATTCAATTGAAGTTTTTGGCTATATATTTTACTCTAAATCTAGGACATCTACCTTGCAAACTTAAGTAAATTACTTTGGAAGTCTGGCTGGCTGGCAGGTAGTTTTTTCATACACAGTCATATGGTATGCAGTGCACTGGTAAATTTTATAGCCGTGCATACAATGGGACACCTTTATTGCGCATTATTTGGGATGGACTTTATGATGTCACAATGGTTATCAGTAAGTATTTTGCCATAAAGTCGACTTGCGAAAGTAAAAGACTCAAAAGTGATCTGAATACGAGTTAAGGCAATTTGCTTAGCCAAGTAAAATGCTAAGTAATCCTCAATCATTGCATTGAATTGAATACTGGCCATGATGATTTTGTTAAAATCTTGTCACTGATATATATGGCAGACACTTACATACTTTTACTCTGGGCCTTCATTTCTAATTGAAATGATGCTGGGATTATGTTAGAGGTCATTGTAATGTTTGCATATTTCAGTTTACAAGCAATTCGCTGGGGTTTTGATCATGAATTGGCTACACATCTCCATATACATGTATCATTGTAGCAAGGTCTAAAACTAAGTGAATTTATGATTCTTCCCTCTCCCCTTTAGCTTCAATCTGTGATGTCCAAAGTTCTTGCACATATGCACAACTTCTCCATCCTCTTTGTTATGGTAAGTGAATCCTGTGTATTGCTTTAAATGATACCATTGCTTTGTTATTTGTAGTCATATGTCCTTCTGGGTTTATATGTATTATAAACTGATTGACCTTCAATTTCCTTCCCTCTCCAGACGTGATCATCATTTGCCCGGTAAACATTCTTGGTAGTACAAGTTCTTTTCCTTACTTGCCGAGAGCTACAGTTTAGATAATACTTCATGATCTTATATTCATTACCATTTCATTGTCTCCATTTTGCAGGACAAGTTTCTGCCATTTGTTGACATGTTCCAGAAGGATGCAGTGAAGGTGGAGATTTGTAAAACAATCATGGAGGCATTCTGCAAGTAAGTCCATGTCTGCAGGGATGTTTAGGGTTATGACAATGATGGCTGTGGTGATAGTGAGGAAGCTTGTGGTATGTTGATGAAGACAGTGATGATGATAAGGCCCCCATCTCACTAGAAAGGCGATCATAACGACCATGGTGATCTGTGAAAATTTTGCAAAGTGTAGCAGAAACGCCTTCCAACTCCATTTTTTACCTGCGCGGTGATTGCACTGCTGTTGTGATGACGTAACAATATCAGCCAGGATGCGTGGATGAGATGGACAGAAACGTAATTGAGGAAAAGTCGTCTTTGGAACGGGTCTGAAAGCAGGGGCAATAGGAGCTGCTTTCAATGCATTTGAAGTACGCTTGAGGTGTTGCTGATACGTTAGGGCTACGGGCATGTCATTTTTGATACGCTCTTAAGACGATTCTGGTGCTCTTGCTCCAGAAGTTTTAAACATGTTCAGAACTTGGTGGCGACAAGGGCGATGGTGGCGATCATTGGCGCTTCAGAAAGGCTCAAGATACAATTGAGAAGATTAAAAAGCCACGATCCACCACGCTTTATCGATTTTTTTAGGATGGCAGCGGAATTGCCTTCTGGTGAGATGGGTGTATAATGATGATTGATTGTGATGAGGAGGAGGAGGAGGATTAAGATGATAAGTGTGATATTGTGTTGATGATTATGATGATAATTATCAAGCCTAGGTTATTATTAGTATCAGTTTTATGGTGATTATGATGATGATGATGATGATGATGATGATGATTATAATTGTGTTGTTGACAGTCAGACCACAGGTTGTATACAAATGAGCAAAAAACATGCATTTTCTTTCCAGTGCCTGAAATGGACTCTCTCCCTTCACCCAGTTGGCTGTATTGCATGGTCATCTTCAAAATTATGTCACTCAAGAAATATAAATGCTGTGCTCATTAGATATTCTGCAAGAATAAGTGGATAGTTACAAAGACAGGGATACATTGTTTATGTCAGAATTTAAGGAATAAGTTCTTTATAAGAAATGTGAAATGTTAATAAAAAACACTTTTCTTCACACCATTTCAAGTGGTTAAAAGACATAAAAGGTACATGAGCTGCCATCAAGATGTATGGAAGCGTTAGAATCTCATCTTTTTCATTGTTGTATTCAAAACCTCCATAAATTTATGACAGAGTCAGGAAACAGCAGTATTCAGCCGCAGTACAAAAAATATCTTTGAAATTGTCAAGACCATAGAATCTAAGCCCTGTGATTGGCAAGCAAGGCATGATGTAACCAAATGTGTACATTGGTTACATCAGGATGGTTCCTGACCCTGTCATGAAGTGCATTTTATTAATGTTATTTCAGTATTTGGAAATACAGAAAATGCCCTTTACACTCATGTCAAATTTGCTCTGGCTCACAATAAAATTGGGGGAGTTTTAGCCAGATTTATATTCATTTCATTTCCATTTTTTGCCATAAAAGTAACACCATTTTTCACCAATTTTGTCTTTTATTTGAACACAATAAAAACATGTCACAATCTCTGATTCCTCTTCTTTTATTTGATGTATAACTCATGACAATTGGTCAGTGATAAGTAGTCTGTTCAATAATTTGTAAATGGCATATTCCTTGTGGTTCCTGCTAATTATGTATTCATAGTGAGGCAGAACTGGAAATAAATTAGCGCACTTTTAAGGAACCTGCGGATTGACTGTTGATGGTTATGATGATGATGATGATTGTGATTGTGAGGATTTTGAGGAAAAGGAATGTGGTTGTGTTGATGAGTTTGAGTGTAATGGTTGGAATGTTATTAGAGATAATGGGGATGATGTGTATTATTTAGGTGAGAAAGTTGAAAAAGGCATGAAAAACGATGTCAGTTTTGTAACGAACAGCATTGTTAACCATTATTGTTAAAAGTATTGATGAGTCTTACAATCAAAATATTCAAGAATTCTCTGCCCAGCACTGCCCAAGACCATGTCTGAGCTTTGAGTCAGTGTATTTTTAAAACACTTTTTATTGAAATATTTTTCAGATACCAAGAGGAGCAGACCAGAGACCCAGTCATTGTGAATGCTGTCATGTTCATATGCAAGACCATGCATGATTCTATCAAGTAAGAATCTTTAGTTGACTTACACAGATTCAGGCCCCATTGATTGGATGCCAAAATAGAAAGATAATACAGGAATTATTTTTTTGCTTTGTAACATCTCCTCCAGAAATGAATGAATGAATATTTTCATCATCATCTTCAACAAATAGAAAAGCTACTTTGCTTCATATATCTATACAGCCTATTTTACTGTTTCATGGAGTTTTAAACAGATATGTTCAACAAATGTCATATGATTTCCACAAGACTAATTTTTGGTTGCAGTTCCTCATTCTTGTTTTCATGTCAGTGCAGACCATTTTGATTCAATACAAGCTTGGGTTTCATGAAAATGAGTCAATAATTTCTTGAATTTTATCAAAATGCAGTGCCCTGACATTAGATGATGAGAGGAGAGATATTGGAACACTCATCTCTGGTTTCATTCGCAAGGTAAATGAATATATGAAATGAATGAAAGGATTCATGTTACTCAGCAAGACTCCTTAGTCATTACTTCAGAAACTCTGTGCATTGTAGCTTTAAGATTGATTGAAACATTAAAGCTGGTCTCAACCTTTTGTAGCCTAGAATGGGACATTACATGAATCTAGTATATTGTAGTATATTAAAAATAATAACTTCCCACTTACTGGTTAAGCTGGAAGATGGGTGGTAATCAGTATTTTTTTCTAATTGTTCAATTTATAAGTTAATTTTTTGTGTCACAAAAAATAGATTGGAAGATTAGAAATTTAATTTGACTGTTAGTTAGAATAGCTTCCTCTGCCGAAAGATAGCACACAAAGAAACGTTTCATGTAAACGCTGCTATATGTATTGTACGTGAGATAGCCACTGAGCTAGCACTGCACTACCCATGTACGGTACTGCCGGTGAGCTGATCCAACTTACTTATTCAAGATTATTAGCCAGATTTTCATTTCATATTAATAATTTAACCAAAGTATGACCATAAGACTAAATACACAGTATCAGAAGAACATTAGTAGCGGTGTTGTGGCTCAGTGGATAAGTCTCCGGACTTTGAACCACAAGGTCCGGGGTTCGAATCCCTGCCGTGGCACTAATATCCTTTGGCAAGATATGAATTTACATTTGCCACGTCTATCAGATGGTGACGTTAAAGGTCGGTCCCAGATGTAAATAATCATATTTGATTGATAGACGTCTGTAAAAACCCAATTCAACAACATATCCTAAACTCGTGCCAAGTTGTATGGATTTTCGTAGATTTTGCAAAAGGTTGAGACTACCTTTAAAGATTACACATTTTACTAGAGCAGAATTCAACAGCCCTTTTACATTTGTTGTTGTTATCGTGCTCATGAATATATTACGTTGCTAGAAGAATAAACTTCCTGAGTATAATTAGCAATAATATGGCAAACAAATTTTTAGTCATAGAAGTGTATGTATAGATTATGAATTGAATTTTATTGAATTCTAGTAGTTACAGTATTATCAAGGTTTCTGTGCATTTCCAATAATTCAAGTATTGGTGACTTCGAATATCTTTTTTTCAAATATTAGCAATAGCGTGACTTTCTCACATGTATTTCTAAATTGGCAGATCAACTATGGTCGAGACTTTGAGCATCAGCTCTCGTTCTACGTAGAATCAAGGGCTAACTTCAGTAACCTTGATGCTGTATTGGTCACTCTTGTACAGGTAAAAGCAGTTAATAGCCACTTCGTCTGATACCAGTTGGTCCATTTCCCATATCGTCTAACAACACTATGGCTAAACCCATATGGTCTTCTATCAATGTGGTCTAATTGCAGTTTGGTCCAATCATCACTTGGTCTAATACCTGCTTGGGCTAATTATTTTGTCTAATGATCATATGTTCTAATTGCCACTTCGTCTACTTAGTTTTCCTCATTTCGTCTATTGACCATTTGGTCTATTACCAGTTCATCTAATTGGACTAAGTGGTGTTAGACTAAATGGATAATAGACTAAATGGATAATAGACAAAATGGGCATAGCCTAACTGAAAATTAGACGAAAGGGTAAATGGGCTAAGTAGATATTAGACTAAATGGTTATTAGACGAAGTGGGATTAGACCATGTGGGTTTATACCAAATGAGCATTAGACAAAGTGGGATTAGACCAAGTGGTAATTCACCATAAAAGCTACATGTAGCATTACACTTTTTAATTATTACACTAACTCCATTATTATTACATTCTCTTAATCTTTTTTTTTTATACATTTCATTACATTCAGAAGTGATTTTAGAATATATTTTACATATGTCTAGTATATGTTTGATTGAACTCATTCAGTTGTTTTGACTGAGAAGGAGAGTTATTCTTATATTTTCAGCATAAGATTATTCTTGTAGTCATTGTATTTATGAGTATGTTAGGTTTTTACCTTATCTCTGTTATAACTCCAAAGGAATAATAGAGATTGATAATATCTCCTCTTGTCATAATTATTCTCATGATTTGACCTTATCTTGATAGTGTGTGAACCAGCTGGCTGCTGAGACATGTGCTGTAATGAAAGGGAACCATTCCAGGAAAACTTCAGCATTTGTTAGGGTAAGTCTATTTCATCATTTCATTTCATTTTTTTTATTATGTTCATAAAGGATAATTGTTTATATTTACATTTACAATCTTGCTTCACAACAATTTCACAAGTACAACATATAATTGACAGTCATAAGTACGTAATTAGGGTAAATACATATAAATTGTATTCTTTTCACAGTGGTCTCATACTTCATGTTTGTCTGAATTTTGTTCAATTTTGTTTCTGACTTAATCTCACAGCTTTGTTTCTAGTATGTACTCAGTGTCATCATGAGGTCTTATCACAGTGAATGTGTCTAAAGAATCATTCTTTTGTTGCATTTTTTTGTGTGGGTGTGGTTTTTTCCTTTATCTTTTATTTATCTATTTTGGGGGGGTGAGGGAGGGTGGGTTTAGGTTTTTTTTTTTGGGGGGGGGTGGGGGGTTCAGCCTGAAACAAACTGTATTCCGTGATATTGATGTGGTACATCTTGCTTTTACATTCAAGAAGGAAGACAATCAGATCTTTATCAAAAAATTATTGCATAAGATAGACGTCAGTAACAGTTTTGACTTATAGAGTCATTTTGCCACATGACACATGAAACTGATTAAAAAACAGACAGTGAGTATGCTTATGGACCTTTTCTGCTTGCAGTTGTCTGTTTCCTTACCCTTTTCGCCATTCATGTTATATGGTTTGATTTAAACATGGTAAGTTTGGAGGCAATTTACCACATCATATGTGAATTTGGAATAATTGATGTCAATATTGTTCTCTCTGTATATTCTAGGCATGTGCGGCTTATTCTTTCATCACTATTCCATCCATTGTGGGCATATTCCATCGTCTCAATCTCTACCTTGCTTCAGGGCAGGTGGCTGTACTCAATCAAGCGCTCACACAAGGTTCGTTTTTTTGTCTCTGGTTGATTATACCCCCCCCCCCCAAACGAAGTTTGAAGGGGGTATATAGGAACCAGCATATGGGCGGTAGGTCAGTCGGTCAGTAACGCAATATTATGGCTATAAACCAGGGAAAAATATTGGGGATCAAACTACTTCATCATTTTTAGAGCAATGCTCATAAAATTTGGCACACATATTGGGGCAAGGATACTAATCACCTTCAGTGATATTATTTTTTGTCATTAAACTGGCAGTAAGGGCCTCGTTTCGTAAAACTTGTTATCAATAACAAGTTGCAATAATTATTACAGGCTATTGAAATCCTTGCATCTGTTTAGCTGAGGGCAACTTTGTGATGGAAAAGTGGCAATTGTTACTGATAACAAGGTCTATGAAACAGGGCCAAGGTCAATGTGCTCACTCTCTTGAATCGGATCAGTTGAGCTTCTTTAAAAAAATATATATATAGGGCGTAACTGAAATAAAATAGAAGATTATGTACATGTTAGGATGACATGTATTTCTGACTACTTAAGGTGTTCCTTGTATAGCGTATATTAGAATATGTATTCAATAAAAAAAGAGGTCATGATTATTTCTCTGGTTGCTTGCTTTATACTTGCATTTCATACTTTCATGCCCTTGCTTTTGTACCTACTTTCTTACTCTTTTCTGATCTTTCTTTCTTTCTATTTTGGTTTTACTCATTATGCTTTTACACCTAACTACTTTCTTAATTACTTTGTTACATACCGGTACCCACATTGGCTTACTTCTAATTTACCCAGTCTCTCACAGTTTATAGCCAGTTGGTCTACTACCAATTGGTCTAATTGCCAGATCCTCTAACCCCACCATGGCTAAACCCATTTGGTCTACTACCATTTTGGTCTAATTGCTGTCTGGTTCAATCATCACTGGTCTAATACCCACTTGGACTAATGGTCATTTTGTCTAATGATCAAATGGTCTAAGTGCCACTTCGTCTACTTATTTTTCCTTATTTCGTCTAATGACAGTTTAGTCTATTACCAGTTTGTCCAATCAGATAGACCAAGTGAGTATTGAACGAAATGGACATAGCCTAACTGGAAATTAGACGAATGGTAAATGGACTTAAGTAGCAATTAGACCAAATGATTTTTAGACAAACTGGGCATAGAGGAAATGGGATTAGACAATGTGGGATGAGACCAAACGGACATTAGACAAAGTGGGAGTAGACCAAGTGACAATTCACCATCTCTCACTTCCTTACTTCCTCATTCACTCTGTCTCTCTTTCTCTCTCATTTACTTAAGCTTACTAGCATGTAAGATTCCATTTACTTTTTTTTCCCCTAGCTGATGCTTTCTTCAAGGCAGCTATCAGCTTGATCCCAAGTGTACCCAAGATGCTAGAGATTGACCGCAAGATGAGATCCACGGAGCCTCTCCTTCTCAACTATGTCAGCAACTTTCTCTCCACATTACTCACAGTACCAGTAAGTTCCTACGATATAAGTTTAAGGTTGTTTCCTTGTCATATTTTCTGTATAGCCTCTCTTGTAGCTTCCATTATTTTCTCTTAATCACAATCTTATTTTTCTTCTCTTTTTCCCTCTCTCTCTCCCTCTCTCTCTCTCTCTCTCTCTCTCTTTCTCTCTCTGTTGGTCTGTGTCCCCCTCTCTCTGTAAGCTTTGTATCTTCTCTGCCTCAGTTCATGTACATAGTGGTGGAATATTAGTTGCATGTGTGATGAGCCAAGACAGTGTTCAAAGATACTTCTAAAATGCATTGATTTTTCAAATTCCGTGCCCCTTCACTTCAGATCTCTTGATTTCCTCTTAAATAAACAAAGGATTTTTGATATCCTTGATCTTGACATGTTTTTTTTTTTTAACCTGTTGAACACTATCCCTGAGATATCTTGGAAGATGCATGTTAAACCGAAATCATATCATACTCAAGGGGTTAAACTTTTTGATGGAATAAATCCAAACAACCTTTTCTTATGTTTCCTCTCTCTGTTTTCCTCTTGTCTTTGCAGGACAATCCTGAGCAGGGATGCTTGTATCTCCTGAGAGGACTCCTTAATGTATTCCAAGACTACACTTGGGATACTCATAGTGATGCTAAGATCCGTATCTATATGAATGTACTCTGCCTCCTCTCGGCCCAGTCTCAGGATCAGTTTGCCTTCCACATCAAAAATGGTGAGTCATGTAGTTGATTTATAAATCATCAAACAGTGAAAATGGAATTTGAATTCATTTTCTAATAAGGTTTAAATGAAATGTACTTTTGAATATTGTGAGGAATTTAGACATCCTTGATATTATCATGTGAATTGGGACAACTTTATTGAATTGGACCTCACTCGAAATCTGAATAAACATTAAGATATGTTTTAGTACGTTAGCTTAAAAAGTTAAATTTATACTGAAAGTGTATTTGTATTTAGTTTTTGATTAGATGTATAATTCAGGATATATGCCTTGGGAATAATAGATGAGTAGAGTATCTGTGTTTTATGATTGATGATTGCTGAGTCAGTTGACATTGGTAGCATTGCAGTATTTTTTGCATAACAATAAACCCCGGCTTTATTTTGAATTTTCAACCGTCATTTTGCGGTGAGGAAACATGCAGCTTGCAAGATTGTGTCGCTGTTTTTCCGTATTATGACTTCATATTTCCCACATGAACTGGATTATTCACAAACATTTATACCTGAAAATATTATGATGAATGATGTCTGTTTTTCGGAGATATTGTAATGTTTTGAAAGAAAACCTTTGAAAAACAGCCCTTCTATTTTTCTGTCAGAAGTCTGAATGAATATTAATGAAACATGGTTTCCTTACTCGTGGTTTTCTTGCTTTGACGATATATTATGTGTTTTTCCACAATATCTTGTAACGATTACATGCAGCAAATTATGCACAGCGAAGCTAAATTTGTGATCTGCACATACGATTTCACCAATGTTGCCATAAATGAAAAACGTGCATGCGCATTACCCATAGCCCACCAGCTCGCAGAGCTATTACAACTAGCATACGCAGCATCAGCTATGTGTACCTGCATGGATTTCAATACATCGGACAAGTTTTGCTTTTTTGTGTTTTTTTTTTTGCTATGCAAGGATTGGCGATTTTACATCAAGTTCTTTTTTTTCTGACATAACTCTACACAAGCACTTCAGCTCAAATAATTGCCATAGACTCACAGGTACATGAAACTACAATTTATTGATTCATCATGGTAATTTTATTGCGAATCAAACAAAAAGAAATTTTAGGACAGTTCTACAGCCAAAATTTTTTGTTTGGAAGCACAGAAATATCACTAATATTTCACATTTTCCATTGATCAAATCATGATTTTGCATCCTTGATGTGAAAGATTCATCTATATTTTTTCATTATTGAAAAATAATGTTTGAGATCGTGGGAAAATGCAAGGATTTGCGAGGTCATAGGGGTCAGTTCCTTTGATCACTCGCTCTGTAATTTCACTGCTTCTCTAGGGATGATGAGTACCTAAATAAGGTTTTTAATTTGAGAGGAATCAGTTCATACAAGCAGCATTTTAGTTCATGTTGTATTTACTGAGTAGTTTTGAATGTCTTAATATTTATTAAACAAAAGGAAGCGTAAGATCGGAAGTAGTATATTGGATTCAGAACAGTTTTGAAGGTTCAGGTAGGTCATGTAGGAGATGCTATTTTCAAAACCCATGAATAAGCATTACTTAATGTATCATCTTTATATTGATGGTGTCTTCAGGGTGATATGAAATTATGGAATGAAAAATTTACTTCATTTTTGCAGTCTCCCTCATTTTGACACCTTGCTCTTGCCTTTTTATCAGTCGATTCCAATGATGCCCTCTATGGCAGCGATAAGAAGTTTTTAGGAGAGGTCAACTCTGTGGCTGGGACACTCATTCTCTCTATCCTGGACCACTGCAAGACTCTCAGTCAAAATGTGAGTAGGATATATCTGTTTTTCTTCCAAATCACCTGCCTTAAACCCCCAATTTCTTTCTTTCTTTCTTTCTTTCTTTCTTTTTTTTTTGCACATGTTTGAATGTTTAAAGAAAAAAAAAACTGAGGTGAAAATGGTCTTATGTGCCTCCTGCCAGCAAAAATTTGTGAACCAATCAAATTCTTAAAAAATTAATGTAAAGTATGACGTCACGAGTAGCATCTACACAGCTTTGGTGTAACCCTACTTTGTAAATAGAGCATGCACTGATATTAATACATAATGCGCATCTAATTATAAATGGCAAGACTTCCTACACATGTGAACACTAAAAAAACCTTGAGGGTTTGCTGCTTAATATTGACACATCAGCGCAGAAATGCCCTTCTGCTATGCAAAAGGCATTCTCTCGTAAATCAAGAAAGAGGGAAATTTGCTGTAAAGCGCTTCATTTGTTTCTTCAAAATCTGTCCTCAAGGAAGGTAACGGTAACTCCAAAACAGCAGTCAATGTGTCACAACTGGATTTTCATTCATCAAAATGCTGTTTGTTCAGAGCTTTTCTGCGCAAAATACACTTAGACACGTTTTTGCGCTGACACAACAATATGTGAATGAGCCCTCAGTCTGTGTAAGAGTATAGCAGTTAATACCCTGTTGGCTGTCAGGAGAAATGTTCTGATCATTGAGTAGATATCATCAATGAATCATTTAGATACAATTACCAGTAATCCCAAAATATGTTGCTGTTTCAGTAAATATTTCTAAATAATTCATTTTGGTGTTGTGGCTCAGTGGATAAGTCCCCGGACTGTGAACCACGAGATTCAGGGTTCGAATCCCAACCACAGCACTAATGTCCTTTGGCAAGACATTAATCTACATTTGCCACTCTCCACCCAGGTGTAAATGGGTGCCAGCAGGAAAGAATTCCTTGAAAACTGTGAGCACTGAAATTGGTAGCCTAGCTGAGCTGGGATAATATTGGGAGCACCTTGAGCACCTTGTTTGGTGGATACATACGCTATATAAATAAATTGATTTTGTTTGTTTGTTTTTTGTTTTATCTTATGTTCTGTTGTTAAAATTACAGAGAATTTTCTTTTAACTTCTTATTCTAGATTATTCTGTATATATGTAAATGGATTAACTTTCTTGAGTTGATTTTTACCATGGATTAATTTTCTATAGTTTTTCAATCGGTTATACTTAAAATAAGGTGACAGGGCCATTGTGAATAGCAGTTCTGTAACTGACAATGCTACCCTGTGTAAATAAATAAAACTGCAAAATAAACAGGATGTCATCATTAATTCTCTGTATTTTTTAATGTTTTAGCTGTTATGTAGATGGAAAGATAATATCAATGTCACATTATTCTTTGGATGTTGCCACTACATCCTTCATGTAGAATTTCATTTGTGATTCTTTTGTCTATCAGAGACAGTCAAAAAGGAGGATATACAAGATATATCAACAAACAGTTTCTTAGTAGTGCATAAGATTTTACGTTGTTGTTCATGCAGAATATATTTTTGTTGGACATTAATATTTTACCAGCAGTGGAGAACATAAACTCATTTTCAACATCAAGACAACACATGACCAAATTAGAGACTACTTTTACACAGTGATTTTCATTCGCCGTGAATGCTTTTTAAGTGCTGCAACTTGTAAAGATTTCAAATGGAGTTATAAACTCAGATCTGATGCAGTCAGTTTATTTTTTTTTTCTTCATTGCTGTTTTAGAGTGGTGTTAAAGGGGGTACCCAATGCTGTAACAATGTTAGTTCATTTACAAGAGCATGATTTTATTATCAGAAAATTATCTGCCTAAAGTTTTTTTTAATGTCCTGTTGTCAAGGAAACCCACATATGTGGTAAGATTTCAGGATATTTTTGACCCCTCAGCTGTGACCCAGTTTCAAATGGGTACCCACTTTGACGTCAAAATGACGTCAAAGTGGGTACCTTGTCGCGCACTTCTAGCAAAATGCGCGCAAGGTATAATACATACTGTACAGTCTAGCGCGCAGCACAACTGCAATGCGCGAAGGTGGGTATCCACTTTGACGTCATACCTCATACTCAAATTTTGGGGTCAGCTCATAACTTTTTATGAGAAAATTAACCAAAATGCATTGATTTCGATTGAAAATCATCATATTTTTGATGTCATTCTTCTTAGAATTTTATTCTCGATCATATATCAAAATTTTGTTTACCATTGTGTAATCACTTTAAGAGACAGGCAGTAATTGCCAGTGAATTCTTTGAATGTATCAGTAAACAAGACATATCGTGTCAAGCTCTTAACCTCAGGAACCTAGCTCAGAAAACTTTGTTCACATTAAGTCTCTCTTCCTTTTTTTCTTTCTCTCTCTCTCTCTTCCCTGATTCTAGGCTGGCCTGAAGAGACAAGCAGTAATCGCCAGTGAATTCTTTGAATGTATTATCTTACATGGTGACCTCAGTAAACAAGCCATGTCGGGTCTAGCTCTTAATCTCTGGAACCTAGCTCAGAAGAATGGGCAGGCTGATACTAAATACATGGTAAGATAAGGTGTTAGTGATACCTTTAGACATTAAACATGATTCCATTTTCATTTGATGAATTTTTTCAAGAGTTTGATCCAAAGTTTCCTTTGCATAGTATTTTTTTATTAAGGCTTCCCGTGTGGTTGAATTGTGCATGAATCTCTTCTCATTTTGAAGCATAGTTACCATCAGCTATGCCATTTATGATATGTTTGCTCTTTTCTGTCATAAGTGTGCATGTATTTAGTAGTTATTTTCTACCCATATTTCTTATGTTTCTTTAAAAAAGACCACTATAATAATTTTTATATTATGATTTTTGTTTAATTGTTGCCATTCTGCTAGTCCAAAAAATTGTTTTATGGTATCTCGTAAGTTAATCACTGTCTCATTGAGTTTTTCTGATTTTATTATTTATGTTATTTTAAGTTGAGATATTTATTCAAATATGGCATCAGTGCATTTTAGGTCCTCATTATGTTGATTGAGTTGTGTGTATGATTTATAACATGCATTAGCTCAGTATCGGTTGAACCATGAGAGCGACAACGGATGGGGGTGGGGGGGGAGAGCAAAGCATTGTTCGTTGACAGTGCCACCTTTTTTAGCCTCATGTTATATGATGTAGTATCAAAGCTTTATATGTAAATGTGGGTGAATAATTACATGCATGTATGTAGTGTCAGGACCCCCATCCCCCTCCCCCCCCCCAAAAAAAAGGGGGTTTTTTTTCTCTCTCTCACCCAATTATAGATATTCTAGTTTACATTATTTTATTTCATCACCGCTACATAGCCTGTATAATGCAGTTCAAACTAATTTATTTGCTTACTTATATTGATTGTTTTCCTTATCTTTACTTGAATAGGTTCGTCTACTAGACTATGTGAAGCGGAAGGGAAGTAAACCAGGAGGTAAAGACTTTGCCGATCTTGCCTCCAGTATGTCACTACAAACTAGAACATAGTATACAGATATTGACTGTCTGAGCAGCACTGTTAAAACCATTGCCCAAGGTGATATTGAAACTGTACTGTGCCGAAAGAAAATAGTCCTAGGGGGTGTTTCATAAAGCTGTTCGTAAGTTACGCACGACTTTACGCACAACTGGAACATGTTCTTGAGTGCTAATCAGATTCTCAGTCATTTACATGTAGCACAAGAACATATCACCAGTCGTGCGTAAAGTCGTGTGTAACTTACGAACAGCTTTATGAAACACCCCCCTAGTCTTGATATCACTTTATTTATTTTACTACCAAATAAGGAATATGACTTTTATGGTAATGAAGGAGAAAGCCTGAAATGATATAAAGGGGGGAAATGAGATACAAATACAGTGCAGTTGCAGTTTATCCTCCTAGATTTAAAGTTACATGAAGGAAACATGTTTGCAGAATTGTGCAGAATTAGCCGGTTTAAAACCTGCAGCAGTATAATGATATAATATACTAATCATTTGTATGTGTTTATCCCATAAAAAAGACAAGGATTGCTACTGTTTGATTGTGTACATCATTGCTTATGTCTGTACACTCATTTTTTAATAAACCAGATTTTCTGTAATACAAAGTCCAAATTTTTCATCTCTAAAATGACAGATGCAAGCCATCTGCTCAAAACCACATATGAATTACAGTAATCTATTTCATGTGTTTTGTTTTTATTTTCAAACCAGAAATTACAAGCTTCCCAAACACTTGAAATTTATTATTGGAGAGCCCAGTGAAAAACCTTGTGTTGCACTAAGAGGAATTTGTATGTCAAGAATGATCTCTTGTTTTCCTCCTATTTTACAATGTATACTGTCCAATTGGTGATTTAGTGATGTTTTTGGTTGGTTGGTTGGTTTTTTAGTTCAGAGGCGCTTATCACTTCTAAATTAGAATTTTTGAGTCAGGTCACAAAATTTAAATGAGGAGTGAATACAGTACCAACAACGACTGGATGATGTTATATCATTCTGTTGGGTGCTCTGTTTATATGTTTGGAAAAATAAAGCAATTGATAATTATTAACAATACTTCCACGAACTGAAAATGTGATAATCCAAATTATTTATAACTTTACCTGGAAATGTGCTATTTGACATTTTTACGTGTATATTATTAATGCAGAGACTCCTTTGTTTTATAAGGAAGTATGTGTATATTTTACCTACAAATCACATATTTTTTCTCACTGTGATAATTATAGTTGAGATTTTGCAATATCAACCACAATGGAACCAGAATGAAGATATGATCAGAGCTTCAAATGTTCCTTGAAGGAAGATGTTTGCATGGTGGTTTGAGATAATCAGCATGTGGCTAGTCCTGAAAAGGACTGTTGGATTTGGAATTAATAGATTTGATCTTTCCATAGTTTTTGGTGGTCTTGAAAAGGACCCGTACTCATGAAAGATCAAATCTTTTAATTCCAAACCCAACAGTCCTATTCCAGAGCTGCCAAGTAGTAGGATTTTATCCTGTTTAGTAGGATTTTTTGGAGAGAATATGACAATAGGATTTTTTCCAATGAAAATAGGATTTTTGAAAGTTCTGACATTGATTCTTTATTACCTTTATTTCATCTTATTTTCATGTTATTTTATCAACATTTAAGTTTATCCCAATGCGGTGTACTCTACCTGTTTATTTTGTACTGTAGATCATTTTCAATAAAAGAAGTACAATGTAGAAGATTTAGGATCAAAATAATTACTTAAGTCATACATATTATCAATAATGTATTTTCTTTAGGATATCATAGAGAGTGAAAGGGAAATCACACTGTCGTATTTCTTAAATTTTCAATCAGAAATAGGATTTTCGGCATGAAAATATTATAAAAGGAAGTACAGAATAGGATTTTTTTGCTGTTGGGGTTGGCAGCTCTGCTATTCAGGACTACCCACATGGTGTTTACCGCAAAGCACCTATGTGATCTGGGGGATGTTTCATAAAGCTGTTCGTAAGTTAGTTACGCATGACTACTTTACACACGACTGGTGATATGATCTCGTGCTACATGTAAATGATTGAGAATCTGCTTAGCACCCAAGAACATGTTCCAGTCGTGCGTAAAATCATGCGTAACTTGCGAACAGCTTTATGAAACACCCTCAGGGCTTTTTCCATACATATATGATAAATGTTATTAAAGAATTAACCTTTATTTCCCCTTCACTACATTTCTGTCCTTTAGATTCTTGGTTACTTGTATTTTTCGGGGGGGGGGGCCTAGTTTAAACAAATAAATGGCATATCTGTTTATTATATTCAATGATGAAATATGTAGCTTGATGTCCAGGATGTGAAAGAAATGCTTTGAAAATTCTACAGTTTTGGAGCATGGCACTTCTCCCTTAGAATTTTGTGTCAATTCTTGTTGATTTCAAATATTAAACCTGGTCATCTAGTTGATGAAATTAATGAGTGGAGCACTATTATGACTTGTTACTGTGAATGGAGTTAAAATGAAATTATGCATTGCCTGAACAAAAAGTTAACATTCTCAAATCCTTTAAATACTCGTACAGTCTGAGGTAACTTGGGCTGAGGTCTGTAGAAACTGTGATATACAAGATAAAATCATGTTCAAGGGGTTAGAAAGACAATATTGCAAATAGAGAATTGTTTTTTTTTGTATACATGAATATTAAAATCATATTAAATATTGTAAATAATTGTTATATATCATAATGCTATCCAGTTGCATATTTCAATAGTGCATCTCATGTTTGATGTAAATACCTTGTCAAAGTACATATCACACATGATTATTGTTGATATAAAGATACCACAGTGATGATAGAATAAATGTTATTTTCTATGTACTGTAGACAATTTTTTGTGTTGTGTTTTATTTGTCATTACATTAATTACCCCCAAAATGGGCCAATAATGCTGTAAAAATGGAAATTTTCCCGTGATTAATTTTTTGCACTCAGCAAGTTGAACACAATCGCACATTTTTCATTTTTGCAGACAGTTAGGATAAATGTATTGACGTGCATAATAAACAGCATATTTTGCATGGTTTTTGTCTCGCCCACCGGAGGTGAAGGCGAGACTAAGGGATCCAAATGTCGTCCGTCCGTCGTCCGTCCGTCGTCCGTCCGTCCGTCCGTCCGTCACAAACGTTATGAAAGATAACTTGGCAACCGTGACTCACTTTTCAACCAAACTTGGGTTGTAGATGCACTAAGGGGACCTGCATGTTATGGTCCAGTCAGAGGTCACATGGTAAGGTCAAAGGTCATTTCAGGTCAAACGTTAAAGTTTACGTGCAAGACTCTCTTATGACACAAAACTCTGCAACCGTGACTCACTTTTCAACCAAACTTGGGTTGTAGATGCCCTAAGCGGACCTGCATGTTATGCTCTAGTCAGAGGTCACATGGTAAGGTCAAAGGTCATTTTAGGTCAAACGTTAAAATTTACGTGCAAGACTCTCTTATGACACAAAACTCTGCAACTGTGTGACACTGTTCAATCAAACTTGGGTTGTAGATGCACTAAGGGGACCTGCATCTTATTGTCCAGTCAGAGGTCACATGGTAAGGTCAAAGGTCATTTCAGGTCAAATGTTAAAGTTGACGTGCAAGACTCTCTTATCACACATAACTTTGCAACCGTGACTCACTTTTCAACCAAACTTGGGTTGTAGATGCACTGAGGGGACCTGCATGTTATGGTCCAGTCAGAGGTCACATGGTAAGGTCAAAGGTCATTTCAGGTCAAACGTTGAAGTTTACGTGCAAGACTCTCTTATGACTCAAAACTCTGCAACCGTGTGACACTTATCTATCAAACTTGGGTTGTCGATGCACTGAGGGGACCTGCATGTTATGGTCCAGTCATAGGTCACATGGTAAGGTCAAAGGTCATTTCAGGTCAAACATTAAAGTTTACGTGCAAGACTCTCTTATGACACAAAACTCTGCAACCGTGTGACACTTATCTATCAAACTTGGGTTGTAGATGCACTGAGGGGACCTGCATGTTATGGTCCAGTCAGAGGTCACATGGTCAGGTCAAAGGTCATTACAGGTCAAACGTTGAATGGTTAAAGTTTACGTGCAAGACTCTCTTATGACACAAAACTTTGCAACCGTGTCACACTTTTGAGTCAAACTTGGGTTGCAGATCACTAAGGGGAAGTGCATGTTATCATTCTGTTGGACTTCACATGATAAGGTGAAAGGGTTCTTGGGGGACCTTCATGTTATAGTGGTATCAGAGGTCACATGGTAAGGTCAAAGGTCATTTTATATCAAACGTGAAAGTTTACTTGCAAGACTCTCTTATGATAAGTAACTTTGCAACGTCTGCTCCCTTTTTAACTAAACTTGGGTCATGGATGCACTTGGGAGACCTTCATGTTATAGTGGCATCGGATGTCACGTGGTAAGGTCAAAGGTTATTTTATTTCAAACATTACAGTTTACATGCACGACTCTCTTATGACACATAACTTGACAACTGATGGTCAAATGGCAACCAAACTTGGGTCATAGATGCACTAGGGGTAACATCATGTTGTGGTGCTGTCGGAGTTCACATGGTGAGGTCAAAGGTCATTTGAGGTCAAACATTAAAGTTTACCTGCAAGACTTTGCGATATCAAACTTGGTTAGGGATGTACTTGGGGAAACCTTCGTGTTATTTAGTCACGGGTGGGCGAGACACAATCTTGCTATTGGCTTGTATTTTGGGGCAAGTGTCATGCCGCGCGAAATGCGCGAAAATATCAACACCACAAAATATTCCACGTTTACAGTATATGAAATAAACTTTTTTCTAACATCATCTTAGGGAGAGCACTAAATTAATGTGATTTGATTTAAAGAATTATTCAAACAAAAATATGTACAATAGAACCTCATAAAAGCAAGCTTATTACTCATCTTGGATATCAAAATGGGAATAAGGATTTTTGCCAGAGCTACATGTACCTCTATGTATTTTATGACATTTCAGCCCTGATTTTACACTTTTTCTAGGTTATGTAATCCATTTGGTCCCTTCACGCCGCGCCGAGTACATGTAGTTTGTTATAATGAGAAAACTGCAGTAATCTTTCTCTATCTCTGACTTTGCCAGACATCCCATTACTTGATTGCTCTCGGTCTGCACTATATATCAACAGCGTGTTTTATGAAAATAATTTTCAATCAAATTTAATGAAGTTCACTTTAATTAAAAAGGGGTTTGCACTGAAATGGGAAAAACTAGACAGAGTGGTATAGATGGAAAGGGCATGTAGAATATCGTCCCTTTAAATAACATTGCATTTCTTCAATAATAAATTGTTTCCAAATAAAGCAATATTTGATGACAGGCGAACAATGCTACTAAACTACATGTCTATATTGCAACCATTACAGCCTCATGCGATGCAAGTACATCATTACAGCGTTTTTTAATGCTCTACATGTATTTCCATTTTTAATGTAGCATTCACAAGGAATCAACCTAGAAATGTCGAGTCATTTCTGAAGGAACGTTATGTTTCATTATGCCACTGTGAAAGGAAAACTTGTGAGTGGCAGAGCAATTGTTGATGATGTTGCTGTTGTTGATGATGATGATGATGATGATGGTGATGACGATGACGATGATGATGATGATGACGATGATGACGATGATGATTATGATGATGATAATAGAGAAGATCATGAGGAGGAAGAAGAAGAGGAAGATCATGATGAGGATGATGAGGATGACGATGATGATGATGTCTGTTGTGTTACCGTCATTTTTGTAATCCTCGTCGTTGTTTTGATTGTTTTCTTTGTTTTCTATTTTTCTTTTTTCTATTTTTTTATACTTTTTCAAATATTTTTGAAAGGCACTAACGAATAACAATCGCCTTAGTAATTGATATACTGTTTGTAATTCCACTGCACTTTCATTTGTTTCACTAGTTGATTAAAATCTCCACTATTACATTTTGTTTTGTGTGTTGCCATTGTCACAGTTTGTTTGTAGACATAATAATGGCTTCCACTAATGGACGACGGTGCTTCCACTACAGTAATCAATTTCAATAATTGTGGGGTGTGCTTATACAATGGATTAATTCCACACTGTACAGTTATACGATGTTTTGTATCGCCCATTTCGGTTCTGCTAAAATGAAAGAAGCATCCTTATGAAATCCTGCCATGTATTTGTTGTGTATTTTCATTGGATTTCAACACATTTTTTTTTTTAAACACGTGCACACGTTGGTATCAATAATGCCTATAGCATTTTCATTTATTTGATGTACGATAAAAGAGCAATGTAGATAAAATGCCTTGCTCAAGGGCATAAGTGCCGTACCGCGGGGATCGGACCCCCGACTTTCGCGTCTCCAGTCAAGCGCCTTAGACCACTCGACCACGGCACCTCCACACACACACCCACCCTCACACACAAAAATAAACAGATGTGTGTAAATAAATGAAATAAAATAAATTTCGTGCAATGCTTTATGAGGCAGGGTTACCGGTTAGCATTTGAAGTGACAAAAATATTGACTTTAAGCATGTTGAAAAAGTTTAAAGTGAAATTATTTTTTATCATCCGGGAATAGATTTAAGAATAACTGATTTTCATTTTCTTTAACTGGAATGCTAAAACTGGTTTCCGTGCACATAAGATTTGAATGACTTCATTATAACAATAGAGATTCACATTTAGAGAAAGATCAAGGATTTTATTATCATTGACTAAAGATAGATCAAGGATTTTATTATCATTAATTAAAGATAGTGACATAATGTTAGTCATGGTTAGACCTATACTTCAGGAATATTACTAAGCCTCTACAATAATCACATAGGCTACTATGCAACAACGTTTTTTACGTCCGTGGAAAATTCATGTTACACATAAAAATAGCATTCATTTACATATAAGAAAAGGAACATGTAAAAAGTTCTATAAATTCATGAAATATTTCAGCCCGTAGCTTTGATAAATAAAAAAAACTTTTCACTAGAAATACAGATGAAGGGATATATAATAAATCTGTTCTAAATGTACATGACATCAACAGTTTGATGCGTTTATTTGGTTATTGTTATGTTTACATTTTTTTTTTTATCTTGACCCTCTTTGATTTAATTAATGTACATGTACTTGGCGATGATGAAAACTTTTATTAACCAAATATAAGATTCTTTCAGATAATCTTCTTTCAAGTCTAAATTCAGCCCCCCCCCCCCTCTCTCTCTCTCTCTCTCTCTCTCTCTCTCTCTCTCTCTCTCTCTCTCGTTCTCTCTCTCTCTCTCTCTCTCTCTCTCTCTCACTCTCTCTCCAATAAACTAATTACATGGTTATCAGCTTCTGAGATTTGACTCTCTACATTGAATCATCGTTGAGTGTAAAAGGAATGCTTCAATTCAGTGTGTGGTAATTTTTTTTCTATATGCCAAAAAAGAAGTATCCTTTCTGTTCATCAGTGGCGCTGTAACGTCGAAAAGCTTTTCATATAGTATGGTAACTGTAAAAATATTGTAAGAGAAAAAGACTTAAATATATTTCGCGAATAAAATAATCCAAATGTTCATAGAAAATAACTGGAAAATATAATTCTGAACATATTCAAAGTGATTTTCTATTCCTCATTCCAAATTATTAACTTCTAATATAATTCATGTTGTAATTGTCTATTTGCATATTGTAACTGCTGCATGTCTTTAAATTCTAAAACTAGCGATTCAAACATTCTGTGTTTACATCTTGAAATAAACCCTCAATTAAAAAGAAGTGAATTAACACTAATTTGATTTTAAGAGCAGACAGTATGTTACTGCTATAAAATACATCTCAATTCGACAAGAAGGAACGAAAGACTCTGACAATGAAAAAAATATAGAATACATACGGTAAGCATGGTAAGAGGGAGGTATCTATATGAATAACATTAGGTTTAAAATATTGCTTCATTTGTCTTTTTCTTTTAAAGAAACACACATGCCCAAGTTGGTATCAATATATGCCTATATCACAATTTATTTCAATGTACTATTAAAAAAAAAATTAAAAAGAAGCAATGTAGACTGAATGCCTTGATCAAGGAAATAAGTGCCATGCCATGAAGGGGTCGAACTCGCGATCTATGCGTTTCCAGTCAAGTGCCTTAAACCGAAGCCTTAAACCACTCGACTACGTGAGTACGACGCCTCTTATGTCTGCGGTTTATTTTCAAAACACACATTGTGCAGAAGACCCACAAACACTAACACACACCCACATCACACCCACTCACCCAAAATTCACATTGACAATGTTGATGATAATGAATATTGATTACCATTCTAATCAAATGGACAGATAGGCCTACTCAAGATGTTCCAAAGTGATCATAGAACGTTTACACTTTGTAAATCGTCTCTATTATTTTGTTTTACGTCTCCTTACATTTCCTGCTGTTAACCCGTTCACAACTGAATTCTCTAAATCCCATAGATTTTATACATGGACCGCGCGGTTACAGTAGCTAATGGGTTAATATCATTTTCGTCCTGTGGTAAATCAGTGCTTCTACCATTCACCTCCTTGTTTGATCTCTACGTCATTATCAAGAGCAAACGGCAAGTTATCCATCGGGGTCTGCAGATTCTCTTTAACGATATCATCATTATGGCTTGTCATATTTTCGTGGTCATTTTCGACTTCGACCACCGATGGTACAGGTTGGCTTTCAGGACGAGGATTCAGGGTGGTGACCTTTGTGTCGTCGACGCTGTCGGGTTTGGTTTTGCCAGCGGTAGTATTCAGACTATCATCGGAGCAAGGCGATATGGGTTTTGCTGTGTCGGTTATTTCTGTTTCAGTAGTGACCGGACTGACTGAATCACCTCCACCATCAACCTCAGTAACCTCAAGTGAATGGCTCTCTGTGATGGTAACGCATGGTGTCATCGAAGAAGTTGACCCGGTAGTTGGTCCTTTGCGCCTGTTTGCTATCTCACGGACCTGATTCCTCAGGTGACTTGCGAGGACGGTAACTCGCTGAAACAGAGGACCAGCCGACCAGCTTGGCCTTTGTTTCCTGACGACAACTGCGTCAACATCAATCTGCTTCGGAACTCCTCCATCACTCTGCTGCTGAATTCCTATCAGAGGCACCGGTCTCACCTTGGTTTTTCCTTTGTGTTCTCCACATAAGACAATGATACGGTAGGTGACCAGCAAGAACACCAGCAAATTCTTCCCGGCAAAGAAGAGCATAGCACGATCAACTACACCGATAGTGATGATCAGGTACAAACGCATGGCCAAAAATGGACAGTCTTGCAAGAACAGGACTATGAGGAGAGACCAAATCTCCGAACCACAGATAGAGAGCCGTTTCTCTTCGATCTGTTCTTCAACGTGGCCAGCTAGTGCCTGATCTTCATTCGTCTCACCTCTTTCATTAGAGTCTGTTTTCCACTTCTTACCTCGAAAATTCCTAATCTTGGGACCTGCCACTGATGTTAGTACGAGCGTGAATTGACATAGGCTCATGCCCCAGATAGCTGTGATGATGCAGATCTTCACCAAGTCACATGCCACCACTGGTTGAGCCAAACTTTCGCTGGAGAACTCCAAAATATCCGCTGCCATACCCAGGTAGACGAGAAGAAGTTGAGAGAGCTGCTCCCGAGTGAGGTTTCCTTTGGGTAGCATCCATCGACCCAAGATTACCAGGAACATTGTCGACTGCTCCAAGACTTCTGGCCAATCCGTCAGTTTAATGATTTTCTCGATCTCCTCTAACACTTTCTGTACAAGGAGAAGGAAGTCACATTACAAACAAATTAATTTCAACAAAGGATTTGTTTTGCGCACCTTTTTAAAGATAGATTGCAATCTTCCATTGAAAAGCAGCACATTTTTATATGATAATTCAAGATATTGCATAACCAATAGCAACACCCCAACCATGATACAAGTATGCAAGATTCGAGAGAGTATACACTATATCGAAAAAGAAATAATCAAGACCTGACTAAATCTTTTTTTTTAAATAATTTCTTGTTAATTTGGTGATTTTACTGAATTTGTCTGAATGAATACATAGATGGTAAAATAGTAAATAAAAAACCCCTAAATTTTAAAAAGTAATCAAGAACCCTTCATACGAATCAAATATCGCTTTTGCGTCACAATAATAATAATAATGTCCTATGCACATTAAGTGCCACTTGCTAACGAGAGATTATGTGTATTATAGTTTGAAATCGATAAGCTAACGGGCGTGAAATCAAACGCAAGGAGGGAAGGGAGGGAAGGGAGGGAGGAAGGGAGGGAGAGGGGGAGGGTGGGATGAAGAAGGTGATAGAGAGAGAGAGGGAGGGAGAGAGGAAGAGGGAGAGGGAGAGAGGAAGGGGGAGAGGGAGAGAGAAAAGGAGAGAGAAAAGGAGAGCGAGAGAGAAGGAGATCCGGCGGAGCTAGGATAGGGAGGGTAAGAGGGAGGGGGAGGGAGAGAGAGAGAGAGAGGGGGGGGGGGGGGGGGAGAGAAAGGTCGATGGAAAGAATAAAAGCTTTTGACAGGTTTTTTTTTTCATCAAAATGTAAATTCATAGTACGACGAAAAGTACTCAGTGTAAATTCAACCTTCAATATAACTGCGACAGCCAGGGGGGTGTTTCATAAAGCTGTTCGTAAGTTACGCACGACTTTATGCACGACTGGAACATGTTCTTGGGTGCTAACCGGATTCTCAATCATGTACATGTAGCACAAGAACATATCACCAGTCGTGCATAAAGTCGTGCGTAACTTACGAACAGCTTTATGAAACACCCCCTGGTCAGGTTTCATGTAGGCCGATCATAATGGCACTTTAGAAAGAGACTGATGAAAAAGGAAAAGGCTAATATCCGTTCATTTCATTAAAACATCAATCACTGCCAAAATCAGCTCAAAGGAAAAGTGATACGGCGTTCAGAAAACCGTAATTATATTCACCAATCATTAAATTTCTTTCCGATACTTCCTTTTGCAGTTCAAAATATCAATACTAATGCTTTGACCTAACTTCTGTAGGCATGGGTGTCGATCCCGGGGGGGGGGATGAGGGGATATATCCCCCCCCCCCCAATATTTTGGTCAGGGGGGTGGCCTGTACAATCATCCCCCCCCCCCCCCAATAATTCACCTTGAAAAACATGAAAAATTTCATAGCCTCCTATAATCCCCGAAAAAAAAGACAAAACCAAAGAGAATAAAGAGCAAAGAAACAATTTTTTTAAAAGGAAAGGAAAAGGAAAAAGCTTTCAGCGCTCGCATTTTAAGTATCCCAACCAATGAGGTGATGATACTATCTTTATGAAAGCAAATTGGTTTGCATCTTGTCTTTCTATCAAATAGTATGCTATTATTGTTCTACTCGCATTTAATATCTCTTGTTATCTTTACCAATGCCAGTTAATATTTTTTATCAGGGTTTATTATGAAATGAAACTGGTTTGCATCTTGTCTTTCTATCCAATATTATACATGGACTATTATAACTGCACGGAGTCGGACGGGAAGAAGACCCATAACAGAAGAATTTTCATGAGATAATGGCCTGTGACCGTAGCTATTCCTATCTTACCAAATATGAGAAAGGAGGATGTTGATAAAATATACGTTATTAAAATCATAAAATTGAAGTAACAGTGCACTATAGAACCTAGCTGTTCTCAGTACTGAAAAAGATGGCCCTTTCTCGCTTGCTCGCTCCGCTCGCTCATAGAAGCGAGATCTGGAGGCAAGTGCTCTTATATTCACTCAGCAACATGTCGGAATATTGTAATATTTTTACAGCGAGACGTAAAGCTTTTCTTGAATACAGGGAAATAGTAAATAATAAAATTCATCTAATTCATTTTGGTGGAAATTCTACGTTTTACTAAAAGAAACAGAATTTTTGTCGGTAGCTCACTTCGCTCGCTCATAGAAATAAAATGGTTTTAGATGGCAAGCGATGCACCAAAAGCATCATATTTGGCAGTTAGGTGATCAAAACTAGATATCTTTGAGGCTATCAAAGAATGTAATTTTTTCCTCCCTCGCTGCGCTCACTCGAATATGTAATGTAGATAATTCATAGACCTATAGTGGATTTTGATGACAAAATAACACTTCATCACTAAAAGAGTGTGTTTCCCCTATCTCGCCTCCCTCGCTTGTAATATTCGAAATAGGGTGGTTAAGGAAAGTAACAATTGGACCAGCGAGGTGCTAATTAGTCAAACATCTTATATTGCTTGAGTGTACTTTGAGGACAAATAATTCTTTTATAGCAAGAAAGTGGAATTTTCGGCTCGCTCGCTTCGCCCGCTCGCAAAATAAAACATGGAATGGTTCACACTCTAAGTAAAGGTTCAAGTCCCCTAAAGTTCTCATTCATGTCATGAGGATGTACCTCTGCGATATTGTTTGAAAATAATTTTTGTGCGGTTAATTTGAGGAACGGTAGATTAGACTAATAATGCAGAGATATGGGCGGCAAAAACAGGCCCTACACCCACCCCCCCCCCCCGGGTCCTGCTTATTCAGTCTATCCTTCACGTTTGAACCTCCACACCCTTTCCCCGCTTTGCTCCGTGGTCGAGGATATTCGGCATCAGTCACTCTCCCTCCCCCCCCCCCCCCCCCCAACCGCGAATACAAATCGACATCCATGTCTGTAGGGATTGATTTTTATGTACAAGCTAGACTAGAAAAAAAAAAAAAATTCGACCGGCATCTGACCAATGGTAATTTCAAATCACAGTATGGAAATTCGGTCTTTATACCCCGCCAAACTTCGTTTGGCGGGGTATAGGAATCAGCGTAAGGTCGGACGGTTGGTCGGTCCGTTGTAAATCTTGCGGATCGAACTACTTCCTCATTTTTCGAGCAGTGATCATGAAATTTGGCACACACATTGGTCTTGGGATGAAAATGTGCAATACATATTTTTTCAATGTGTCGGAAACTGCGCTGCCATGGCAACAGCATATTTTGTCAGGGGGAATCTTGCGGATCGAACTACTTCCTCATTTTTCGAGCAAAGCTCATGAAATTTGGCACACACACTGGTCTTAGGATGAAAATGTTCAAGATATATTTTTTCATTGTGTCAGAAACTGCACTGCCATGGCAACGGCATATTATATCAGGGGAAATCTTGCGGATTTAACTCAAGCAGTGCTCATGAAATTTGGCAAATACTTTGGTCTTATAGTGAAAATGTGCAAGACATAGTTTTTTAATGTGTCTGAAACTGCGCTGCCATGGTAACGGCATATTATGGCAATAAAAGAGGGGGAATATTGCGGATCAAACTACTTGGTTAAAATGTACCAATGTTTTGGATGATATCGACCGGTCTCTTCGGACGGATCGATGCATGTTCGCCGGCACATAGGTTGTTCTGACCGGTCTTTTTTTTTTTTTGGAGTGTAGTTGTGGATCATAGCACCTTCCCATCTTCTCATATTTTTTTTTTAAATATAATTTTGTATTTAATACAATGTACTATGAATTGATTTATTATTATATTATCGATTTATTATCTCATGACCAATTAAAAAAAGACTACATTCAAGTTATTGGGCATGTGTTTTACAAGCTTTGTTTTTTAACATGACCAACTGTTTTCTCACTTTTATTGGGGTTTTTTTTTGGGGGGGGTCAAATATGTGCATTCTATGACTAATTACTTAATATTGATTATATCAGTGAAAGACATTGTTATTACTGCTGTCATTTATTTCGGTTAATTTTGTTATGCACTGTATTGATGATTTAATGTTAATGGTGATGATGATTGAAAAAAAAATGATGATTGATTGAAAACAGTGAATAAAGTAAACTGAACTGAACTGAACTGAACTTCCTCATATTTTGAGCAATGCTCATGAATTTTGGAAAACACTTTGGTCTTATGGTGAAAATGTGCAAGACATAGTTTTTGAATGCGTCTGAAACTGCGCTGCCATGGTAACGGCATATTGAGACAATAAATCAGGGGGAAATCTTGCGGATCGAACTACTTCCTCATTTTTCGAGCAATGCTCGGAAGATTTAGCATGCACATTGTGCAATGGTGTGGCGGGGGCATTAACCACCTGCAGTGGGTTTTTTTTTAATAGTGCAAAACAGGAAAACGGCCTTGACGAGATTGAGATGATATATGCATATTACTTCTTCTACAACTAACATAAAACTAATTCTCCTTCTTGTTCTTTCTCTTCTTCTTCTTCTCCTCCCCGTCTCCCTCACTCTTACTTGTCTTTCACTTCTTCTACTTTTACTTTTTCCCATCGGGAAATATTTATTCAAAAATATTCCGCTATTTCGGCAGACAAGATTTCAAAACTTAAAGCATGCTCTTGACCATGTTGGCAGGGGCTCGGCTCTCTTCATACTCATAACATGAATTATGTTACAAAATTAATCGGATGCACATTATTCTCTTCCCCTGCGAATGAGGCGGAAAGAAATGCAAATACTGAACTTTCGATTCAATACATGCATCATGAATTTTGTAAATAAAACCTACACCCTTGACATCTATAATGCGCACTTTGTGTCTAGACAATCAAATCCGAACCAGTCTTTCGTCGAAGCCTCATACTTTTCCGATGCGTATGAAGGTCTGACTAGTACTGTTTGATCACAAAAGTGAAGTGGAGTAAAATGGAAATTATATACCTCTTTTTATGAGTAAACTGCCAAATGTTTATTAACCACTTTGCTTATCACCGTGATGAGGCTAATTGGTTAATGGACCGTTTGATTAAGTGCTGGTATACCTGAAAATGGACTTGCATCACCGGCGTAAATCCACTTGGAGTGGGGGGGGGGGGGGGGGTGATCGACTTTTTCGTCGATTTTTTTTTCTGTCGAACTTACACCCTCACCCACCCGCACAGAACCCCTTACACACATTTTAATTTTTATTTTGGGAGCGAGCGAAGCAAGCGAGCCAAAAATAACCACTTTTCTGGTTTTTAATCGCATTTACAAATAGGAACTTTAAAATATGATGGTCGTTTATGACAGATTATCAAAAAATTTAACTTATTAATTAAAATATCATTTCTTCCTTAAAAAGTGGGGGATATTTGTAGAAGCCATCCCCCCCCCCCCCCCCCCTCGAAAACGTTAGGGAATATATCCCCCCATCCCCGGGATTTACGCCAATGACTTACATGCATGATAACCACCTCCGAAGAAAATACATGTTGTGCTTCGTAGAGAGATCAATTACAAATTATATTCGCAAGCATGCTTTATAGACTTGTAACTTCGAATACAACAAAATATCATCCATTTTTAAATATTAATGTTACAAGCGTCATTTGGGGATGTTTGGAAAAATCGAAGAGATTTTTTGTTTCGTTATCCCTGACTCTTTACATTCATGAATATACTGTAAATATTCAATAGAATACACGTTTTTCTGTAATCTTTAATTTCTTAACACGTAGCACGGATCGAGGAATTTGTGAAAGCCAGGAGACACAAATCTTTTAAAAAAAAGTGGGAAAAGTGTGTGAAAGCATAAACTAACAAAAAAGTTCATCACATATTTTGGGAGCTTTTTATGTTTCCAAATCCCCAGACAAGCAAAAAGAAAGGGGATCATTAAAGTCTAGAGGGACACTATATAATATGGTTTCAAAAGGGGGCTCCTGCCGGAAGCCCCCCCTCCCAAATTCGCCCCTGACGTAACGTGTACCTTCTGTATTTCGTTTTCACGTTCCACTCGTATTTCTGGAAAGACGGACGAGTTGCTCACCCGGCGCTCGCACTCACTCACACCAGGATAACCCATCTTCGCCATTCTCCGCTGATGAATATCTACGTGCAGGAATCCAATACCCGGAATTACACAGAGAAGATAGAGCAACAGGGCGGGAGAGAACCTGAAATTTTACAGAAATTATACAGAATTACATCATTTTAGAAATAAATATGTGTTTTTTCATTTCCCAGAACTGTGCGGCTCTTGTTTTGGTGTCTGGCAGTAGCAATAATTCTTTAACATGTTTAAAGGAAGTTCAGTTGACGAACCGGCGGCTGGAAAAGAATTTTTCAACAATAGCAAAAATCGATAATGCAAAACAGATATGGCGAATAAATTGTCTATTTTTGCTCGTTACAATTTTTTCTTGAATATAAAGTTATAAACAATACCAAAAACAAAAAAAACAAGTTTGATTAAGTCTACGTAATTATGCATATATTCAAATCCTTTCTATGACAATAAATAATTTTAAACTGCTCAATTCCACCGAGTCCCACATCATTTCATTTTTTGTTCTTGAATTAAGCTTCATATCCTTCTTCAAATATAGTAAATGATTCTCCTTAGTAGGTACTGTGACGATCACGGCAATTTTCAAGTCTTCCAAAACATTGACATTGTAAGGTCATAATGCTCTTAACTTTCTCCACAGATTACTTTTGCTATGTCAAGGAACCTCTGACATGTTGGTAATTTTGCCCCAAACAATTTCAGTAAGCATGCATGAATAATAACCATGCATGAATAATTCAGATACAGTAGAAAAGTGTCCCATTCAAGTGCATGATGTTTTGATGTCACTGAATTTCAGTCCGTAATTCTTGACAATCATCAAAATAGTCGTCTTTCATACAGCATTTTATATCCGTCATGATAAGAATCTCTGCAATTGATTGGTCCAGTGCGCATCATGTGATGAAATACAGTTCCCACCAACATCATGCAAATGAGACAATTTGCCATGGACGGTAACATCTGACGTCACAAGCCGTTAATAGTTCATCGGGACCTACTATTTACGGATACTATTAACGGCTTATGACGTCACGCAAAAAGTGCGTGCTTGATTGTAACGACATTAATTTTCGCGTGTCTATTGTTTTAGGCGCCAAGGTGTGATGATGATGATGATGATGATGTCATCATTTTGCTAAATTTAGATCCGCGCGCAATGCAAGAATACTAGAATACTAGTATCTATGATTTCTGCCCTACAAAAGATGGCGGATAAAAACCAAATATATGCGGCCGTAGGGTCTGGTTAAACTATGGTGCCCTCAGTAACGTGAATGCGACCATTTTCTTCGGGGCTGCGCCCCTCAGGAAAATAGTCGCATTCGCCTTACTTCGGTTACCATAGTTTCCAACTAGACGCTCTCACGGCTTTACATATTTGTATATTATTTGCATTTTTACATGTCTTTGGAACACTGAAACTATTTGGGTTCGAAATTGATAAAATTAATTAAAACTATTCCTTCCTATTCACATTATTATCATTATCCCATTCCCTTCCGGCATTATCAGTAGTATTGTTAACTATCAGTAGTATTGTAGACTTCATTGGATAACTTGTTTAGTACAATGATCACTGCACAAATTATAAAAAAAAGAATCATTCCTACAAACATTAAGAATGAACGCAATGATAATAAGGACAATTAATATCATGAGAATACACGCAGATGATGACAATAACAATTAATCATTTACAGTAGAAATACATGTATTTTCCATAACTGATATCAAAAAGTAAGAAGAAATACACACCCCTCCCCAGAAAAAAGGAGCTTCGTATTGTTTTTATATTTTTTGTACTTCGAAGGTGAGTGAATAGTTGTTATAATTCTGATGCTTTACTTTACTTTACACTCTTAATTTCTGCTGAGTCAAAAATGACTCAGAATGGAGTCATCTGGAAGTCAACTCTATTCAGAGTCAAAGTGACTCCGATTTCCCAATTAATTGACTCGGAATAGAGCTACTTGAAGTCGAATTTAGTCTATTCTCAGTTGACGCCACGCCATTCCGAGTCAAACTTATTCGGAAATCTGAGTCACTTTAACTCGGAATAGAGTTGACTCCCAGCTGACACCATTCCGAGTCAAATTTGACTCCGTAGAAATAACAGTGATATATCAAGACGTATAGAAATTAAAGTATGATTTTTTTATAATGCGCGTTGTAAAAGTGCCCAACTTTTTCTGAGTGATTTTGTACATAATTGAGTGTAAGTGTTGCGATCCTACGAGCAGGTCTTTTTATCTATCACCAAGAAAAAGTTAAAGGGTTAAAAATGTTTTCGCCCCCCCCCCCCCCGCAAAAAAAATATATAGTTTTCCATGAACAGGGCAAAATGGGTTTATGGGTTAAGTGTGGAGAAGTTCGTATACCTTCAAGTACATAAGATTTACTTATGATGCATTTACAATTTAAAGGGGTGGGTGCGGCTATATACATGTATGTCCCAGTGTGTATTTTAACTTTTATCTTTGATTTCAAACTTCATTGTAATTTCAACCTTTACTGGTGTGTATACCTACCATTTCCATTCTCCATGCTTGGTACAAAACAGAGTTATGATCATCTCAATCGGGAGTAGAAGTAAGGAAACTCCGAAATACTTGCTGAAATCACCATCGCGAACTATGTAAAGCCAAGAACAGACTATAGAGCCGTGTACAGCAAAAAGCAGTCGACTGATTGCCGCCTTGCAGAAAAATCGACACCGTTTGTCCATGATCAGAAGTTTTTATCTCTTACTCGATTTGTCCTCTTGATGTGTATCACCACTTACTGAGCCAATCAAACTTTATAAAAATGTTTTTCAAGAAGTGAGATTCAAGGTCTCTTCTATTCTGCACGTGTGAGTGATCTCTGAAATACATATATATATATATATATATATACTTTATTTTGCAGGCGAAATTACTTACAAAAGAAACGCCACGATACCTTGGATGCGATTCACGATACTCAATTTGGCAGAGATTTGATGCAAACAGGCAGATACGTGATAGGTATATGAGTAGCGTTTCATAATGAACCAGACTGAGATGAGCAGTACACTCAATTAGTGTCAATAATGGGGTGTGACATTAGAGGCGGATACAAAGAGCCTGAAAGATGTACTTAGTACATCATTACGTATCAATGACTTCTACTTTCACACATATTGTCTATCTTATGTGTAAAGGCTTATTTTGATTTTGATATCTCTTGTCAAAAAGTAATCAATTAATTAATTAATTAGATAAATTTTACTTGGAATATCCCTCCTATAAAAATGACGAACACTGGGGGGAATTCGACGCTTATTTTATTCATGTATTTTATTTCGTCAGAATAACAGGGTTATATTTGCGAATGTACGTTTTAGGTTAGGTTTAGAGATGGGGCTAGTGTTGGAGCTAGAGTCGACAATAATAACAAGAGGCTATTTGGTACTCTTTCACTCCTCTCTCTCTCTCTCTCTCTCTCTCTCTCTCTCTCTCTCTCTCTCTCTCTCTTGATATCTCCGCTAATAGAGTGGCTATCGTAACTGTAAATAAACTGTGCATAATGCCACTATGATGTAAGGTGGAAATATATCAGTATAACTGAATAATGATAATAAACAGATGAATAATAAGGATAATAATTGTATTAATAATGATAATAATAATGACAATAATAATAATAACAATAATAACAACAGCAAAACAGTTTTGAAACTCAGCAGAATTTCCCATTCGATGTTTTTTGTTACCAAGGAAACGCTTTATCCATAGCGGAATACTTACCTCCATTTTGAAAAGTCCTACTTTTTACCATGTACTTAGTATCATAAATGATTAGGCGATCAAATTATCGATGTGTGAACTTGACGCCCATTCTCTTTTTGTTCATCATGTTTATTCAATGTTTGGATGTATGGTAGTCAAGGCAGAGATAGCCTTTCCTCTCAGCTGACAGTTTGTTTGAAAGGAACAAAGAGAAAATGCATGAAAGAGGAAAAGAGGAAAGGAAGAGAGAGAGAGAGAGAGAGAGAGAGATGGAGAGAGAAAAAGAAGGCATAATGGAAGAGGAAAAGGAAGAGGAGAGAGGGAGAGAAGACATGAGAGAAAACAAAGAGGGAGAGAAAAGGCATGAAATAAGAAAAAGAAGAGAAGAGGAAAGAGAAGATGGTAGAGAGGACAGAGGAAGAGAGTGTGATGAAGATAAGGTATATGGAAAATGGTGGTTTTCTGCGAGTGTGTGTGTGTGTGTGGGCGGTGGGTGTGAGTGTGTGTGTGCGGGTAAAGAGTAAATATGCTATAACATACCTTCCTCTCTTATTTTGATTATAAGCTGTTTTATTGGGGGGAGGAAAAAATTATAATCATGTATAATTTGAGATTTTTCTATGATCCTTGAGTGATATAAAAATTAACGAAGCACTCGTATTACTTTTTTCCCTTCAATAATGTATTCATATCATTACGTGTTCGATGATCTCGTTCTATATGATTTAATGTAATAATTTCATGTATTATGAATGGCAAGAGGAAGGAAATAAAGTATCATCTAAACAAAAATATACCACGATTAGATGAGACGCTGTAAGAAAACCATTACTATATGTAAAAAAAAAAAAAAAAAAAACTCAATGCAGCCCCCTCTCCCGAATAAAATAAACTAACCAATAAGAAAACAAAAAACAAAGAGAACGTATAAAATATACAGTGCAGTTGGAAAGCGTCGTCCTTGCTGAAAAATATGTCCTCCTTATTTCAACTTTTTCACTGACACAAAAAATGGTAGATCATGCAGATAAAAGCCGAAATAAAAAATCCTATTATGTGCTCCACCGCTCTGTAATTGGAAAAAGGGGGGAAAACAGTTAAAAATTCATTAAGCTTTCCCAAGATCTCTTTATGCCTGTATTAGTCTTTATATATCGCCATACCGCTTTCCCAGCTTCTTTAATTTAGTGAATTGAATCTTTATGGAAATGAATTTTTTTTAAGGGATAGAATGATAGCAAATAGGCATACCTCTATCAAGTTTAGTAATTGACTTCGATCAAAATCATTTAAAGCCTTGCTTTGAGGACTTTAATTTTGCAGTCAAGCAATCTAATTCGCCTTCTCTTGACCCCAAGTCATTTCAGGTTAAGCGTTTTACTTGATAGGCTGTGTTCTTTCTTCTTTGTTCTTTTAAATGAGATTTTCGATTGTTTGTCGTTTCTTGATGTTCTTTTAGTTTGGGTGGTTTGGGTTTGTGGATTTTAAGGATAGTGCATGAAATGAGGCACTTGTTCGAAATATTTTGCGTTTAAAAAAAGAAGAAACTTTGAAGCACTGGCAGTACTTAAAGTATTCATCGTGTTGTTAAAGCAAAGGGCAGAATGGTGAAAATGGATCTGCCGTATCGATTAGACATGCCTCCAGGACTCAGACTTGTTACGCTCATCTTCTGGTTGGTAGTGTCAAATCCGGTTTTTTGTCATTCCCAGGTTGTTTGCCCTCATGCCTGTTCATGTTCCGTCCAGGCCCTGCACGTCATCGTCGATTGTTATGGGAGATCGTTGACCACGATACCTGCCGTGAATGTGCCAAATGATACAAGAATATTTGTCTTGACCTACAACCAAATCACCGCCATCGAAGATGAAGCGTTCTTGACGTTATCAAGCCTTGCGGTCTTAGGTCTCCAGGATAATGCTCTATCAAGACTGAGCTCTCGAGCCTTTGTCGGACTTTCCCATCTTAGAGAACTGATTCTCACTAATAATAGGCTAACTCATATTTCGTCTATTCGAGACCTAAGGTCCCTTACTCTGCTAGCTTTAAGATCAAATTTTATTCAAGAAATCCCACTCACCAATTTTGCTGGTATTATGGATTTGTACTTGGATGTTTCACATAATTTCATACCGAGTTTATCTTCTTTGTCCCCTTCGGTTAGCATCATGAGAGCAATTGCAGGAGGTCTGACCTTCATGAAACAAAGCATGCAGATCGGCTTCGTGAAATTAATTTAAGTGAAAACAATATTCGAAACCTTCCACATCTAGGGAACATGACCTCTCTAGAGTACCTCAACCTCGTAGGTAATCCCATCCACATGATTTCTGACCCGCCTTCTTCTTCGACTTTTAAGAGGTTGGATGTGAGCTACGCCAGACTTACGCATCTCCCAGAAACTTGGAGTAAGGTGGATCTAATTCAGCTTTATTTGATCGGGAACGAGTTGGAATCAATACAAGATGTGTTTCATTCTCAAACCAGCACTATTCGTGATTTAAAACTATCGGGGAACAAAATAAAAGACATCCATGCCATTCCTATACTCGCCCAACCTGCGGAGTCTCTCTGCTATAGAGTCGAGAATAAGCGGAACATTGACTGTGGACCTGTGTGTCCTTCCGAATATTATCACATTTGATCTAAGCAAGAATGAGATTAGTGGATTTAGAATTAATGGTGGGCATGAATCAAGGAGATGTAACACTTCTGATGGGACAACATCTTCAGTATTCTCAACGTTGATTCTCAAAGAAAACAGAATAACAACCATGGCTTTTCTCAGATATTTGCCTGACCTAGCATCACTCGTTTTGAGGAACAACGACATTCAAAGGATTGACTGGGAGCCGTCTGACAAACACAACAAGCTGATAACAATGGATTTATCCTACAATGAAATGATCGTCCTCGAAAACTTCACTCAAATGAGTGCCCTTCTACTCCTTAAACTCTCCAATAACAAAATCCGAGTAGTCCTATTGGGAGCATTCAACGGTTCGTCCAATGTTAGGTTTCTACATCTCGACGGAAATCTATTGACGGAATTTCCTGATTTATCACCACTGCACCAAATCCGTTCCTTGGATTTAAGTTTCAGTGCCTTGAAGATAGTGACAGAGAATGATTTAAGAAACCTACCATTTCTTAGTGTCCTTACACTTAGCTCAAATGATATTTCTTATGTTTCATTTCCAACCAATCTGACACTTCTTAGGCTTTTCTTGCAAAATAATGTATTGACTTTATTAGACAGTATCGTAAAAACTTACACATTGGACGTCAGTGGAAATAGGATCGAAAATATTAGCAGTGAATACTTAGAAAGGTTATCAATTAATGAAATCATCATCGACAATACTAGATTAGCAAACTTACGTTTACCCTTAAGTTTCAGAGGTGATTGATTGCTCTCGTAACCGCATAAAGACACTTTCTGTCAATTTTTGCCCTGCCGGGGAAACTCATGAGTTAAGTGACATTACATGTAAACTGAATGATCTTTATCTAGAATGGAATGAAATATCCTACATCGACCCAGAATCATTAGGTGACTGCTCTATAAAGTATTTGGCGCTTAAAGGAAATCCAATTAAATCGTTTTTCGTTGAATATTTTCCCAGCGTGCTTTTCATATCGCTATCGCACACAAATTTGCAAAATGTGTCTTTGATTGCAGCTAACAGAACCTCAATTGACCTCAAAGTGATTTCCATCGTTAACGTCACATTGTTCCATCTTGACCATCAAGCAAGCATGTCGCCTTTCCAACCTCCACTTCAAACAGCAATTCGATTGCTCTTGAATGATAACGGTATCGTCAGAATTCCCACGCTGAGAGCCCCTCTCCTTGAGAATCTGAATCTGAGTAACAACATCATCAAAATGTTGTCTCTGGAGACCTTTCAAGGAATCCCCAGAATCAAAGTCATTGATCTGAGCAAAAACTCTATCAGAACTATCTCAGGCTTTTCCTTTGCTTCAGTAGTCCACGTCATCGAAATCAATCTTGAGAACAATCTGATTCAGAGTCTGGGTTGGTCAGCATTCAGCAGTCAGGGGCATTTCACTCTGCGTCTTGGCAACAACCGGCTAGTATCTTTGCAACCGTCATCCAGCCTTCCACCACTCTCCAGGAACGTCCATCTCGACCCAAACCCCTGGCGTTGCGACTGTGAGGCACTGGCACTTCGGGAGTGGCTTCTTAGGTCAGGGGTGCAGAGGGTCTACTGTTGGAGTCCAGCTCACTCAATAAATAGAAGTGGGGCAAGACTACACTCCTCTGTGCTCTGTCCTCATGGCACTGACAAGAACAGTTCCTTACAGGACTCCATTCCCCTTGACAACAGGAATAATGCTAGCAACGTTTCAGCAAGGCCAATGCTTTCACTTAACTTTATTTCATCTTTTTCCTCTCTGGCCTATTTTCCGTTAATAGTTTATTATAGTCTATTTGATACCAACTGTTAGCTCATTTAATTTTACGAATACGATAGTACATATTTCAGATCGCAGAATAATGACGTTCAGAATGTATATGAAAGAAGTTATGATTGGCGTCGGCAGCTATTTCACATTCAGAACATTCGGAATCAGAATCAAATTCTGCTAAATAAAGTAAATTTGAGCTAACTCTTAAGGATCTGGTATGGGGTATGTTTAGATGCCCCTCATAGGCTCGTACTTATGTAGTCGACTGTCAGCAGACATGTCAATTAATGTCGAGTTGTATAATATCAGGGGGTGTAACATAAAAAATACAATCAATCTTACGATTGATATCAATCATGGCAAACCATGTACTGAAGAGTTACAATTGATCGTAAGATCAATTGTATCTATTTATGTTACACCCCCAGGGGGGTGTAACATAAAGAGATATAATCAATCTTACAATCAATTGTATCTCTTTAGTACATGGTTTGCCATAGACTTACGATTGATATCAATCGTAAGATTGATTGTATTTTTTATGTTACACCCCCCAGGTGTCATAAAGTTTTAGGGTATAATCAACATATCACCAAAGCAAACCGACATGCTCGAAAATTGTATGATGCGAGATTTCATTGTACGCTGGAGAATGCAATTTGTCACATGTAACAATGTACCTGTGGGCTTGCTAATTTCTTTACTCAATTTATAGCGCATCTGCAAAATGCACTTTTTTAAAACCTATTTGCAAGTGTATTACGAATACAAATATCAACCATAAGTACTAATGCAGAAAATTCCAAAAGCATAGTTTTTATCTTTTTTTTTTTTCTCTTTTTGCGCGTTTTGTATTTCATAATGTTCGGTTAAATCATGTTTGTAGTGCTTTCAGTAAGCATTTGAATGAAATTAATTTACGAGTGCCAAATTTAGGCAAACGAGTTCATGTAACCAAGTTTGTTTATTCCGTCATCTTAATTTAAGCATCAACAGAAAAAAACACCCTTCTTTCTCCTCCCCATCCAAAGCCAAACAAAGAAGCATAACAAGAAATCATTCACAGCATGTTTTTATATCAATGTTCACATTTATATTTATGATGCAGTGATACACAATGTGCTATACAACCTTGTTAATGCTTTACTTGCATGGCACAGAATACTAACATACATCGGCCAACAAAATACCATTATATTAGAACCATCTAAAGAATTCTCTACCATAAAGCTTGCTTTTGTACATATCATCTACTTTTTTCCGTATAAATGTAAATCAAAATAAGTATTTAACTTTACATGGTCACCGATTTTGCTTCTCTCATCACACGATATTCTCCGGTGAATAGATTTTGTTCAAATAATTTCTACGCAAGACATGACACATGGTTGATTCTGTACGTTTTACTGTAATCATCTCAAAATAATTTAAACTGTTAAAATTATACAATAAATGAGGTATTAGAAGGAAACATTTCCTCACTTAGTTCTGATGGTTACTGAATATTTTCCCTTCTCAACATTTAACTTGGCAATATCCTGAATAAAAGTCACTGAGTAACAAGTAAACGCAAATCACCCGTGATATGTAGCAAGGAACATATTTACTTCTTGTCCTAGAAAATGTTGGCATGTTTAAATAAATAACAAAATAATAAAACCAAGAAATTTGACATTGCCACAATTGGACTTGGGTAGCTTAGTGAAATGTAGCGGCCCCAAAAAGTTGCATCCAGAACATAAAATTCATAATCGTTGAAAAGCAGTAATTTTATTGTATTATGGTTCAAATATATCATTGAGACTTAGATTGTGTAAATACCTCTACTACCTTGATTAGCCTTAATGGGCATTCAGATATGAGGCGATATTGTGGTGCCACAAACTCCCCGCAACATTTTTGTGTACAAGTCAATGGGGTATGAGGCGACATTTTTTTCGCCAAGGCAGGAAACTTTTTTTTTTGCTGCCCGACTGCAAAATAATGCACATCAATCAATTTCCTAAAAAGTTAGCCCAAATATATTGTCATGAGATTGTCTGCGCAAGTTTTGACAAAGTTCTCTTTTGAAAGTTGATGCGCGTTCATTAACATAAGTAATGCCACAATGTCGTGCCATATCTGAACACTAAAAATTTTGTGGCGCCAAAATGTCGCCTCATATCTGAACACCCCTTTACTATTACCTAACTAATCATTACATATGTATATACAAGGTGTCCCAAAATAAGCGGAACTGCAGATTTTCAGTACTTTGCCGTCAAAGAGTATATATTTTTTTCACATCACTGGGTAAAGCATCTTCTACTGAAGAGAATGATACCCAAATCACTGAATTTGATACCAAGATCATATAGCAGGTTTCTTTTTAGCTCCCCCCAAACATCGTACATGCCATTATATGAAAGGCCATTTCTGACACGTCTACTCTCATCAGTCGCAAAAAACATGCGAAATTTGAAAATGACTGTATTTTAAGAAACGTGCATAGAATAAAAATTACTTAACCAAAATCAATTATCTTACTCAATGACCCCTATGATGTCAAAAACATTTTGAGAATTCCAATGTGTTGGATAATAAACCATGCAAACAATAACAACTTAAGAAAAGAGGGTATGCCATGTATATGAATCCAGCAGTATTTTTCTGAAGAATAAAAAATACTGTTGGATTCGTATACATGTATATGGTGTACCCTCTCTTCTTCAAGTTGTTACTGTTTACATAGTCAAAAACATACCGGTACATATAAATCTGCTGTTACACTTTTTTTGGAACACCCAATACCGGTATTTCATTACTATCATCAACAATACAGGACTTTGTGTTCCGGATGCATCTTTTTGAGACCTTGTTTTTCAGGCTGTGCCATACTATTGCTTTATCTTTTTTTTACTTGAAATTATAATTTCTCACTGAATAAGAGATGGAATCATATACATATGCTTAGAACTGTATCACTGTACTCTGATACCTTTAAAGGGTTTTGACTTTTCAACGAACTCTCAAACTTTCAAGTTAAGCTACCTTATACAAAATCTTGTATCCCCTGAAAAAGGAACATTGTAAATTCACCTATGATTGTTATTATTACATCATCATCTCAACTCATGATTTTAAAACACAAAGATATAATATAATATAAACCTAAACTTAAACTTTTCATTTCATGTGAAGCAGAAGCATAATCAAAAGCCAAATCTATGAAGTTAAATAATGATTTAAGACCCTTTATAAAATGTTACCCAAAATCCAAAATGTGATACAAAAATGTACTGGTATTGAATTTGCCTAAAAGACAGTAAACTAAATTGATATTGAAGCCAGTGACTTCATTTATTTCCAATTTTCCTTTCATACTGATATTTCCCAATTACTACAAACAGCATACCCAGATGTGAAATACCAAACAAGATAGGAAAATCCAACACCAAATAGCATAAGAATCAATAAGAATAAAAATGCCCAATGAGTAAATTACATCAAAGAAATGCCACTATATATGTAACTGGGGGGCATTTCATCAAAATGTCTTGTCAGTGACTTTTACAGACAAATTTGTTCTCAACCAATCAGATGCAAGCATTTAATTAGCTTATAATAGTTGTTGGTAAAAATCACCGACAAGACACTTGATGACATGCTCCCCAGAATTTCTCAGATTGGATCCTATTGAAAAACTGTGGAATATGTGATATTACTGAGAAATAAACTAAGAGACACGTTGAAGGAGCAAATATTTGTATTGTGCAAAGACTAGAAATCTAAATCATATCCATGAAGGCTAGAAAAAGTCCCATATGGCATACACAGTATGTGGCATAAAGCAGTCCCACATATAAACATTTGTGTAGTAATAACTTTATCAACAATTCCAACTACCATTTACAGATACAAAAGGGAAAAGGCAAGAAAATCCTGATGATACCTCCCACCCGACACGTGAAAAGATGAAATATTCCAAAAATAACAGCCTATTCCTATTTGAAAAATGCTGTACTGAGTATATATTTTAATTTACCAGTGGTATCATAAATTTATATCAAGGGCTTAGTTTTGTGTGTTCTACAATAAGCTATTACTAGTACAACTTTTTTGAAACCATATTAAAAACAAAAATACAAGAAAAAAAAGCAAGAACAAATGATAACAGCTGGAAATAAAATTGCTGGCCTTCATGAAGCTTTAAAAGAATCTAGTAACAGATACAACTTTCATACAATACATATCTTTTGACAAATAATAGCTTTTCAATTCACACAATATACAGTATAAATTAAAATAGATTTGAAGTGTCTTTTATGTACAAATCTTTTCAATAAACAATAATGAATAACGGTACTAAGGAATATCTACTATTCAACAGCATTGATCACTGGTTGTTGTTTTTTTCTGATTTTATAAATGATATTGGGTTTGACCTCATAGTATTTCTAATAATGGTAGCATCTACAAAAAAAGTAAATCTAAACAATATTAAAGATCAAGAAGTAATATGCAATAGTACAATATAGAAAACTCAGATATTCTACCATAATTTTTAATACAATTTTGGAAAGCAAGAGTATATTTTATAGGTCAAGAATGATGTCATCTGTAGCTAGGACCTCTAGAATTAAGCTAAAGTCCCCAGTTTTCCATTTTCTAAAATCTAAATTCTGTGTTCTTCGGTGTTCTAAACTTCAAATTCCGTGTTCTTCAGTGACATGTACAAAACATATGATAAAGCAATTGTAAATAGTAAGAATCTTAGAAAAACGTAAATTACCGTAATATACACTCACTGCAGTATGCAGATAAAGCTTGGCGAACACACGCTAAACACTGCGATCAGGTTTGATCCAGATTTTCCACTGATGCACGGTTTTGTTTGATTCAATTTTGCTTTATTTTTCATGATTTTCACTGTATTTTGTGTAATTCAATTTTGGGGGGCCTGAAAAATCGCATTTTCCGTGAAATTCCGTGAATTCCGTGTTCTTCCCAAATTCCGTGAAATTTTATCGTTTTCTGTATCGCGGAAAACTGGGGACTTTAAATTAAGCTTGCAAAGAAATGAAACTACTTCAAAGATTAGGACATATCAAACAGGAAGGTCCTGCTTGGTGAATTGTAAGAAAGACAATTTGTACTGTAACTTGTGCTGGATTACAACTTCTAAGAGACTGATTCAAATTAACAGAAGGTTTTGTTTGACTGCAACTAAGAGGAACAAATATCAGGTTGAAATCATAGACAAATCAGAAACAGTCATTTTAAGACCAAAACCTCTAAGCTTAGGGTATCTAAACTTAGTGCAAATAAATGATTTTCGTGATGTCGATATTCTAGGATTATAGTCAATCACATTCTTTTCTTTGCAGTTTATAATTTCTTTCCAATTTCTCTTAATATGGCTTTACAAGGAAACATTTTATAATTGATCTGTCCCTCTCATTGTAATAAGAAGTCCAGATAATCATTTTAATTTTACATCATACTGACATGGTTCACACCCTTCCTTCTCTCAACCATTTCCAACAAATGCTGCTACAAGTCAGCTACCTTAATGTGAACATCACCATTTACAGCTCAACCTTGCCAGAATGCGGGAACTTTCCATCCTGTTCACATAATGACCAAGTAAAAATTGATCAAGAAGGCGCAAAGTGAATGTCTATCGCATCACGGTTAGTCCAGTCCACATTATATGAAAGCATTGTAAAGTCATGAAGTACAGGGCATACTTATCTTCTGCTATGAAGACAATTATTCTCAACACTTTTGATGACATCTACATAGCGTACCTAGGTACTATACAAGGTAAGAATCGGCAGACGATGATGATGATGTCATCACCTCATTCGCTGGTTACCGGCATGCCAGCTTCGTGATTTCTTCATATGGAAATTGTTGAATCCTCCGTGATGCTGTATAAACAGAGGGGAAATATCCTTAAAATAAGCATTATCATCGATGCACTCATTAGGCGCTTCTAAAATTGCCACAACACAGATGGAGTTTTATCACAAAACAGGTTATACAGACCTACCAACCATAAAAGACAAGAAATAGGGACAAAAGAATGAGAAACTGTCAAAAATAAATACATTCTTTAATTTCCTATACATTACTGTACACCGATTTTTTACAAAAATAAGACACATGGTCCTAATTGGTGACAATTGCTCTTTCCTTTCCCCCAAAAATACTGTCCCTATTAAATAGGGAGAGTTGGCAGGTATGGTTATATCCATTTTTGTCAATGTGAGATATATGCGATTAAGGCTACCGAAACATAATGAATATAATAAGAAATTTTTTGACATTTTATATCACAACTTCAAAAATATAGCTCGCTCTCTCTCTCTCTCTCTCTCTCTCTCTCTCTCTCTCTCTCTATATATATATATATATATATATATAAATATATATATATATATATATATATAAAATGAGGTTCCCTTACTTTAAAAAGTTCAAAAATGGCACTTAACTTGTTTTGCGATAAAACACTTCATATGTGACTCTCCACCACAAAACGACCAATAAGTCGGAAATTTGACATTTTTATATTGAACCATGCGAACCCTTTGAAATTACAATGAGAGTTGGTCAGACAGGCTAATCACCAGAATAACAGAGAAAACAGAATGTAAAGATGAGTGAGCATTCAGAAGTGCCTACTGGTGCCCTATAATAGGACAATAATTGTCTGTCTCACTAAAAGTTGAATAAGAATTCCCTGGTGTTGACTATGAAGGGATTTTCAGATTAGGTTCAAACTTGGAATGGTTTCAAAAGAGATATACTGCTCTCTTTATATAGATTTTCAAAGCCACAACTTCTGAATTATGTACACATGTTAATGTGAAGGTTCTACCCAGCATGATGGCATACTTTTATTTCAAATTCCACCAGAAATGGTAAGTTTAAATCAAACAAAAAACACATTTCTACATTATAAATGGTAGATCCGTATATGAACTATCAGAAAATGTAAAAAACCTAGAATTAATTTTTCAACCCCAAGCTCTCTATTTCAGTTGTTTACTCTAAAACTCCCATTGCCACTTATTGGTCTTTTTGTTTTGGGGTTGTTGTTTTTTTTTGCTGGAGGGTCACACTTTCAGTCTTGGAGTCTGGATAGTTCACACAATGTCATAGGCACCGGTGCAACCAACAAGTTGTCTTGGAAAGGAAGAGGTCAACCCAGTGACAGAAGTTCGCATGTCTTCTTCACCTGATCAGTGGTATAACATCCCAAAATAAAGTGTGGAATGCTTTGTTATGATCTGAAATAACTGGGGAGGGGTGGGGGGGGGGGAATCTACATGCAATTGCACTGTCAACATTCGATGAGGCAGCCCCAAAACTTTTGACGCAGCAAAAGGCAATCAAATAATGCTAAACAACATCACATCATTTCATATAATTACGGTACCCATAAATGAAGAGCTTTTGTCTACTTTTCAGCTTTTCTTTACTGTTCTTACATAATTTTCCATTCAATTAAGTCATGCATTTTGTACAGTGAAATTATAAATCAGTGTTGTTTGTACTTACTCCATGAAAGTTGGCCTTGTTGCGACGGTTCTGTTCATGCTGGAAAGCATTGTGCTGCCCGAAGAATTGTTCTTGATGGTGAAAAGGTTTCCTCATCTTCTTAACCTACGTTCAAGTTTAATAGCACAGTATTCATTCACTTCACTTTTCCCACATAATGTAATCTAAAATCTGTTCATTCATTCAATAAAAAGACACGACATAAACTTTTTCCATCTATGCTTAAGAATAATATTCATTCAACGTTTCACAATGATGCAGAATCACGACAATGTTGGTTAAAAAAAAACTTCAGATCAGGAACTAATCCAAAGTCCTCAATAAAGAGCAAGTTATAGGACAAGCATTAGCTTTCATCACATCTGAAGATTTTTAAATGGCTTTAGGTTCCTAGATTAAAAGTTAATACAGTCACAACAGCAGGAAAGTACAGGTAGTACCAAGTTATCTTTATTATTACTTAAGTGACAGATAATCAGTTACTTTACACAAATTTTTATTATATGAGACTAAAACAGGAAATGTTTATATGCACTATCCTACGCCAATTTTTTAAATTAAGATTGTCACATCACCCCCCATTTTTTTTTACTTCATCAGCAACGCAACTCTACTTACCTTCCCTCTATCATAGTCATCATTCCATGGATTCCTTCTCTTCCTGTTGGCATGATCTCTTGCAATCTCCTCATCCATGGCGCTCCGTCCACCATCCCAACTTTGTACTACAGGAAGACATGAATGAATGTGAGAAGGTTGGACATACTGATTCGTACTGAAATCATCTAGAATGACATATTTTTTTAAAACAATAATAGATTTGAAAACTCCAACAAAACATCCAATTAAAAAACAAAAATCCAAAACTGAGATAAGAATATGTTTTCATATCACCCTCTTGCAACTTGACAAGTGAGTATAAACATATCTTTTTCCTCCTCATACATGTACCTACCATGTCATGAAGTACAAATGTGAGAGTCACAAAATGATGAACATCTAAGAATGACTACAGGTAAAATTTCCTTCCAGTAGCAAAAATAAATACCTTCTTTATGAACTAAATTCCAATAACAAAATATTTCCTACACATGCTGAACCCCCCCCCCAAAAAAAAAGCAATGCCAATATCAACATGAGGGTTCATTTGTGACCACTGGCCAAGACCTTGGTGGAACAGAAAAATTACAAAAACCTTATGAACTGTACCACAACATGAAAACACAACAAACTCCAGTGAGACTAAAGTCTTCCACTAAATAAGGACCACGTAAATGCTATCCTCTCACCTGAAGGTCCGTATCCTTTATGAGAGGAATTGTTGAGGTAGTCCATCACAGCTCCCTGGTGATGTCTCCTGCTACCATCCCAGGAATGACTCATCTTGTGAGGGCCATCACCACCAGGATGCCGTGGGAACCCATCCTGAATGTGATGGTCCCAATGCTGGTATGGGCCTGGATGGGTATAGATATGTCATGAATATTTAAGATGAACAAGTAGGAAAGATTCTGCTTTGTTTTTGTGGTACTAACAAACCTATTTTTTTTATAACCCTACACAAGGACACCCCCCCCCCCCCCCCCCCCCCGGTAGACAATTTTCACCACACAATTCGAACCTGTGCAATTTGCACCATGCCACTGTCTGACTTTTTCTTTCAAGTCTTGAACATTTTTGACAGCAAGTTTACAAAAATCTAATCTACCTTACAGAGTCACATTTGAGGTCTTCTCTTGTGACCCCAAGTCACCCTGAAAATGGATAATTTTGTGTTTTGCATAAAAAAAAAGGATTAGGAAACTACGTTTTTCATGTTTCATTGTCATTTTCACCTATCATTTCTTCTTTAAGCTGTAATCATTAACTGTTCTAACTGAATAAACGGTTGACTTAAAAACACATTGAAAAGTTAAAGCTGGAAAACAGAGCAATAAATAAGAAATTCATTAAAAAAAAATAATAATACAAATCGAATTCCAGATGTCCTCGGTTATTATTTTTAAGGTTTATAAAGAACTTCTTGCATAAAAATTTCATCTCCAGGGCCCTTCATTACTTGAATATCAAGAAAAATATGTATTTAAACTTATAACTTGAATAAATTAAATTTGATGAAAAATAAAGATTTACAAATGAATGATAAAAACAATGATGTGTTTGTGTCATCAAAACCTCTGAAATGGCCCAAACTTTTCAGGGTGAAGGAGATGAAAACGAAATAGTCAATTACTCTTAATCATGGTATAATAGTCCTGACTTTGGAAACACTTGGAATTTTCAAGAGAACAAAGAAATATAATGCAAAGATGAGAGTTCAAATATAGGACTGCACAACACATGGTGCAGAGAAATTTTTTTTAATGTACCACGAAAGTTCAGTATAACAAGGACAATGGGTTCATGAAAACTGCCCTTTTATATCAGGAATGTCGTTACATCAGGGTACAAAAACAAAAGAATATAAAGACCGGGAACCAGCAAAATGACCTTGTTATATCAGGAATCTCTTTAAATCAGAGCCCTTTATATAGAGTTTCCACTGGACAAATTCTTAGCTTCACCCCAGCATTTCTACAACCCTAATCCTAATCCCCTTTTTTAATTGACAAATTGTGAAATTGTTACTCTCACCTTCTTGTCTGAATCTCCTTTGGTCCTGTTTCATGTAGCCATCATCATAGCCATTCACCATCTGCTTCCTCTTCTTCCCCAGTGGAGCGCCAAACCAGTGAGCCCTCGGGTTCTGCCCATGCTGCGAAGGGTGTGGCCTTTCCTCGTAGTAGCCCTGCTCACCAGGGTAGCCACGTTTCCTCCACATAGCATGGTTAGGAGGACCCACGGGAGAATCCTCATCGTAATCGCTGTCTGTAGGCGAGCAGAATCTCTCATGTAAGCGCTGAGGAACTGGTGGGAATCTCTGATGGTGTGGACCAGGGCCAGTCTGTCCATTCTTCCTCTTAAAGGAAGCATCACTGTGATCACTGTCAGAGTCACTGCGATACCCACCGCTCTTGTTTGGCCCACGGTACTTCCGAAATGCATCACTCTCTGGTAATTTCTCACTCTTACTGACATCCATCCCTTTTTCATTCATATCATTTTTCTCACTTGGTCCATTTGCTTCACTAGCTGCAGTCGGCTCTGTATCACTAACAAGCTTCTTCTTTTTCTTCTTCTTTTTCTTCTTGAGAGTCACTTCAGGCTCTGACTTATTGTTTTTCACAAGCTCCTCCTCAGTTTCACTATCATAACTTGAGCTGGTGGTGTCTTTCTTCAATTCTATGCCAATCTTTTTGCCATTAGCACTTTTGCCATCAACCCCATGTTTTGTGATACCAGAGTGCTGATGGGTAAGAAAGGATTTCCCATTAGATTTTTCCTTTTCTTTCCCGACACCTGAACTACCTTGCACATCAGTCTTCGTGTCAGGCACGATCGGTTTAGTCCTGTCTTGGTTTGTGTGTTTGCCATTAACCTGCTTGGTCACAACACCAAGTTTTTCTCTTTTGCTTACAAAAGACTTTTCCTCCTTGGGTGAAAAAGAAGGTGTCCTGTTCTTAGTACCATTCCCTACACTCACATCTTTCTTTGCTTTGAAAGGAGTTAGTTTAGTGGGGGAACTAGTCCTTCTGTCTTCCCCATTATCAGGCCTGAACTTACCAACTCCATTGCGGGAAGGAGAGGGCTTCACACTCCATCCTGCATGAGAGGCTTCCTTCATCATTGCCTCATCCATTGACACCTTTTCCTTCTTGTCATTTACATTCCACTCACTGGTTGAATTGGAGGACTGGTTGCTGTGATTACTGCTATCTGATGTGACTGAAGGTGAAACCTGTTGATCCCCATCGGTCACTCTCCAGGGGGTTGTGCTCATAATGCGTTGAGCATTCCCATTCGTGGTGATTGTCAGTTTCAGAGGGGAGTCTGTTTTGCGAATGGCAGTCAAGTTTGTGCTGTTAGCAAGAGCTGACCTCTTATCTCTCTCAAGCGCAGCTGCATCTGGGGGTTTCATGTCTGTATCTCCTTTAACTTCTTTGTTACCATTACTGGAGGAGGCACCAGTATCTTTCACTGAACCCTTGCTCAAACGTTCTACGAGAACATCATAGTTTGTATCAGAGTCACTTGTGGAACTTGAGTCATCATCACTTTCATACGGCACGAGAGACGACTGCTTGCTGACCTTTGGTACCACCGTCACCTTTTTTGTCAGTTCACTTGATTTCTCCCCTTCCTTAGGCTTCACCAAACCAGGAGCTTTGTGTTTCTTTGTTGGAGCATCCCCACTGTTCTTTACCTTAAGAGGTGATTTCCCAGAGGTGTTTGATGAGTCACTGCAATGTGGACCCAATGCACCACCTTTGTCTGGTGGTGAGCTGTTCTTAGTCTCCACGCTACTGCTCCCTTGACCTTGCTTCAAACTCTGCAGAGTGCTGGCAATACCTTTGCTCTTGATCACAAAGGACAACTTGTCCCTCTTCCCCGGAGGTGCTATTGTCTGAGGCATGTTGTGCTTGGCTGTTGGAGTGAATGTCTGTGGCTTCTTCTCAGGCTCTCGAATGATCTTTGGTTTTGGAGTAAGAGGAGCGTGTGATGTTGGTGTTGTTGGCCTAGGAGGGGTTGGTTTAGGCCTGGCGATGGGTGTGCCAACTGGACCCTGATGAGGGTTAGAAGTCTTTTGAAGGATGCCAGGAGAGGTGACTGTCTTTGGCATTTGTTTGTTGGTCTGCTGTGCTGGCATCTAGGAAGAAGAAATGGATATCTCAATCAACACTATTACATTAAAAAATGCAAAGAATTACTGGAAGAGATTCGAGAGCTATCTTGTTCAGCTATTCCACAAGACATGAATGGATGATATACCAACTGATTAGGGCTGTGACTAAAACACTGGGTACTCAGGTCCTGCCCAAGAGCCATGGGAAACAAGTAGTAAAAATAGATACCCGTTTCCCCAAAATGGATGTCGATAAAAAAATATCTCCTTAAATGCAACTCTGTATTTTAAACCAAAGCATGCACACCTCGCATCATATCTGTATATTCCCTTATTTGACACTAATTTCATCTATATTTGGTGAAACTTAGTGCTCATATCTTGCCTCTAAATATCGAAATATCGTGTTAAAATTGAGAGAGATCACATGAGCTGCCAATTTGTTTCATGAATGACAAAAATCATCTGGTTCAATAACAATCATGTTTGCCAAGATATGGCCATTAATCATCACCTAAATTGGATGGAAATAACTTCACATGATATGTTTCAATATTAACCAAGGTATTCATATTTCCTTGACAATATTTAGCTAATATAAATTTTGCATATTTAAGCATGCTTACACGGACCTTTAGATCATGTGTTTTCAGCTGTATTATTTTCGGGTAGCCGTGTTCCCGCCCGAAATTCGGACGGGTATCCAACTTTTAAAAGACATCCAAAATTCCCAGCCCTACAACTGACTGAAGGTTGTTGTTTTTTCTATCAGATCAGGAACTAATCCAGAGTCCTCACAAAAGAATGAGTCTCAAAGAAACTCATTCTAGGACAAATTTAGTTCTCATCACATCAGTATTTACTAAACAACAACTCCTTATTCCTTAGAGGGAATGTAAATCATATTCATCCTGTTCCATTTACTTTTATTTAACACAAATTCTGGTTCAACCACTATCTTCTGAATTCATTCCACATTTTAGTATGTCTATTTCTTGTAATTAGTTCAAAACTTTGAGTGTGAGTTTTGAGTTTATTGATTTATTTCCACATGTTCAATATATTTACAAAAAGACAAACAATATAACAAAGTAGAGGATACTACAGCTTGAAACAAAAATGATCAGTAGTTTGTTACATTATTGACAATTATATAACACCTAAATAGATCCCTGTCATTTGATTGGTTGTTTGATATTGATCATTTGTCCCATTGCACTATGACGTCATCATTCGTGCAATTGTGGCTCCATTTACCGTGCAATCTTGGATCCATACGATTTGCTCCATTGCATGAACGCCAAGAGCCCGGCACACTACATACGTAAAACGCTTGCGTTTGCAGTGTGCACCACGAACAGCGTGCTAGCGTATAGCGCTATTGGTTCATTGTGATTTGATCTATTTTTAGGTGTCATATAAAACAAATAATGAATGTTTTTTCATTCGTGCAATGGACAGAATATTTCATTCGGTGAAAGATGAAATTATTGATCCATTCAACGAGGCTTTGCCTCGTTGAATGGATCATTTCATCTTTCACCTCATGAAATAATCTGTCCATTGCACTTATAAACATTCATTATTTGTATACTGAACATATATAACAGTTTGAACATTATTGAAAGCAAAAACTATCTGACATGTCAAAACAAGGGGCTTACTGAAAAGCAAGGTTTGTAATGGTAAGCCCCTTTTGAAAATATAAGATGGTAGAGTATAATCATCAATAAAGCAATACAGTCTTGTGGTTTCACATTTGTAGGTTGAGAAATTAAAAGGGCAGAGAATAAAGGTGAGTGGAAAATAAATAGATACAGAGGATTAACAAAAAAAATGATTGATGTGTCACACAGTTAAAGGAAAAAGAAGAGGTAAGTTAGAAGATGAAAAGAGAAGTAGATTCAAGAATCACGATATCATAGACTGGATAATGGTGCAATTTCAGTACGGTTTTAACAGTCATGGATGGACATGGATCCCTAAGTGACCAGGTCCTTTTAAGTCTTTGCAATGTTTTCTGCCTCATAATTTTCATCAACAATGCAGCGATAACAATGTCATGATCCTGACTATTCCGTGTTTTTTTCTCTTGGTTTCATCGCTCTCTAAAAACAAGACAAGCAATCTTACAGGATTATGTCTCAGAGAGGGTCCTTTGGATGAGACAATATCAGGAGTTCAATCATATCAAGTAAAGAACCTGTACATAAAGACTATTCAATAGAGACAAGAAAGTAGTCTCTGGTGCTCTTTATGTACTGGTTAGGAAGAAACATGATACAGAGGAAACAAAATATATATGGTCTCTAACAGGGATGCCAACCTTGTAAATAGCATTGCAGTATTTTGAGAGATGAAAAGGGGTATTTTATCTCGTAACTTCTAGTTACGGGATTCTGTGAGATACGAGCTACGCATGCGCCAGATCAGTGAGCCTACGTACGAGTTTTGGCTGACCACAGGCAGCCATTTGATCAGTATAAATTTCATTTTTTCAGAAAGTTTCACGCTCTACAGGAGGTACGTGTAACTGTTTTTATGTTCTTTATTAACATCACCAGTTTCTGAGCCAATTTTGTATTTCTTTGCTTTCGTTTTTGGCCTGTTATGGCTGATTTTGATTGTGAGGAGGGCCTCCGAGAAGGCGCATCGGGTAAGGCAGCTAACGGTGAAGTTTTTTCACCCGAGTCCATCCGCACGGCGGTACTGGCCTCTAACGCTGCGAGTAAGAAAGAGAAGGCTCAGAAATCCAGCACGGCTGGTAATGATGTGATATTTGCCGGCACGGCTGGCGAGGTTCAGGGGCGAGATAGTTTTGTAATACCCAAGTTAACAAAAACTAGATCGGGTATGAGTACTAGTAGAGATAAGATTGACTCTCAGACTCAGTCTCAGTCCCATATGCTTAACATGAGCAGCCAAGAGCCGAAGGCAGGGCCTGCTAAGCCAAAACGGGGGAAAACTAAGCCAAACAAAGACCCAAGACCAAGTGTTACTGTTGGTAAACCAAGTAAAGTTTCTCCCCCTAACGTTACAGCTACGGGGTCTTCAACCCCAAGCAACAATGTCAATGATAGAAATGAACAGAGATTTCAAAATCTAGAAAGGGCACTTGAGAAACAGAATGCTATGTTAGAAAAGCTCTGTGAGAACATATCAAATAGCACGGCTGAGAGACAGGGTGTTAATGTCAGTACAAATGCCCAAGGGGCACAAAGTCAAGGGTTTGATGAGGATATGGAGGAAATGGACCTCGAGGAAGGAAATTTTGAACCAGATTATGAATATCCTTATGACTATGATGAAGACGGATATATTTTTTCCCTCCCATCTGCCCAAGCTGAGCAGGCAGACCCTGACCCTAATAGTAGTTCAAATACTGTAGAAGTAGAAGAGGACAAGACAACAGGGCATGCTGGGGATACTGTTACCCCTATGATGGCAAAGGGTTTCGCAGCCCGTTTTCAAGCACAAGCCCCTACAGGGCCAGATGTGAATGAAGAACTGGCAGATAGCCTAAACATCATGCTGTCAGAGCGGATGGGCATGGAAAACATGGGTGCGCTCATGGACAAATATGTTCCACCCAAGAATGTTCCAAACCTGGTGGTACCCAAGGTGAACCCCTTAATTTGGGATAATATCCCTGCAAAAACGAAGTCAAAAGATTTGAGGCTTCAAAAACTCCAAAAGCCTCTAATCAAAGGAATGATAGCAGTAACAGAGCTTATGAGGGAAAAATCTTCCCCAGAACAGGAAGAGGCATTAGCATTACTGGCACATGCTAACTATGAAGTAAACATGTTCAGAAGAGAGTCCATTAAGCCTGATATAAACCCAAAATTCCAACCACTCTGTCGCTCTGAAGTAAAGGTAACAAAACACCTTTTTGGTGAAGACCTGGGTAAGGTTGTGAAAGACATGACAGAGCAGCAAAAGGCAGTGTCTGTTACTAGAATGGGGTTCCACAAGGTCAAGGATGAGAGTCAAGGTCAAAGATTTGCCCCATATCCAGGCAACTTCATTAGGCCAGCCTTCCGGGGGAGGGGCCGGGGAAATCAGAACTTTCCTTTCACACCCTCTTTTTTAGGCATGCAGAGCAGAGGGCATGCATTCAACCTGCGAGGCAGGGGGAGAGGAATAGTCGTGAGAGGCCAGAAGAAAATGAGAGGACTCAAGGCACCAGCTACCCAGTCCAGGCCTCCTTACTAGAACCCAGTTTGAACAAGACAGATGATGAGGTGAGCAATGTACATACATTGAGTAGCACTCTGAATTGTAACCAATTCCAAGGGGGTCAAGTGAATTTACATTTGAACCAGTGGGAAAGATTAACTTCTGATAGAAATATCTTGAACATTATCAAGGGGTATAAATTGGAGTTCACAGGGGTGCCACCCAATCAGATATACATACCCCACCCTTACAAACTGACGCCTGTTGAAATGATGGCTGTTGAAGCAGAGATCCAAAACCTTTTGAGAAAAGAGGTAATTGAAAGTTGTGACCACATACCTGGTGAATTTATTTCCAACATTTTCACCCGGGAGAAAAAGGATGGAAAATTGAGAATGATTCTCAATTTGTCCAACTTGAATAATCATTTGGATTTTCACCACTTTAAGATGGACACATTTGAAACTGCAGTGCAACTGTTAACTAAAGATTGCTTCATGGCATCACTTGACTTAAAGGATGCATACTACTCTATCCCCATAGATACCAGGTACAGAAAATTCTTGCGTTTCCAGTGGAAAGGGAAACTGTTCCAATTCAGAGCGCTACCCAATGGGCTTTCATCGGGGCCAAGAATTTTCACAAAAGTGCTTAAAGTGCCTCTATCTGTGCTCAGAAGCAGGGGGCATGTTATCGTCTCCTACATTGATGACACGCTTATAATAGCAGAATCAAGAGAACAAGTCATGCGTGCACTGCATGACACAACAGAAATGCTAACAAAATTGGGGTTTGTCATTCACCCTCAAAAATCCAAGTTTGAACCAAGTCAGCAACTCAACTTCTTAGGGTTCGACATAAACTCAAATACAATGACTGTTACACCGACAAATGAAAAAGCAGCAGAGATTAAGGAGTTTGCTCAGAAGTTGATGAGAAAAAGCAAGGTTACAGTAAGACAACTGGCCTGTTTTATAGGGAAGGTTGTAGCAACCCTCCCTGCTTGTGAGCAAGGAAAGATGCACTATAGAGCACTTGAAAGAGATAAAATCTTTAACCTGAAAGTACATAAGGGCAATTATGATGCTCATTTGACACTTACCGACCCAGCAAAAGAAGAATTGCACTGGTGGATGGAGAACATTGAATTGGCTATTAGACACTTAGGTAGAAGAAAAGTGGATGTTGAGTTATGCAGTGATGCTAGTGGTTCAGGCTGGGGGGCCACAGATGGAAATACCCAATGTGGAGGTAGATGGAAAACTTCAGAATCCCTCGCAAGTGGGAACAATATAAATTACCTGGAGTTACTTGCAGCTTTCTTTGCACTGAAGGCCTTTTGTAAGGATAAAACTAACATCCATGTTCTCATGAGGCTAGATAATACCACAGCAGTTTGCTACATTAACGAAATGGGCGGTATCAAGTCAGTTGAATGTGATAAGCTTGCCCGTCTGTTGTGGCAATGGTGTATAATGAGAGATATATGGGTCACAGCAGCCCACTTACCAGGTGTTGATAATGTCATTGCAGATAAAAGATCCAGAATCTTTAGAGATGAAACTGAATGGATGTTAAATCCCAGAGTTTTCAAGGAATTGTGTAACCTGATGGGTAACCCAAAGATTGACCTCTTTGCATCCAGATTAAATACCCAGCTCCCCAACTATGTGTCATGGCAACCAGACCCAGAGGCACTAGCCATTGATGCATTCACTTTGGATTGGGGAGGTCTAGACTTTTATGCATTCCCCCCATTCTGTATAATTAATAAATGTCTTCAGAAAGTTGTGGCAGACAAAGCAGAAGGGATTTTGATTGTCCCAAAGTGGGCCTCACAACCATGGTTCCCCAGATTGTTACAATTGTTAATTGATACACCTATTGTCCTGCCACAGAGTGAGCACACCCTGATCCAAACGGAAACTGGGAAAATTCACCCCCTGTGCAACAAACTGTTCTTGCTTGCTTGCAGATTATCTTGGAATCACTCCAGGCAAGAGGCATTCCAGAACGAGCTCGACCAATCATATTGGCTTCATGGCGGCAGTCCACAAGGAAACAGTACATCTCCTACATTAGGCGATGGATTCACTTTTGTCGCAGGCGATCGACTGATCCGTTGCAGACACATGTCAGTGAGGTTTTAGACTTCTTAACAAACCTGATGCATAGTGGAGTGGGATATAGTGGAATAAACACAGCGAAGTGTGCTATTGGAAGCTACACTCTTTTGCAAGATGGGAAATCAATAAAGGACAACCAGATAGTGACAAGGTTTATGAAGGGAATTTTCAATCTGAAACCACCTAGGCCTCGTTATGCAGACATCTGGGATGTTGGCAAGGTTTTGGACTACATTCGCTCCCTTCCAGTGGATGTTGATATTTCCCTGCAAGATTTAACTTTGAAACTTTGTTTGCTTATACTTTTGATATCAGCACAGCGTATCCAGACACTCCACCTTTTGAGAATAGACATGCTGGATTTGCAGGAAGACAGGGCACAGTTTGTGATAACAGATTTGCTGAAACAGAGTCGACCAGGCAACTGTGGGGCAACCATTTGCTTAAGGGAGTACCCTTTCGACAAACGACTCTGTGTTGTAGAAACTCTGAGGCAGTACTTGACAAAGACAGAATCACTACGTGGGGAAGAGAAACGCCTCTTCATCAGTTACAAGAAACCTCACTGTGCGATATCGAAGGACACAATAGCTCGCTGGACTAAAGAAGGTTTGTCTCGCTCGGGAATTGACACTGTGAAATATAAGCCCCACTCTACAAGGGCAGCTGCAACGTCTGCGGCCGAAGCAAGGCATGTCCCTATTTGTGAAATTATGTCGAAGGCTGGTTGGTCATCAGAGAATACTTTTCGTACTTTTTATCACAAGCCTGTAAAGGACACACTTGTAGACAATTTCCAAAGAGCAGTGTTGGAAGCTTGATAATTAATAGGACATTTTGTTTATCGAGCGAGGACATTATTTGGGTGTGTTAAAAGACTAGTTTCAATTTTCATACAAGTACTGTGGCATATGAGGCCAATATGGCCAAGTAGTTGTGACTTTAATTTTTGTGTTTCTAGTTATGACAACACATTAGGATACCTAAATCTGGCCATGTTTCTGAGTGGCAGTCTTTAATACAGTTTGACTTGTGTTTGGTATGGACTGGTCCTTTTTCGCTAGGAGATGGGGCTATTTTCTTTTGTTTTGTAAGAGGTATTGATGTTTTTTCTTCATGACATATGTCACAGTGTACACGAGTCCTTGTTATAAGGAATAAAGCTGCAGGTCATTTAATGCCTTATTCAATACAATGTATGTGTGTGTTCATAGCTTTTCTAGTGAGCCCAGAGTGGCTTTCAACATCTCACAGAATCCCGTAACTAGAAGTTACGAGATAAAATGTACAGATTAAACGAGAACTTACCTGAGTTTGAAGTTTGATCTTCATTTTATGAAGTAACGGAGAGTCTAGGGATTATGTGCCCTACCCTCCCTCCCTTTGCTTCAAGACTAAGATTAAAGTCTTTACTATTTGATTGAGTTGTAGGTAAGTTCCTGTTTAATCATGAGCTTCTCACTCTGGTCACACTAGTTTTTTCAATACTGATCTGGCGCATGCGTAGCTCGTATCTCACATAATCCCTAGACTCTCCGTTACTTCATAAAATGAAGATCAAACTTCAAACTCAGGTAAGTTCTCGTTTAATCTGTACATTATGGGTGGAAAACAGTATTTTCATCTTTACGGCAATAGACATGTATAGCAATTCAATTTGGGAAAAAAGTATTTTCCACGAAACCTGCAGTATTTTTTTTATTTGAAAAAAAATACAAAATACTGTAAAAAATGAACAGTTGGCATCTCTGCAGACAGGTGGTCGCTAAAGCGAGCTTCACTGTATGACAATCTACAGGCGTCACCTCTTACCTGATTATTCCCATTGACATTGGTCTTGGAAGGTTTTCTGATGTAAAAGAGAACATAGGCATTCTGGTTGAGCACCCTGTTCAGACTGCATTGGCTGACATAGGAGTCATTCATGCAGTACCAGGACTGGTTGGGGGCGCGTACATAGCAGTAGTAGTGGCCAGAATTGCAGGAGCCACCCTCGTGCTTGAGGACAGCGTAGAGCTGGAAGCCCACAGGAGGACCCTGGAGAGAGGAAAGGAAAAGATTTCAAGGTGATGGTGGGTAGACTGCTTAACAATGATGAGTGATACTGATTTGCTATTCATCATGGGAAGAAAAAAGAATTGTTTGGAATATCTCCAGATGAGGAACTAATCCAAAGTCCTCAGTAATGAACCTAGTTCTAGGACAAGTATTGGCTGCCATCACATCTGCAGAATATCACAGATCTTCCCATTTAAGGATGAGACTGAAAAATGGATAATCATCCATTTTTTCATGGCAGCACTTTTTTTTTACCATCAATTTCAAGCAGTTTTAGAATTCATAAGCTTAATTATTTCAACATTAATTTCAGGTAGCTTCATTGTTGAACTGTAATAATTGTACACATTTTTCTTTAATCTACGTCACTAGTGATATTTCATTTAATTTTCTTTTATAGAGATCCTTCATACATTCATTATCACAAATATTTCCAACCCACCTTGTTTTCACTCATATACGGCCGTAGATTGAGGTATTCAGAGAAGCTCACTTCCTTGTTTATCTTCCCCATGCTGAAGCGGTTGAACTCAAACCTGTCAAAGGGTACAAATCAAAAAGAATTTGTTATTATTTTGTAACTTAGCATACTGACTTAGATATTAACTATTCTCCGTGGGTTGCATCGAGGATGAAAATATTCCAACATGTGAAAGAAAGAAAAATCAAATTGAAAGCTAGTCATCAAATCTTTTAATTTAGTGTATTGACAACAAACACCACAAATACAGTCTGGTACTTTCCACAACATCTATAGCATTTTGATTCAGATATGTGCTCTCCCTGTGGATCTGTTCTACTGCATGATATTTTTCAGTTACAGCACATCATACAACTGAAAACCACTCAAAGCCATCATTTCTCACAAGATTTAATATTATTTCAGAATGTGATATTAGATCAGGAACTAATCCAAAGTCCTCATGAAAGAACAAAGTTCTAGGACTGCTATTAGTTGTCATCATCTCTCATCCCAAAGAACATCTTTTGATTGATAATACTATGAAAATATACTTGAATAGTGAATGAAAACTAGATGCAAATTATCTTCCATGATAAAATTGCATCTGAATAGCAACTTAAAAATATACTTTGAATTACTTAAAACTTTCACTGCATTTAGGAAAAACTGTTAGAAAGATCAAATCTTCATCAAATCTATGTCCTCAGACATAGTGTGAGTATAATGGGACATTCTCAGAAAGATTACTTCTTCAGGCATAGCATGAGCATACGGGGACAATGTTAAAAAGATTACCTCTTCAGACATAGCGTGAGTATATTTGGAAATTGTCAAAAAGATTACCTCTTCAGACATAGCGTGAGTATATTGGGACATCGATGTATGGTGAATCTCTTCTGTGCTGGCACTTTCCTGTTACATCTGTCATAATTGAATTGAATTAAAAATATCACTTAAGGTGAATAATACCCCCCCCCCCCATGTGCGTGCCAAATTCCCTGAGCATTGCTTGAAAAATGAAGTAGCTCAATCTGCAAAATTTCGGAATGATTCATTGCCATAATATGCCATTACCATGGCATCACAGTTTCTGACACATTAAAAAAAAAAAACGTCTTTCAAATCTTCTCCACAAAACCAACGCGTGCCAAATATCATGAGCATTGCTTGAAAAATAAGGAAGTAGTTCGATCCTCAATCTTCCCCAATTTATTGCCATAAAATGCCGTTACCTTGTCAACAGTTAACAGTTCCCGACACATTAAAAAAATATGTCTTGCACATCTTCATCCCAAGACCAATGTGCATGCCAAATTTCAGGAGTATTGCTCAAACACTTAGTAAATAGTCTAATCTGCAAGATTTGCAAAGGACCAACCGACTGACTGACCGTATGCCAATTCCTATATCACACCCCCTTCAAACTATGTTTGGCGGGGGTATAACAAATAAATTGCCTCTCGTTCCTCTCTCTCTCACTCTCTTTATTACAATGAACAATATATTAAAAAATAAAGCCTATTATTAGAATACAAGATGACATATAATAGACTGGATGGATCATTCATCAAATTCACAACTAAAAAATCTTTGATTAATGGAAACAGGCTGTGGCTTATACTTCAATACTTTTAGACAAATTGTAGAGGAGAATGCATAATGTAAGAATGTTCCATATAGATGCAAAAACCTATATGAATGAAACATAGAAAGTGATTTCAGAAGGACTAAAGTTTATTACCTCTTGCACTGATATGCATTATCGCCATCTAGCATTTCAGGTTGTATAAGTCTCATCAAGGCTTTAGAAACAGAAGGTGAATGCTGCCAAAGAAAACAATGCCAAATCAAGATCATGAACATGGGAGCATTTCATGAAGAGTCTTGTCAGTGATTTTTACCGACAAATTTGCTCTCAGTCAATCAGATGCAAGGATTTCAGTAGCTTATAACAGCTGTCAGTGAAAATCACTCACAAGACTCTTCCTGAAATGCTCCCCAGGAGGTACTAAATTAGGACATCACCTTACAAGGCACTTTGAGTTGCACATGTCTATTCATGAGGAATGATGGGCTTTTTACACAGAATTCAGATCATGAAACTATTTTCGGGAAATACTGCCTTGATTTGAATCACACAATCTTATGATTTCTACTGAAAATATTATGCCCAAACAAGAAAAGCATTTGCCAGATAGGAACACTTGAGGGCAATATTCACAGAACGGAATATTGCTGAAGGTTCATTAAAAACATTGATTCACCAAGCAATGATATTTGGGGCCAAGAATCTTCACACAAAGATGACTGTCAAGGCCTATTTGCATCTCATAAGGGGTGATACAGTTCATCAATATCACACAGGTGGGACTAAAAGACAAAAGAGCTTGATAGAATGAAGCCTACTCACCTTAATGTCCAGACTGATGTCTAAGAAAGGGTCAAAGGTATCAGATTTACTCTGACATGCTGCACATATCACTAGAAGAAAGATACAGATATAAGAATATGATTGCACATAACAAAACTTCAAAAAAATTACATGTACTATTATTTCACTTCCCAAAATCTGTACTAGTATGTTGGGATATTGAAGGCCTCATTAAAAAATTCTTAAGATTTTACATGACTTGCTAGCTTTAGAATTAGGCTTCGAGACATACTACCTGAGATCAATTTTTGGCAATAAAATAACTATTGTGTACAAAACCTATTGCTATTTTCTCCCTCCTGCATTACAGCATAAACTAGCTTCACCTAAGTCTTTTTATTTTTCAGATCAGGAACTAATCCAGAGTCCTCACAAAAGAATAAGTCTCAAAGAAACTCATTCTAGGACAAATTTTAGTTCTCATCACATCTGATTCCTGTGACAATAAACTCATTTAGTGGCAATATATGATTTTGGACCTTAACAAAGGATATAATAAGCAAATAATCACCAATGGTGAAGGTGATAGACAAACTATCACTTCCGAGGCGGTCTTGATGTAGCTATCTTTCCAAAGCGAAGTTGAGGAAAGATAGCGTGCACATCCAGATTACCAAGGTATCGACAGTTTATCTCATTGCCTGGAACCCAAAAATGATTATTTGCTTTATATTCCACATCTGAAATCATTTGACTGTATAGACAGAAAAGAATATTTTACTTCTCTTTAAGACTACTGGTTAAAACTGAAGGTTTAAAACGAAAAACAGGAAAAGAAGTTCCAACTAGCTGCACTGCAAATGTCTGTTTTAGCGCATATCTTGTGAAAGTGTAGTGAGCAGGTGACTTGCTTTGCCTCTCTCAGCTCAACAAGTAAAAGTCACAAAAGAAACAAATTACTTTACTGTGACAATAAACTAGATCAGAGAGTTCATGCATTTTTCTTTTCATGCGCACAGATTCAAACGTGTTGTGACAAAAGAGGCAAAAATATTTTATTGTGATGGAAAAAATTGGAATAATCATAGGGGTCATGCACTTTTATTTCGCAGGTACTCAAAATATTGATAAAGCATTGTGATTCTATGGACTAAAGTGATCAGCGAAACACAAAAGTTCCATCACCGCGAGCTGACGAACTTTTCTTATCGGGCGATAATTAATGGGAAAACTACACTCTATTACGTGATCAACTTTTGACCAATCCCATAGCAAGATTCTTCTGTGGAATATAATGATAACTATTCCAATTACCTCTGCTTCTGTAGTACCCTCCAAATATCTGATGGACAGGACTAGTTTCCTTGCTGTACCTATCCAACCTGTCAAATAGAAATGGTAACAAATTTATTTCTTTATCTGCAAAGGCTGTGATAATAATTTAGGGGAGAGGAAGGATGGCATGAATTTAAAGCACTTTCCAGCAGTGAAAGTAACTTAATATCAGTTTATTGATAATGGAACTCAGAAGAAAGGGTTACCAGAAAAGCTCATGTACAGTTTTGGTAGCCAAAAGAAATTTGGCATGAAAATGATTGAACATAAATCTCACATTGTCCGCCTTGCATGAAAAAGATACATCAGTGAGATCTTGCGATATTCCATTCATGATAGTGCCGTGAATTTTAGTTTTGATGTCTGAAAAGAACAAAACAGAACAGTAACACTGCCCCACGCTATGACGCCTCCACGCCAACGGCTCCCTGCGCAATATTCACAGCACTTTGTTGTGCTTACTCTCTTTTGTTTTACATGTGTGCAGGCACTGTGTGATACTGTCTACGTTGTTGAGTTTTGATCGCCTGGCTTAGGGATCAAAATCATTTTTTGCCTCTCATTCACTTGATATTCAACATCCAGAAAAAAAAACCCTTTACAGCATCTTAGTTTTGCTTTTATCTTACTGCTGATCAGATAGATGCAAAGAAATCTGACGAACAGTTTTTGATGGCCTACCAAAACTGTACATAACCTTAAATACAAGATATCCTATAATATATCAATTAAGTTGATTAGATTCCACATTTCATAAATGAAATTTTATTTTGATGACAGGGTAATACTTACTTATCATATCCATTAAGACAGGATTTCTGCATGGCTTCTATAACATATCGTAGGAACTCATGAGCATCTTCTTGCCGTCCTATATGCATATGCTTGGCAATGCCTAAAGACAAAATAAATGTCAGTGTAAAATGACATTTTAAGCCAAGCACATACACATATGGGGAAGATATATAAATTGAATGGTGAAGGATATCATCATGACAAATACAACAAATTTAGAAAGTAATTAAGTAATATAAAAGTAGTATAGTCGTAATGCCCTACTTTGACAAAAGGAAGCAGGTGACAAAAGTGACATTTCCTGTAAAAGAGCAGGATGAGTGTTCATGCATAAAATTTGGCCTGGAAGAAGAGCTCAATAGGTAAATTACGAAAATGTCAATAATCCAAATTTTGTTTATATGTCACCTGCTTCCTTTTGTCAAAGTAGAGCGGAGTAGTGGTATTGGTCATGAATAGAACTTAAAAAGACATTCAGTCGTGGGCTTTCATGGGGAGTGGATCATAATTTGCTGACACCAGACTTTGTGAAAAGCACTGGAAATACCTGTAATAGAGCTACATTTCTGGAGCACAGCAAAACAAGCTGTCCCACCATAAACATTCTTCGGCCTGCTTCGGGCATTCTCGGGCCAGGGAAAGTGAGATAATGACTTTGCCATATGGGGCAAAGGGTGGAATATACAGGGCATTACATAAGGTCTGTTGGTCATAAAACTCATAGTGATGGACAACACCTGTTACTGGGTAAGCACCCATGGTGTCAAATTCCCCATGAAAGCCCACAACTGAGCATCTTTAATTATTCTCTACAAGTCTAGATAGAGGCAAAAAAGGGGGTTGCTGGAGAAGAAAAACCCCTTCCTCAAGTGTGGCATTTCAGGACCCCCTTAAGCTCGGCCACTTCTTTTTTTCTTCTGGTCATCTATCGCCTTGCCTCCCAAAAAGAAGATTACTATACAAATAATTCATGTTTGCGAGTGCATTTAGTGTATAAGCACTGCACGAATGTAAAGTCACAATGGGATAATGAACGAGACTTCTCAAGTTCATTATCCATCTCATTGTGACTTAACTCAATGCAGTGGGTGTCACTAATGCATAAGCCACAAAACATGAATTATTTGTTTTATAGAACGGGTCAGCAATAGGAATAGAAAGCCGTAATACATGCTACCAACCTGATTGAAATGTGAAGATTGGCACAGTCACGGAAGCCGCCATTTACTTTCATCTGTGACATCACATGAGTGCAACCTAGTTTAAGAGTGTAATGCGCTTCTTAGTATGCGCATCCACGCCCTTGCCATGTAAAACTACGCGCATTTCATGTCACATTAGGTTTGCACTCATCAGGTCATACACAGTGCAGTCATGCTTTTTTGCTGCACACTTTCTGCACTCCCGTGCATGTTTTGCCTTTTTGCTACGCACTTTTTGCACTCCTGTGCATGTAAGCGAAAAAATAAAGAGCACACGTGCGACTCATTTCAGCACATCTGATTGGCTCCATTCCTGAACCCATTTTATTATATGTACTAGTAACGTACAAAAAGATGGTACTCACTCTTGAGTTTATGTATCATGTTCATTGGTCTAATGGCTTGGTTAGGATGCTGGAAGGCACGCTGAATGTGGGTATAGAGATCACACAGGATACAGAAACCGTATGCTCGACCTGGGATTCAGTTACAAAAGAAATAAGCTTAATATCCTTACAAGCATATTTCAAATATGTTCCAGAATTATAAAGAATGGAGAGGTTAAGAGGATTCGCAAAGTGGCAATATTTGCATTTACAGATTTCAGTGATAACTCATTATCTGCAATTATTACAATAAAAATAATTCTAAAGGTCATTTTAAATACCACAGGGATAGAGAGAGTGCTAGAACATCCCTGATGTAAAGCTCGTTAACATTTTGTAGTCATCCAGTTTTTTTTTTTTTCATAATCACCTTTATTGATTTTAAACAAAGGGAAACAAACATAAAAAGTCCAGGTTACATGTTTAATGGGAACATTGTACAGGACTGTGGGTAAAACGAAGAGCATGATTACAAAACATAGTACTTACATCATAAAACATATACATAAAATACATCAAACATATTTAAGCAAACTGAGACGTAGTGAGGGTAAGAACTAGAACAAGAATGAAGGTAAAAGGGGGAAAATGCAGTAACATATAAACGTCATAATAACTTGACGGTGATGTTTTCCAAATGAAGAAGTAGCTCAGTGCCTACATACTCGTGTGAAAGAAATAGAAGAACTGAAGTGCAGCAAAGGCCAGAAGGAAAGGAGTTATGGACTGAAAACAGGGAAGAAGAGGGTATATAGAGAAGGAACTGTATAGAAGGAAAGGGTTCTGAAAGACGAAACTGGATTACAGAGAATTTAGCAAAGGATACAGATACATGTAGGGGGTAGGAAGACTAGAAGACAAGAAAATCAGGACGTAGACAGGAGTAAGTACACACCGAGTTAGTCCAGTAGTGACATGTCTGTCCAATGCGGTTCCCCCCTGGCACTGAATATCACATAGGATCCTACAAGGGCCAGTTTACTAATTGTGAGTATGGTATTCTTACAAGCTCTAACATTTACATGACGGAATATTTTTTTGATCTGCTGTTTATTTTCTTTTGTAACAACACCTCTAGATCCCACTTCAAAACATATTAGTTGAGATTCGCAACTACTTGCCTTAATATCTTCATGCAGTTGTGAATACCGTTCTAGTTTTCTTTATTCATTTTGTTATAGCATCTTCATTTGAGCACTTGTGTATGAAAAGGAAGTCATGGATTTCAACTCTTGTATGTACTATCCCAAGCAATTTCAACTCACACTCCTCCTTGTGTTGATGGCTAAGCAGGTAATTGGCGAGAGGAGCTGTATAAGTTAGACACTGTAGGGTGGAGTTGAGAAAGCAGGTGTTGCCCATGTTGATGAGTCCACTGCCCACCCGGTAGCACTTCTGCCAGTCCAGTCGCACCCTGTCAGGCTGGTAGAGCACCTGCTTGGGCGGAGGGATGCCATCTGACTTGCTGGTGATCTCATCCTGAGGGCTCATCTTGCCTAGTTGTAATAATAACAACAGAAAGATTCCACAATATACACTACCACATAAAATGTAAAAACTAATCCAAATTAAACCCGAGCATTTTGTAGGAATTCCATTCAATTAAGTTCAAGTCAAATCATTTTTTTTTGAAAGACATATTTTACAAACTTTTTCATTTAAATCAAAAGATGGACAATCTGGTGTTACTCACTCAGGTAATATTCACAGTCAAATACGTGTAGCTAAACTTCTCTTAAACCAATACACGCAATATGAAGCCAAATTAAGTAACCTCAACTCATCATCTTATTCCACTTCTCCCTATCACATATAGCTCTCCAAGTTTCAACATTGATGGCGCTCTAATTTTGTGGTATGTAAATCCCTTTTGGGGGGGGGGGTATTGTTTCTAAACAGCTGTGATATTGATCACCATTGACAATGTTTTGATGGAAGCATTCATCTTCACAAAAAGTCACGTTTTTCCCCTTAATCTAGAAAATAATCATGTTTTCATAAATTTGCTACCTGAATGGGATTCCTCTGATGAAGATTTATCAGAAAGCTCATGAAACTAACTTTGCATACAAATGGCAAAGATAATCTTGATTTTCATGACTTTTTGGTTGTTTGCTCATACCATGGCAATGATCACTGAATGCTGAACTGAAACAGCAGTATGGCAATTAGGTCAAGCAGTGGTCATCTCAACATTTTACTGCAGAGTCTGAGGCAACACTAGCTTACTCAAATTAATAATTAAATGAAATATATATCTTATAAATGTATGCAGAGTATCTTGCTATTCTCTTTGCCATCTTAAAGAATTAATGATGCCATTTCAAACTTTCATGAATTTCAAAAACTTTTGCTCAATCAATGCAGTGCTTATATAAATTGCTTGGATTGTGCAGCAAGCCGGTACGTATTTGCGATCGGTCTTCATCACGTGACGTCATCAAAACATATTTGACCTCTGTTGACCTGAAATTCAGAGGGGCCATGAAATGAAGTTTAAATTTGTTCTAGTGCAATAAAAGTAATTTCATTTTCTATGATTATGGTCATGTGTCATGACCTCACCCCCCCAAAAGGGTTGTGCTGTTACATTTTGTGCTTTCAAACTGAAGTATTTCTTGATTTTTATCACCACCATTGAGGCTCCCATAAGAAGTTTGGTATCGCATTAAAGCTTTATTAATATGCTATTAGTCTGCAAAGTTTCATAGCTAAATATAACCCGAGTTACAGCCTTTTATATTTGGAAGGCCAGGGGTGGTGCCGGAAGCAGCGCAGCATGTACAAAATGAATGGGAAAATTCAGTTTTTAATGCATTTTTTTGAAAAATGTAGATATTTTTGTCAAAACTTGTCATATGACTTCATATGTTGTACCAAATTAAAGCTAATATACTCCTCTTTACTGTTTTATGATTGAAAAGTCATTTTAGCTAACCAATGGTAGTGTTAAAAACTGAAATACTTGGAATTTTAGGTCAAAATTGGCACTGCCTGTACAAAGTAAATAGGGAACTTATATTTTTTAGTGGTTTTGGGAAAATGTGAATATTTTGGTAAAAACTTGCAATATGGCTTCAATTCTGGTTCCAAATTAAAGCTATTATATTCAGCTTTACTATCTTATGATTGAAAAATAAGCATAGCTGTCACAAATACATTACAGAACACTTAATGTACAGAGGCTCATAAAAAAGTCTATTTTTGGTCAAAAATTTTAATGATTGTTTTAGTTATTACATGTTCTCAAACCGAAGACATTTATACCTTGTTGAAAAGGTCTGAATGTCTCCTGCAAGAATATAACATTAGAACTGCCCTAGGAGTGCCACAGAAAAAGTAATGTTGAAAACAATTAAATAATTAGAATTATTACAATTTCCATATTCATATTTACATAATTATTTTGTCTAACACCTTGTGCCAGTTTGTAGTGCATATTTAGATTCTACTTATAATTTCCTTTCAGAAAATATATACTTTTGCTATCACAGGGTTGGTTCTTGAGGAGATATCAGTTTTCAAAGTTAGAAGTACACTACTAAAGGAAGAATCACCATGTAACGCAAAAGTAGGCAACCTCATGACACATGACCATATGTATTCTACATCCATAGCTTTTCTTTGATATACAGTTGTACTTTCATCGGATAGGGTCTTTAATCAGTTAAGTAAATAACCATGCACAAAGAACACGCACAATGATGATGCTATTACAGTGGAATTAAGTGCCCCAACACCTATGACCCTGAATCACTGTTGATAGCTAAGATCGGTCAATGTTGAATACCTCGATATGGAGAATTTGTTTCAACTCAAATGTATCACTTAGATTATCTTAATTCCTCTTTCATTTGTCCTTATCCCTTCTTAACAAACCTTTGTGTGAATATCCTTGGGATTTCTTGGAGCCTTGCCCTTGTGAGTGTGGCTTGCCAGGGTTCAATGGGACATACTTCCCTCGCAGATTCTGGAGACAAAATGAGATGTCTTTCTGCGCTGGTTGGAAATCTACATGCTTCAAGAGTACCTGCAAGCAATAAATAGAGGTGTTGTAGAGGAGTTGAGGCCTAGTGATTAAGTCTCCGGACTTTGAACCACCAGGTACAGGGTTCGAAACCCTGCTGCAGCAGTAATGTCCTCTGACAAGATGTGAATCTACATTTGCCACTCTCCACCCTGGTGTTAAGTGGGTACCTGGTAGGATGCGAAGGTCATTGTGATTTGTTTAGCATTGTGAGCGCCTGTAAAATGGTGCCTGGCTGGAATGCTCCTTCGGGAATGGAGAAGGTGCATACATTGTATGCGGGCAAGCCTGAATCCAATGACCGGGGTAATGATATTTCTGAGTGCTTAGACACATCTCAGAGAGATGTCTGCAGGTGTTTGCAAATGCAGGATATTATTAAATATTTATTGAGATATGTAAAAGAGCAAAGGTTTGGAAATTTGATAAAATTATATACAGAAACAGGTCAATGTATGGTCTATGCTTCTTTCTAAAGAACAATGCTCCTGTACTAGTGATCTATTATTTAGTTGATTTTTAAATGCAATTTGTCCATATCACTTAAATCAGATGTTCATGAATATTCACTTCAGGTACATACATGTATATTAGAAAATTCTGAATCACATCTAAACTAGTATACCATCACTGAATACTAAATACTAGTGGATCAGACTGGATTGGTTTTAACAGGAGAATAATCTGCAATGTAAATCATTGGATCATAGGACAGGTTATTCCAGATACTGACCTGTTTGGAAGAAGACACTAGGTGCTTGTCCAAGTCAATGTCATAAGCCTTTGTCCCGTTCCTTTCTTGATCACCAGACTTGGCCTTAGACTTGAAAAGGTCTCGCCGCAGAGTGTCGTCTATCGTCATTCTCCCCCTACAGTAAAAGTTTAGAAAATGTGGCACATGAAATAAAACACCCAGAATTATTTCACAAGAATGATGTGGCTACTAAGGCTGCACGATATCGCATTTTAGAATACCGGTACCAGATAATCGCCGGCTGTAGTATCGCGATATGGCAATATATCGCGTCCCTAAATTAATACATTTTCATCCATCTATAGTACAATGAAAAGCGCCCTGTCCCTGACAGTCGCACATCTGTACGAGCTTGAATTTTCATTGTAGGCTATTTCCATATCAAATCTCAAACTGTTTTTCAGTTGAATTTTTTTAAAAAGTAATCAAAATATAAATGATATAGATTTGAGCTACAATATATATTCATTAGTTTAATATGCAAGGCAAGGCTCAGGGAGTGTTCAAGATCGGGCATTGCAGTTTTTGTGCGAGCGCGAAATCACGAAGTATGAGTTGATCCACTGACATGTTGATAGATATGATTTTGATATTTTGCTTTTCACCCTGCCTATGATTGCCCCACATCCTTTCATTTTTAAACCCCGAGTCCACGAAATACATGTAGTTGCCAGAATTCAAGAATTGCCAGACCCCCCCCCCCCCCCATTATAGCATATCATCCAATGATGTCTGAACGAATAATCGTTCATTGTTGCAGACTATAATTGTTGCTACACTATGGTATCCATGAACTTGATGAAGATACCTCTAAATCATCACTATTAATCTATTATTCTTCTTATTCATACATGTATATCTTCAATTTTTTTGGCTCATTACGGCACTGTGATCATGACCGATTTATCCAAACTATAAATTATCAATGATAAGTTTAAATACAGCAGTTAAAGATGTAAGTTCTGTTTTTAATACCACTAACCCCTTTCTTCCCTTTATACATTGAAAGGAGCAGGAAGCGTGACTCGCGCCCACATTTCAAATAACTATGTTCTAGATCTCCTGAAGCATAAACTGCAACTGCAACTGCTCTGCACTTGAAGGATATCAACCAAGATCATGATGTAGCAGTTAAATCGATCATTTCAACCATATCACATTTGAAGGGAAAGTTTAAAGGCATTGGTTAACATTGTTATAATTTTAAAAAAACTAATTTTTCTACTTGAAAATGGGATAAACATAAGGGTTATAGTGTAAAAATACCAGTCTGAAAGTTTCAAAGAATAATATCCACAGGAAGTATTTTTTAATATTAAAAATGTGAACCAATGTTTGATCAATATATAAGGGTCGGTTGCACAGACTAGACGCAAGGAGTGCGCATGGCTCACCGGACCCTACTGTGTGTATTGGCGTATCACGCGGAGGGAGGCAGATAACAGTCTTTTTTAATTCGAGCAAAACGGTCCTCTTATTTCATTGTCTCTGAGAGTCCCGAGACCAAAAATATTAAAATCGCAGTTTGCGTCATATACCAACAGTTTTTCATTCCAAATTATGGTTGGTTTTTCAGGGTTTTTTAGTACAAATACAAGTTCTCATACACGTGTTTCATCTTAGTTTGAGAATTTATTAAATCGGCTGCTCACAAAGTTAGCCAATGCCTTTAAGCATTTGAACAAAGATAAAGGAGCAGTTGGAAAAGAGCAGAAGGAACAATTCCTTGCCAAGGCATTCAACTTGCCTGTAGTGACAGAAGAAAGAAGAAAACCGAGAGCACAAAATCTCTTTGACACCCATAAGATTCAGATTCAGATTCAGAAAATGGTTGCTCTGAGGAGTGAAAATAAACAACTCAATGAGAGGATAGAGGAACTAACTCAAAGACACAATTAATATATTTGACCACGAAAAAAGATGTTTCAATACAGAAATTACAACTTGTGTCTACAAATAGTGAGACAATCATGTAGGGGTAACAAGAGTGCCCCCATGCATCCAGAGTATTATTCACAATCTAACCGGTAAAAAGCGAGAGAGACTACCCTCCAAATTTACGATAGAGAACATGAACATCCAGCGTTTATGTGTCTCCCAGCACAGGCCAGCAGCAGATAGCCCATGAATTTTCAGAAAAAGAAGACAATACTTTGTACACTGATGAGACTTCCAAATACGATGAAAAAGTGATGGGATTCCATGTTTCGGACAGTGACAAGAGATATTATGTTTTAGGTCTCAGAGATATCACCACCAAGTCTGCAGATGATACGTTGGAGACCTTTAAAGAACTTCTGCATGACACTGATGAGGCACTTGAACATCAAGGATGTCCAGCAGGTCAGCAGATTCTGAAAAATATCAGGAACACCATGTCAGACCGGGCGGCTACAGAGTTAAAGTGGCATGAGCTCTTGAAGCTTCACAGAACAGAATAGCTCCCGAATCTGGTCGACAACTGGAAGGACCTGTCTGATGAAGAGAGAGCACCACTTGAGCAGTTAACTTTGTTCTTTTGTGAACTCCACGGTCTCGTCCAATATGCTGAGGTGAACGAGAAGGCGTTATCGTCAGTGGAGAAGGAATTTGATGGAAAAGCAGCAGGGGCTGCAGCAAAGGACTTACTTTTAAATCGGAGTCCAACAGTGTGATCAGATTGATCAAAACTGCATCCAAGGCATTTGCCCATGGAGGGAACGAGCAGGCTGGTGCACATGGCCAATTCAAGGTATACAGTAAGGAGTTCCTGAAGATGCACAACATGAAGTCTCTCCCTCTAGTTCCCTCGACATTCTGTTTTTTAATGCATCGTATTTATTCTTCCTGTTGTCCAAGATGAAATCTTTCCTAAAAAGCTGCGTTGAAGTGCCAAACAAGTTGCTTCAAAGTGTGCAAGCCGATTTACAGGAACCTTTCGTTCTTGCTGGCTGCAGAGCTCTAGGATTGGTTATAAGTTAATCACCACACCACTCTGGAGGAGTCTTGAGGACAAATCTCTGCACATCTAAGATCTTCCAGGTATCTACAAGAAGATCCTTGACACCTTGAAGCAAGGGAGTGAAAGGCCGGAAGACTTTATGAGAGGTGAATTAACAGAGCTCGACGCCAACCTAGAGGAAGATCCAGTCTTCCAGTGCCTTGTAGAGCCAAGTGAAAATGTCCTCCCATCACTAGCAAAAGTGATGGGCTCACACAGTGAATATCTTGCAGACTTTGACAATTCAACCGGAGCAACTTCATCCAGCACAGAAAAGCACAATAAGCATGTGGAACGGGTTTTCGCTTATTTGGATCACCTGATGAAGGTACGGCCCAACTCGACTTTGCTTGCTAATGAAGCCACTATTATGTTCTCCTTAAACAAAACTTCCGAATGGCTGCAAAAAATGTCAAAGGAAGAAGTTCGCAAGGTTGTCGATGATGCAAGATAGAAGGCAAGGTTAGTTCGTGGGAGTTTCAGGGAATGTGCTGCCAAGATTGTTGAGCAAAAAAGGAAAGCACTGGAGAAGAAGGAAAGAGACAAACAATTGAAAGAAGAAAAGAAGCTACAGGAACTAGAAAGATATACATAAGGCATCCATTACTACGGTCTTTGGCAGAGTGATCATGAAGCAGACGAGATGTTGGCATCACTCCAATCCAATTCTGCAAAGAGCAAGGCCTTGAAAGCCCAACTCAGGTTCCGTCAGTTCGTATTGAGGCAGACCCACCCATCCCCTGATGTATATCACTTCAGCTCTAAAGGCTGTACCCTCTCCTGGGAAGTGCAGTCAAAGAATGTAAAGAAGTTGATACATCATTCATTCTCCCTTCTTTCAACCAGCCAGGATGACGACATGCCTCTTCTGGTTGGAAAGAGGGTGAATATGAGATATATAAACTTTCTTCACTATTTCATAAAGTACTTCAGATTTCAGTAAATATGTATCATTCAGTTAAGCTTGTCAAATAACCAGCATCACCTTTTTTTTTTACTGTTTATTTATTCTAAATTTAAGAATCTGAAAAATAAGACAATGTACTAAATATGAACTGCAAAGTGTTTTCACTTTTCAAATCCAATTATGTAATATACTAAAGTGCATTAATCCACATAATATGCTTTTATATAAAAAATACTTTTTTTTATTGTTCTACTAGTATTATATGATGTTGCCATTGAATCAGTACATTTACCATGTTTACAAAAGTATTATTTCATTGTATTAGTGTTATCCGATTGTATTTATCAAGGCTTTTCAGGTAGTACTTTCATATTTCAGGTATGTAAACAACATATGAGTTCTCTTTGTTTCCTATGATTTCATTTTATCCAGTGATAATGTTACATGTACAAGTTATTTTGGTTTATAATTCAAGTATGATTTTGAGTGCTTTGATATCACATTGTGCTATCAATATACATGCATATAATAAAAGAATCTATATTATTACCATTTATTGTGCATTTGCCTACTTATTTTATTTGTATTCATCATAATGAACTATTATTTTATATTATTTGTTGTGCGTTTGCCATTTCGCCTACTTCGTTTTCTTTTGATTTATTTGGCCTTGATAAAACCATTTCTCATCAATGTAAAAGGAAAGAAAAGGCACTTTGGAAATTTCTCTCATCCATTTTTTTTTCTCCAGGCCAGATACATCATCAATTTAAAGAGAAAGAAGAGGTGAAGGAATACTGTGGACGCGTCATAAGCCAGGTCCCTAGCTACCCAGACTGGCATAATGTGAAGTACGATGGTGACACCTCGATCTACTCCTACCAACTACTAGAGGACTACAGGCAAGGAGACCTGAAGGTCCTTTGCTGAGGTAAATATTTTTATATTCGTCCCCTTTAATATTTATGAACCTGCCTCATGATAGTATATGTCATTATTAGGTCTCCCTTTTCTCTCCTTTCCAGGTAGTGAAATTCTATCTGGCAAGCCTTTCTTTAAATGGTTTACTCCTGGATACATGGAACAAGTTTTGTTGTTCTTATTCCAGCACTTTTTTGTCTTTTCTCTAGCATCTTTTTGTCCTGTTCCAGGTAAGGGTTATATATATATATGCATTTACTAAAATTCATTCATTACATGATTATAAAAAAAATATAATTGTATAACTATGATAATGGTGCATAGATATATTCTCTTGACAGTTCAAATATATGTACAGAGTACTGAATGAAATACTGCTCTGGAAGATAGAAAACTGGCAGATTTATTGAAAGAATATTAACACATTTCTGTATGAGGTCTCCCCTTTCTCTCCTACTTTCCAGCATCGTGAGATTCAATCTGGCAAGCCTTTCTTCATAGGGTAACACTTGGAGGCCTGCAACAAGTTTTGTTGAGCTCTGGCACCCTTTTGACCTTTCTCCAGCATCTTTTTTTCCTTTTCCAGGTAAGGGTCCCAGGCTTGCATATTGTCTAATAAATATATTTACCACAAATCTATTCATTACATAATCAAAGTTATAATTTGCATAACTATAATGATGGTGCATATTATGCATTTATGTAAAGTAGGTAATTAAATACTGCTCTGGAAGATAGAAAATGGTATAGAAAAATGCTAATACATGTAAAAACATATTCATCTCAACCGTCTTGATGTGCACTATTTATTGCTTATAAACAATACACTAATTTACTTAATAATATTGGTATAAATTACAGTTTATTGGCAAATAATAACTATATTGGGATAAACATGCCATGAATACTACTCAGGAAATTGAAAACTGTTACATTTTTAAAATAAAAAAAGTATTAAAAATGAGGGAAAAGCTTAATACACCTGAATACCACGTCCTCACTGAAATGCCGCCAGAAAAAATTGCCCCCTGCGGCTTATTAATTATGCACTAATTTGCATAAATGGGGTTTTCACTAAAAAATCGTACTCTTATTCATTACATAGAAGTACTTCTTAAGCGTTAAAATGAGTGGTCACTTGGCATGCTATACATCTAGTTTTCGTTTAAAAAAAATTAAAAATCATGTGGCATCACTACTACCAAAGGACATGTTAAGAAAACACACCATGTGTATGTATCAATGGGGGACGAACATGACGAACTGGAGCTTGCGTCGGCAATTCAAAAAGTGCCAAAAGGCAAAAAATACTTTCATGACTGTGTCAGCCTGTGACTCTTGTGAGCATGGTGAGTGTGAAGAATCCCTCGTATAAAAAGTTGTAAATCAGGACTAGACCCCTATCCTGGTTAACGGAGATGATTTCTGTTTGCAGATCAGCGCCTCTACTGTACTGAGGATAAGGCCTATTCCATCTGCCCATAACTGTTACTGCATTTATAGGTCTCGGCCAATGACAATGCATAGTCACAGATGCAGATTGACCCTCCGCCGCCTAGCTCATGCAGCATGCGCTCTCGCACAAATGCCATGTACATTGGAGCGACAGTTCAGCAACATCAACGCGACGCGTGCATGTGAATGCAAGGCCAATGCATGTCATCATCATGTTTCACATTCAATTCAAAACAATTCTTACATGTAGAAAAAAATCAGTCACTCATTAATGAAAGGAGTCTATTCATGTCTATTTTCTAATACAATAAAGAAGCAGTTAAGTAGTGTTTACTTACCAAAATAGTAAAAGATACACAAGGTTTATTCTCTGTTAGTCCCACATAGTCAACGCTATTGCACGGAAGCCATGAAGAAAATTTGTATTGTAAAAATATGCTTCAAAATAAAATATGTACAAGATTTTTTAACCATTTTTAAGGTCAAATAAAATTTTTAGATACTATATAAAGTATCTAAATACTATTATTTATTAAATTATAATTATCAATGTAATATGAATTATTAATATATTTGAATTATTGGATCGAGCCTCTGTTTGACAGAAAATGGCCGCCTCCATGATCATGAAAAGAGGCACAGACACATAAAAGAAGAGTGCCTGTCGAAGTTCTGCAAGATTTCGGTGGAGATCCGATAATTATTTATGAACTATAAAATATTTGCTTTTGAAAATTTGTTTCTTATGATATAATAGCGAATTGAAAGCATGAAAATGTTTAAACTTGTGAACCTAGCTTCATTGACATTACTCTCAGACTCAGCAGCGTATTCGAGGGCACACCGTCTCTGGCTTCCTTTTGCCCCGTGTTTGAAGGGAAGCAGAGGAGAAGTCGGACGTTCCTGGTATGCTGCTCCTGCTGTTCAGTTGCGATCTGACCAAGGTCACATCTGCTGTAAAGGGTCGAGCCTGTACTTTGTTGGTGCTACAAAATCGGCATCATTACATCCGATTTCAACAACCTTTATTTCCAGCGCCTCATATTTTGGAAGCACACAATCCTTTCTGGGGACAAGATATCATCACAGAAAACTTTCATTGTCTTCCAGCATATGCACAGAATCAGGGGCAGGAATAACAGAAAAGGATCTGAAAAGGGAAATAGATGATTTGACTGACAAATTTATGGAGACAAGAGAACTCCTTGAAGATGCTGTAAGAGTTTGAAATTATTTGTTATGTGAAGAAAAAAAAACAAATACTTAAGAAAGACTTGGGAGAATGAAACATTGGGGAAAAATGAAATATAATGAAAAGAGAGGATGGAGTGAAGAATTTTTTTTTTTTAAATACCATCGTAATCAGTTACAAAATGAGAAAATTATGAAAATTGGAAAAGTCCTGATTTACATTATATGGCTAGACCTATCCTTAAATTGGCAGTGTTGCTTCAGAATGGCAGGTTTTTGAGCACAACTCTCAATAAGTTTCGTACACAAAATTTTATATTTTCTCCATTATCTCTAAAGATGCTGCTTGTCTCTTTGTGAACTCAACCTTTGTTGTGTCAAATACATTTTCCCATGATGATATCGTGAGCTAAGGAGACAATCTGCACTGTGAGAGATAATGGAGAAAATGTGACATTTTGTGTACAAAAGTTGAGAGTTGCGCTCAAAAGCCAGCCATTTTGAAGCAACATTGCCAATTTTAGGGTCGCCATAGAAAGTAAATCTAGACTTTCGTATCTTTCTCATTTCGTGACCGATTTTGATGGAACCTTTTTTTAATTGCTTCTCTCTATCCTCTCTTTTCAATAAAATTGATTTTTCCCAAGGGTTTTATTCTCTTATAACTGTGAGTTATACCAGTGTCATATTTACCAGCCATTTTCAGGATAGGTTTGGAGAATCAAAGACCAACTTTTTTTTTCCCCCACTGCTTTATAATGTCTCTGAATTTCTTATCTTTGCTTTTAACTTTAAGAGTTAGGTCTTTTCTCAACAAACTTTCACTACATTGTCACGTAATGTTTTCACTAGTATCTTATGAAGATGTAGACATATAATTATGTGGACCAAGTACCTGCCTACTAAAATATTTAGTATAAAAATCTTGTATTATCATTCTGACCAGTATTTTGCCATAGATGTAGAATATCATTTGTATTCACTGGGAGCACATTCACAATATTTCTAATCATCTAGCCTTCATGATGTGAATATATTGTTGGACTGGAAACATTCATTTTTGCTACTCTACTTGCTCTCAAGATTACTGTCTTCATTTGATCTCTAGCTTTTTACTCTCCTTCCTATTTGATTTGATTGGTATTTTCTTTCTGGCAGACATGTACTATCTTAGGTAGATGTAAACATATTTCTTTTCAATCTGTTTGCTCAACAAGACTTTGAGTACAAGTTCTGTCAGTTTGTGATTAAATAAATATTTCTATGGAGCAGATACTTTTACCTTCTCTAGTTGGTACAAATTATGAAGCACCCTCAAGGCCTATTAAAATATGAAGGGGGTGGGGGGGGGGGTTCAGAGGCAGTTTTTAAGTGCATTTTATTACGTGCAAGTGATAAGTGCGAGACATTTTTAAGTGCAATCCTTCGTTGTATCATTGCTATTCATTTTTTACACAAAGAATACGCTTTAAACCAACCCCCCCCCCCCCCCCCCCCCGATATCTGGGGAGCGTTTCATGAAGAGTTTTCTCAGTGATTTTCACTGACAACTATTTTAAGCTACTGAAAATCCTTGCTTCTGATTGTCTGAGAGCAAATTAGTCAGTGAAAATCACCGACAAGACTCCTCATGAAACGCTCCCCTGAACGAGCCTTATATGAATAATCTTTACTGAATTCATCTATGTGACTGATTCATTCCTTATTTGGTTGGGGGTTTTTTTCAGATTTTTCCTTTCATTATTATGAATTAACTTTGATTTTCCATTTGGTCCAAGTTCAAATATTTGAACTTGCTCCATTTGGTCCATTTGGTTCAAATATAAATTTCTAGTCATATTTGAAATACAAGAGCATTTCAGCAGCAATATTTTTTGTGTAACATTGCTCATGTATTATTTTACTGCATAGATGTAATAATGAAAGAGCTCACATATTCATCTTTAATCAATTGTTTCTTTAAATGCATAGATGGAGGCTAAGGGCACCGTCTACTTCAATGACGACCTCAAGGATGCCAAGGAATCTGTCCAAGAAACACTGTCACAGTATGAGGACCTCATGACAAAACTGAGTGAAGAACAGGAGAGGAATGTGAGGAGAACAATTGGGCTGAAGATAGAGGAACTGAGAGCACAAGAGGCCATGATTGATGAAAGCATGAAGGACTGAGCCCTTTATATATCGAGGGTTTAGTGCAACAAAAGGCTATCTGCATTTTGTATTTGAATGAGATTTCAAAATTAAAATGATCCAGTAGAGACCGGGAACCCATCGGTAACAATGGTTTCTAAAGCAACCTTTGCTACAGCTGGGTATCACCCAAAATAGATATGGCTATCTGCTTTAAACTGCAGTGTGTCAGTGCAACAAATCTTTATTTCAAGATTTATCAAAATTGCTAAAAATGCAGATAGCCCTTTGTTGCACTAGACCCTCAATATGAAGAAAAACAAACACCAGTATGTAGAGGAATAGATTTTGTATCTGTGAGTTTGAATGACAGTATTTTGGGTAATTTTGTAGTGGGAAAATACTGTAGAGATAATTCAGCATTAGACATAAAGGATACCTTACATTTTATCATATTTTTGTAAAAAGACTGAAGGTTCCTCATTCCCTACAGAATTAATAGATCATTTAGAGTTGCATATTTTTTAAAGGGATATTTTTGTAAGAATATATTTCTTTAAGAAATATCCTCTGCAGTATTGATAACACAGGTAAGGACATTAGGTCAATCAACAATTTATTCAGAATGTCAGCTGAGAACAAAGCAATATGCAACAACAATACAGGGAAAATAATTCACCTGTCGACACACTTAAAGAGAAATCATAATGTTTCAGATGTTAGACAAAGAAAAAGGGTATTTTGCCCCTTGCATTGTCGACAAAATGATGTTAGTATTAGGATGATCAGAAAAAGTTGATTACCCAACTATTGCTTTGAATCCTTGGATGAGAGGAAGCATCAAAGAAAATATTTTTGTTGTAAATTATTTATGTTTGGTATTCCATAATACTTTGTGACATATAGGGAAAAAATGAATACCTTGGACTTGTCCAAGAACAAACATGTACAGGGAATTATATAGGGAAAAAATGAATACCTTGGACTTGTCCAAGAACAAACATGTACAGGGAATTATGTAATTGGTAAAAAGCTTTTTACCTATAACAATTAAAGATACTTCGTGTTCATTACAGGGTTTTCATTGCTAATACAGAGTGTGCTCCTATTTCTGTGTATGAAATGGGCATATATTTATTCTTTTCTTTCCTCTGTGGTACATTTTTTGAAGGATAGGTATTTTTTTGGTGAAGTGAAACACGGTTTTATAATAATGCACAATATATATATCTTTCTATAAAAACCCCACTGTAATTAGTTCTAGGTAATTTGGGGGAAACGTGTGTGCCGATGGAGGTTTTAAAGTTACTGTAATAGGTCTTTTAAATTTCATGAATTTTTTTATTTGTTTTTGTTATATATTTGTTCAATAGACAATCATGATCTTTACTGAGTTGTTAACCCATAGAGGTACAGTGTCACCTTTAGGAGATGCTTTTGCAGTATCTGTTGGTCCAGAATGTTGGGCAGTACATATCATACAAGAGCAGAAAGAGAAAAATGCACTGACAAATTTGAGCCCATTCCCACGGCTGTATGGTGTAGCGTTCTCGAATTAGAGCAGTTTACGTTTAACTAATCATTAAACTCTTTAAATTGGCAACGCAGTGAATAATATATAATCATTATTTCTGTGTTCAAATTGGCAATTTCTGATTCAATTTTACAATTATATTTCAATTTGGTTTATGTTGTGTCCATATTTATTTTTTTCAAGCTATGTAAACGTGGAAAAAAAATCATTTGTATTGCCAATTTGAGGATTGAAGATGATTAATTTAGATCTCAAGAAAGCTCTGTACTGCTATGGGTTAATAGGCTTATACAATACATGCAGTATGACAAATAATTGTGTGCTGTTTATACAGGGTGCAGGTATAAAAGTAACTTCTGAAGTTGTTGAGAGATCTGTACATTTTGAAAAAATTCCTGCTAGATAGATAGCTTGAGTTATGGAAATGTCAGAATAATTTGCAAGCTTCCTCATTTTCTTTTTCTTTTTTCCTTTTTTTCTTGTCAGTTGGGAATGATATAATAAAAACCTCCCTGAAAAGGATTGCTCTTCAAATGCCCTTATGTTTGGGATATGACAAGAAATAACTGGTGTTTGGGGTTAAAATTCATACCAGATTTGTTTGCGGTTCCATATGCTCATTTCTTTGTTCAATGCAGGTTCCCTAGGTGGAAAGTGGGTAAATTTCTAGTCATTTCAATAATCCCTAAATCTTACTCTAGAAACTGCAGTCCTGCTCCTACATTTATCTTGAACTAATCTAACTTTCCCAATTGCTTTGAAACAGCTTATTTTGAATAGTATGACCAGAGGGATGTTTCACAAAGAGTTAAAGGGAAAGTCGACCCCAGAAGTTTCACTGTTTCAATAAAAGGAGATGAATTTCAACAGCATTTTGAAAAAGAAATGAGCAAAATCGGTCAGACAATAAGAAAATTACACTCATTTACATTGTCTAGTAAATTGCTCTCGGCTCTGCAAATTGGCTACACTGATGACATCATATACAAGCAGCTCTCCATTCACTTTGTACATGAAATTTCACATTTTCTCAATTTTCTTTGAAGTTACACATTTTCTCAACCCATAGTCAATGTATATTCAGAAGAATTGCTTTTTACATAACATACTTTGACTATAGGGGTTAGAAAATGTGTAACTTCCAAGAAAACTGAGAAAATGTGAAATTTCATATACAAAGTGAATGGAGAGCTGCTCGCATATGATGTCATCAGTGTTGCCAATTTGCAAAGCCGAGAGTAATTTACTAGAAAATGTAAATGAGTGTAATATTCTTATTCTTTGACCGATTTTGCTCATTTCTTTTTTAAAATGCTGTTCAAATTTAACTCCTTTTATTGAAACAGTGAAACTTCTGGCGTGGACTTTGCCTTTAAGTTGAACTTAGGGTCAAGAGTAAGCGCCATTTCACATCCCGTATTCCACACGTAATCTCATTGATAGCCTTCCAAATAGCATGCATCCCTGGCCCTGAGCACGATCTGACCAATGCGGTGATGTATAATATACAGCACACAACTAGGAATTTAAGTGTGACTTTAAGTCCAACTTAACTCTTTATGAAACATCCCCAGAACTCCAATAAATGTCTTTAAGGTTTTCTTTCTTTGCAACAACAATGATTTGTTATGTCATCTCTACAGGGTTAGGGTTAGTTCTTGTAGGTGTCATACTCACAGATAAGGATTTGTTAGTAATCATGTAGATCATTTTATGGATATGATCTGTCCATGGGGGAGGGGGGGGGGGGGTCATCATTCATTAACCTACCAACACCATAACTTAAGTATTGGTAGTGTACATGTAGTTGGAAACTGGTATGCAGTCACACATGATGTTTGGCATTGCTTGTACATGTATATAGAGAAGTACATTATATTAATGTGTGTATTCAGTGGTGGAGCCAGGGGGCCGGATCGGCTACCGGTCCCCCTTCTGATGTGGAGCTTTTGGGGTTTTTCTTGCTTGTCAGTAAATTTTGGGGGGTAAAATAGACACTTGAAAAAGCTGAGGACCTTTTTTTTTTGTTGTTTTTTTGTCAGTGAATTTTTTAGTGCCTGTGCAGATTTTGCCCCCCTCCCCACTTTGAAAAATCCTGGATCTGCCACTGATATTGTCCACACAGCAAAGATGGCTAATTAATGATCATACACATTTGTATGTGAGGTGTGTATCTAACCACAGACTTGCTCCAATAAATGTTGTTTTGTGATATTTTGCTTGAAACCAAGGAAATATATCAATAAAGATGGAGAGGTCAGCTATTGAAAAAACAATTGCAGGTTATCTAATGACAGCTGTTTTTGTATGGTTTATAGTGTATTTAGATTACCTACAGCATGGCAGGGCTTGATATCAACAAGTGCCCGGGACACATGGGCCCCTGCAAGTAAATTTAGGTCTGAACTCCATTTAAGAATTTAAACACAGGACTCGATTTATTCATACAGAGCCCAGAATTTCAATCTGGACCTCCCTAGCAAAAAAGTTGGTGTCGAGTCCTGCCTACAGGTAATCATGCAAGACAAAATTAAGAGATTCTTTTCAGTTTTTGTTCTTTCTAATTTCCTTTAGAAAGGTTACATTTTTTAATCAACAGTAAATATACTCACTACACCCTCCCTCCCCCCCCCCCCCTTGTATAAAGTAGTAGCATAAAATACAAAGCTTTGTGATTGAATTCTTTTATAAAAACACTTAGTTTTTATCTGTTCCTACAAATGTATTTATCACTAGATATGTACCTGGTAAAGAATAGTCTGTACTAAAGACTGAACATGTGATACTCATTGAATTTTTACTTCCATAGTTGGTATCGCTCAAGTACATTGTTTGAAATTTGATTTCTTTCAAACCAGATCTTTTTCTTTCATAATCAAATAATTTGATCGTTTTTCAATTTCTCTCCAAATTGCTAATTTTGAATTTTCTCTCCCTCCCTCCCCCAATTTTTTCTGTCCATAGTCCACTCTGTCACACACATACACACACACACACACACACTCACTTCCCTATCTCTCTCTCTCTCTCTCTGCAAAGATATAATCCTTCATTACAAGTACAATGTATAACATTGTCCCATAACCTTTTAACCCCTTTTTCTTCTTTCATATATTTCAAATATCTTTCGTTCAGTGCTGAACTATATCTTTTAGGGCTTAACCGATATTCGCATCGGAGATCGGTAACTGCCGATTCTTGGCCGCATCGGCTAAACATCGGAATCGGTAAATATTTTGATGGTGAGCCGATGCGGAACCGATGCAAGCAACAGATGTTTGGCGGTTACAATCACACTTAGACCCTATGTTCTTTTGCATTGCGGGCGTAGCAGACAGGATTAAATTTTTGTTATTGTATTACTCATCTCTACTTTAGCTGCGCTCTGCGCTGCATCGGGCCGATGCGGATGTAAAAACATCGGGGATTGGATCGACAGCAAAATTCCATATCGGTTAAGCCCTAATATCTTTAGTTCAGTGCTGAACTTGACATTTCTGCTTTATATCTCCGTCCCTCCCCAGACTGCACTCCCTGACCTAACCATTAGCTACATATTTCATTCTTGTATTCTCTCTCTCTCTCTCTCTCTCTCTCTCTCTCTCATTCTCTATGTCTCTCTTGTTCTCTCTTCCTCTTGCTCACTCCTTACATGTAATAGCTCAAAACAAAGAAAGAGGAAAATAATTATCACTTTACTGGGATAATAAGGTGCAATTTTAATGTCTTCTTTTTATTTACCCATGCCATGCACAATATTATATTTTACATATTACTACATGTATGTGTCCTTTACATTCCAGTATGTACTTTATTCAAATACTAGTATCTGTCTAGTTTTAAATAATCCATTCTTCATCATTGCTCTATATATTTCAATATTTTATATACAATTCTGAAAATCCTAATCCCACTTGAGCAAATAACTGGGTAGAAAAAAAAAAGTTATTTGCTAAAGCAGAAGCTGATAGTATCATTAATATTCACTTTTTACATGAATGTTTTACCTACCTGTACTAAGGTAACGTAGGTGTTTAAGACTAAGTACACTGACAATGAACTAAACATTTTGTGGCCACATGTACATAGTATGACCTATTTGGCAACATGTCCAATGCTTTCACAGAAAGAGAAGGAGAAGGAAATGCTTATAAGGAGTCACATGTTTGTGTGTTTGGAGTCAGAAGGATTTTACCTCTGTAACGTAATGAATTAATACGAGTTAATACCCTTCTGCCTCTAAGCAAACATTTTGTAAAACAAAGGGCTTATATGTCAAGTGCAGGAGCAGAAATGAAAGGCAATGAGAAAAAGTGTAGTACTTCAGCAGCATCTTTTATATCACCAATGCCTTTCCTGCAAAAAGAGCATCTAACATGAAGTGATTTTGTTTGACATCTTTACAAGGGGCGCTTACTGCAACAAATCAGTTTTACCTGCGCTTCAAAATATGCAAGTTGGCGGTTGTAATTAGTGTCAAACCGAAAATACATATTTCACCTTTTTTAAAAGATATGAGAAACCCTGCAGTTTTCAAGCAACTCAATATTTTCATATCTACATCTCTAAGTTTCTAGCAGCTGAACTATTCCAACTACAGCAGTTTCCATCAAGGCAATCTCAAACACACCACATAAGGTAGAACAGAAAAAGAATACAAATCATGAAAGATTCCAAAGTATTCCATGCTTTTGGATGTACACGTAATTATTTCTTTCTGTACAGAAGCAGCACCAGATCTTACCAACTAAAATAATGTATATATTTAGAAAAAAATGAACCGTGTATGATTACAATTGACACAAGCATTACAACAACGATTCAACATACACCATGGAGTATTATTGCCTATTAGGATAAAATGATACTGTGATACCACAAGAGAGTAGTAATTAAAAAATAATAAGCAGAATGGATTTCAGTTTCCCCTTAAAGGGGGTACCCAATGCTGAAACAATGTTAGCTCATTTGATAGAGCATGATTTTATTAGCAGAAAGTCATCTGCCTAAAGTTTTTTTAAAAGTCGTGTTACCAAGGAAACCCCCAAATGTGGTAAGATTTCAGGATATTTTTGACCCCTCCGCTGTGACCCAGTTTCAACTGGGTACCCATTTTTACGTCAAAATGACGTGAAAGTGGGTACCTTGTCGCGCACTGATAGCAAAATGCGCGCAAGGTATAATACATATTGTACAGTCTAGCGCGCAGCACAACTGCAATGCGCGAAGCTGGGTACCCACTTTTACGTCATATCGCATCCTCAAACTTTTTTTGGTCATCTCTAGGCTTTTTATGATAAAATTAGCCAAAATGCATTGATTTCGATTGAAAATCATCATATTTTTAATGTAATGTTTCTTAGAATTCTATTCTCGATCATCTATCAGAATATTTTTTACCATTGTGTAATCACTTTAAGATATGGCAGGCTTGAAAAGAGGAGCATGATTATGTCACATTAGTTTTTATAATGAATTCAGTTTTAAGAGGCTAAATGTTGAATGTTTTAATAACTTCAGGCCAATTACAGTTTAGTGGGATAAGAAAACATAGTAACCTTTAACCTGAATGAAATCAATGAAAGGTTATATATATGTGATAAAATAAAGAAAAAACAACAACCATGGGTAGAGGGAAAAATTGTGAAGGAAAAGTTCTGCTATTAAAGATGATTCAAATACCTGGTGTAATGCTTTAATGAAATGTACAGTGTGATTACACATCAACTTGAAATGCTCTCACATTCTGTAATTGCAAGTATGAGACAATATAAACTTAGGCATATCTAAAATTAGGCATGGCACTGTGAAGAGTTTCATGTTTGATATGCAAAATGTCAGATCTATAAGGGGAACTGAAAAGTATCAACTGAAAGTGAGTAATCAGCTCTGCAACTAAACCAAGCAAACAGACACTTCAACATATATAAAAACTGACATTAACTTCTAGATTTTGGATATCTCACCCCCCCCCCCCCAAAAAAAAAAAAAAAAATAAGAAAACTCTGTCAATAGTTTTATACAGCATACAGCATATGTTTCCCAATTAATTTCATAAAAATTGCAAAAGTTTTCATTTATCATTATATTCCTTTAATTCAAAAAAATTATTTCATTTGCAAACATTTACATCAAAAAGATACATGAATGTGCAGGGCAAAGTATCTTCATCTGCCAGACATAGCAACAAATAATGATTGTTAAAAGCTGCTTTAATACTTCAAACAAAGGCCGTAACAAATTTACTTGAGACCAGTCACAGACAAATACTACTTCGCACATTATTCTATTCTGTATATCATCAATTATGAAGACATTGCAATTTTTTTTTCAAACTATGGCTTAAGTGCTTGCTGGCATATCTGAACATTAATTAGTCATATTGGCCGGAATTCACAAAGGTAGTTTAAATTCAGACCACGGTTTATGGAAATTTTGTGGTATAAGTGCACTGATTTAGCATGTACACTAATAAAGGTCCAATAATGAACACTTGCGTGTGTGGCAAAGGGCGCTAAATTTGCACTAGTTGCAGGGACTCAGTTTTATAATTATGAGGGGAGCAATAAAAAGCTCTCCTAGAACTTTTAAGGAGAGCGGTAGAGGAGCACTGCGAAAAGCTCTTCTTAAACATACAAGGGGAGCTTTTTGTCCAATTAACAAAACGGATGGAGGAAATATATGTACTAAGTTACAATCAACAACCAAAGGAAGGAAACAATCAAATATGCAATATTTATGCTGTACCTCATTGAACTTTTTATTGTAATTCTTGAAATATATTGTTTTACAATGTATTGTAATTGTGTGTTATAAAATCTTTTTTTAGTAAGGTTTTGATTTTGGCTAAAAGTGAAGTCACTGACACTATAGTTTTACATTCAGTTACCAGTTTAAGTGATGTCACTCTAGTGTGTAGGATTTCTCTATTTTCTAGCTTGAATTCATCGGTTTCTATCACCCTGGTCGCGTTTGATGTAGGCCGCCATATTTGTTGTTCCGAACAACGGAACTTCTTTCGCTTGCGCCTGACGAGTGGCCGGCGAAGTAGTGTTGCAACGAATCGCCGAAACTCGGATTCGATTCGATTCGGATTCGTTTCAGATTTTTCTTCCCGAAATTTGTTTCGATTCGGATTCGGAATTATTTTTATTTGTTTGAAATAAAAAGTCGGAAACATGCGTGTTTTTTTTGTTTTAACTTCCTTTTTCTTCTTTAACATGCGAAGCGCGGGGATGCGCGATCTTGATTCGTTGTTCAAATAGAAATTATTCAAACTCCGGTATCTTTAAAAACAAACTTATAATAGTAGCAGAAATTATTCAAACTCCATTATGTTTAGTAATGAACGTACGATAGAAGCAAAAATTATCTAAACTCCGTCATGTCTAGAAAATGAACGCACGATCGAAAATTATTTAAACTCCGTAATGTTTAAAAACGAACGTACGATAGAAGCAAAAATTATTTAAACTCCGTCATGTCTAGAAAATGAACGCACGATAGAAATAGAAATTATTTAAACTCCGTCATGTTTAATAACAAATTTACGATAGTAGGAGAAATTATTCAAACTCCATTATGTTTAAAAAACGAACGTACGATAGAAGCAAAAATTGTTTAAACTCCGTCATGTCTAGAAAATGAACGCACGATAGAAATAGAAATTATTTAAACTCCGTCATGTTTAAAAACAAACTTACGATAGTATTAGAAATTATTCAAACTCCATTATGTTTAAAAACGAACATACGATAGAACCAAAAATTGTTTAAACTCCGTCATGTCTAGAAAATGAACGCACGATAGAAATAGAAATTATTTAAACTCCGTCATGTCTAGAAAATGAACGGACGATAGAAATAAAAATTATTTAAACTCCGTCATGTTTAAAAACAAACTATCGATAATAGCAGAATTCAAACTCCATTTTGTTTAAAAACATGTTCAACTGAGTGCTGGAGTTCCCGAATCTTCCGAATCTTCCGAATCAAGCAGCAAAATTCGGATTCGGCAGGATTCGTTTCGACAACGCAAATTCGCGAATTTTCAGTTCGGTTCGGAAATTCGGAAACAACACTAATATGTGATACCCTCTGCCGTTGTTTCTTTGTCGAACCCTACCCCGAACCCCCAGCTCTTGACAGTCTTGATTGTAACTTTTTTACTGCCACTCATGTTGTTTTTCTTTCAAATCAAATCAAAGACAAAGTCCATTCCATACCCTAGATCTGGCGCCTAGCAACGGATCGCTCAGCTCAGCTATCCGGCCGGCCACGCGCAACTCAGCTATCCGGCCGGCCACGCGCAGCTCAGCGATCGCGAGGCGCGCTATTAATCGCGCTACCTAAAATGGATTAAGGCGCGCATGTAGCGCGCGATCGCTCTCGCGCGCCTTAAAATCGAGTCCCTGACTAGTTGCCATGGTTTAGACCACGGTTTATGTACATTGATAAACCATGCGTAAATTTACATAAATGGTGGTCTAAACCATGGAAACTAGCATGAATTTAGCGCCCTTCGCCAGAGACCGCGCTCATCATTGGACGTTTCTTAGTGTAAGTGCTAAATCAAGCACATTTATACCACAAAATTTGCATAAACCATGGTCTAAATTTAAACCACCTTTGTGAATACGGGCCATTGTTTTTTAAATTTGTTAGTAATTTCTTAATGTGTAAAATGGCTTTAAATGGAATAAAACCTGCATCTTCTGTAAGTCTTTCAATTCTGTGAGCAACTGTTTAATAGAGACATGCAAATTTCCTAAATAAGCATTATTTCTTAAGGACTATTTGAAAATTGGATATTATGCAGAAATGCATCAAAAGTGAAACATTAAAGTAGTACAGTACACCAAGACGCCCATAAAAATATTAATATCAGATTTCTCATTCTTGAGTTCAATTTTCCATTCTTAACAATTACTTAATACACCATAGTTATCATTATTTCGAGGAACATAATTAACCAAAGTTGGTGTTTAATTCTTGGGAGTGTCAACTTTCATACGACTGGACCTATAATAACTCCTAAATGTAGGCGCTATCCACATGTACTTTCATAAGTGCAGAAGATAAATTGTATCTTGTGCTGCCTGAAAACCAGTTGATTTGATACAAATTCAAGACCATGCACATAAAAATGTTTTAAGGTAGTATTTAAGAATGACTACACGACAAGAATTACAATTATGACAACAATGAAGTTTCCTGAAAGTTTTGATCACACTGTTGCAGAAAATTAAAACATCACTTTCAGCCCACTCCCAGCATCAAGATAATTCTTTACCTTCACAAACATGAAATACTTCCTAAGAAGACTGACTACACAATGAAATTGGTCCACATTGTTTTTTCAAGAGCATCATATGGCATAAATGTTTTTCTGTAAACATAGCTGCAAATTCTTTATGGTTTTGTTGATAAAGTCATGTAATCAATGACTGAATAAAGTTTATGCCAACCAAGTGAACGGAATTGGGTAATTTTTTGGAAATATGAGTTTTCATTGTGAAAACAATAGTTGAAAGTAATATACACCCCAGCGATGTACAGTGTGTACTGTACTGGTATTCAGTGCAAAGTTTAAACAAGAAATTGCCACAGGTATTTAACTTTCGCAAATCTGGACTCCTTGCGAGATTTGCGAAATTAAAATGCTTGTGAAAGCTTGTGGTTTTACAGTAACTACCTTAATAGATATTGATTAGAATGCAAAAAGTTTTCAATAAACACCTACATGCCTCACAAAGAAATACACACACAAATAGAAACCTTCCCTATATTGAATACCATTTAGAAAGAACACAAAAACACTACACTTCCAGCATTGCTTGCATCATATCACTTTCATTTTGTATATCTCTTTTAAAAGACAGAAGAAATAGCTAAACATGTTTTTTTTTTACTATAAATATGCCTCCTCTTCCGTACACATATTTTATCTGCAAAAGATATTTTTCTCATTGCCCCTTTCCCCAGTCAACTCCACTTGAACCATATTTGGCCCTCTTAAAGACGCTAGGTCGTGGGCTTTCATGGGGAATGCATCATAATTTGCTGACACCAGACTTTGTGAAAAATACCTGTACTAGAGCTACATTTCTGGAGCACAGCAAAACAAGCTGTCCCACCACAAACATTCTTCGGCCTGCTTCGGGCATTCTCGGGCCAGGGAAAGTGAGATAATGGCTTTGCCATATGGGGAAAGGGTGAAGATACAGAGCATTACGTAAGTTCTGTTGGTCATAAAATTCACAGTGATGGACAACACCTGTTACTGGGTAATCACCCATGGTGTCAAATTCCCCATGAAAGCCCACGACCTAGCGTCTTTAAATATTCTATACATTACTCACCCCCATCTTACCAACTAAATCAACCAAACATGTCAAAGTTTGTATGACAGAAAGATCAACATGGCTCAAATATTCTCCAAACAATTCAAATTCTTTCTAAAATCTATTTTCCAGTGAACTGCCCCATTTTTTGTGTTTGTGTTCTAAAATTAACATTATTGACTTGAATCTTCTTTACCAAAGCATTTATAAAGTATGATGCATAAACATTAAGTGACTGTAACAGTAACAAAAAAAAAAAAAGATTAATCGATAATAATAATAATAATAATAATAATAATAATAAAATATTCTGGATTTATATAGAGTTTATTACATCTTGGATGTCTCTATGTGCTTTACAGAAATATTATTACCCTGGTCACTGGATTCAGGCTTGTCCGCAGACAATGTATGCACCTTCTCCACTCCCCAAGGAACATTCCAGCCAGGCGCCTTTTGCAGACACTTACTATGCTAAACAAACTACAATGACTTTCGCATCCTACCGGGTACCCACTTAACACCTGGGTGGAGAATGGCAAATGTAGAGATTCTTATCTTGCCAAAGGACATTAGTGACGCACTGGGACTCGAACCACGAGATCCACAGTCCGATGACATATCCACTAGAATACGATACCTCTACTTATCTATGTCAGTAATAGAAGTATATCATAATCAAACAACTTTTACTGGCATAGAAGCATAGTGCGCTTTCTACATGGGATAAAAATGTTCTCATTCATTTTAATAAATTAATGGAAAATACCTACCAGTGCAGTACACAATCAAACCGTGTATAAATGTATATTCAATATTCTCAGTATTCTCAATATTACATGAGAATGCAGCTTTTGTCAATCCTCAAATTACAAGAGCAACCTCCTCTTATACTCTCACTAGCAGTTTTGTCTTCTGCATGAAATTGAAAAATCGTAGTTCTGAAACCACCCTATGACATGTATGCAAGTCAATAATATTCCAAATTACCTTTGTAATTCAAACTTAAAAGATACACACTGTAAATCTTTGTACCATGCCAGTTTTTCATGAAAGATCCAACAGCTACACTGTAGTTCACTCTTTTCGCTAATTTAAGGCATCAATCGATCACATCCAATAGGCAAGATTTTGGATACAAAGAGCAACAAAGACAGTAGAAAAGCAATGGACCGAAACATTCTCAGCCTATACAGTTTCAAGAAAGGGACGTTCTTGACACAGAGTGAACATTTGACTGAACCTGTTTTGTGCCAACACTGAAACTTCATTTGGGACAAACTACTTGATAAAAACACACATAAATTGGAAAATTACTACACATTTTCAAAGGGAACTATAAACATTTGGGGCATTCCATGAGAAATCAGTATCATCTTCTACCCCTTCCTCGAAGGAGATGACAATCTTTCCTGCAATCCTGGAAGGATACTATGACAAATGTAGTTTTCACAATGCAGTACACCCAAAAACCTGCAGCCTTCCTGGAAGAAAGTCTTGTTGATTTGGCCATGATGGTACAAATGCTGGCTTCCTGTGGGAGCCTCTTGATCTATTCTTACTGATCAAAGGCAATTTCCACTCTGAAGAACAGGGCCGAATACACATTTCAAAGCAACATCCTTTTGCAGGAGTAAGAAGTTTAATATTGTTCTTTAAGTTGGTGATAACTCATACAGTTATCTTCACGACCCCTGGTAAATTTGATGATGGTGTCGCATTTGTAGATCTGGGCGTTCTTTTTGTTTGCCTGAGGTGCAAAAAAAGAAAAGAGAAATACATACTGACATGTCAAAAGTTATCTCATAATTTAAAAGTTGGAGACTTGGATGATAACTTAAGTTCATCACACCTAGCAGGGAAATGCATTAAATGAAAATTGCTAAGTACATATGATCATTTCATATAAAAAGGATCATACAGGTAATATGCATTATAGGTAGCAAAAAGAAAATTGACATGAAAATGATTAAAATTCTCATATTGTCAAGCTTGCATAAAAAAGATCATCTGGTAATTCACTCATGATTTCCGGTGACTTTCAGTAAAATAACTGAAATGATCACACATCAACCGTTCCCTTCTGCCCTACACTAGGGCCACTCTCCCGACTGCTTCCTGCACAGCTGTGCACAGTGCTTCCTACACATTTCGCAGTAACAGAAATCTGAATGGTTTTACACGTGTGTGAATAAATTGCAACGCCTACGTACAAAACTCGATGTTTATATCTTTGATATTTAAGCCATTTCTGAACCACTTTTTCTCAAACAAACATCATCTATGTTTGAAATTAATCATTTTACATCAGTGCATGTAGTAATTTTCATTCCAGCTGCCAAAGTATTTAAATCTCCAAAGTGCTCCCCCCCCCCCTTCCCACTACTGCACAATACCTTTAAAATGCATTCTCTTTGAATTAAATTTGAGTTTGAGTAAATTACTTCGATGATGCCATTACTGCTAGTTATGTGAAATCTACCAAATGAGTTTGTCATGAGTGACAGAAACTAGAGTACTTGTTAACTGACCTTGGTGTATCAACAGGGCTACCAGATTTTCTTGGAACATCTTTCTCTTTGACAAAATTCCGACATGAAGCGAGCTTGTTCTCCAGAGCCTAAGAAAGAAAAGAATAACCCATTCCACTTTGGAAATAGACTTTCCATCAAAGTCTAAAAATTTGTTCAATATTTCAATGTTTTTGCAGTCTAATTTTAGCCATTTTACGGAGGTGGATGGACAGAAATCCATTTAAGAAATAGAAAAATAGTACACAAGTTCGGTGGATTTCACAAAGGTTCGCTGAAAAGCGAACCTGCCTACCACCAAGGTTTGCTTTTTAGCGAACCTTCCTGCCTGCAAGGTTTGCTTTTTAGCAAACCTGCTTGCCTCTAAGGTTCGCTTTTTAGCGAACCTGCCTGCCTCCAAGGTTTGCTTTTTAGCGAACCTGCCGGCCTCCAAGGTTCGCTTTTTAGCGAACCTGCTTGCCACCAATGTTTGTTTTTTAGCAAACCTGCTTGCCACCAAGGTTCGCTTTTTAGCGAACCTTCCTGCCTGCAAGGTTTGCTTTTTAGCAAACCTGCTTGCCTCTAAGGTTCGCTTTTTAGCGAACCTGCCTGCCTCCAAGGTTTGCTTTTTAGCGAACCTGCCGGCCTCCAAGGTTCGCTTTTAGCGAACCTGCTTGCCACCAATGTTTGTTTTTTAGCAAATCTGCTTGCCACCAAGGTTCGCTTTTTAGCGAACCTTCCTGCCTGCAAGGTTTGCTTTTTAGCAAACCTGCTTGCCTCTAAGGTTCGCTTTTAGCGAACCTGCCAGCCTGCCTTGGATTGATTTCACATTGATTCGTGGATTTCACAAAGGTTCGCTAAAAAGCGAACCTGCTTGCCACCAAGGTTCGCTTTTTAGCGAACCTGCTTGCAAGGTTTCCTTTTTAGCAAACCTGCCGGCCTCCAAGGTTTGCTTTTTAGCAAACCTGCCGGCCTCCAAGGTTCGCTTTTTAGCGAACCTGCTAGTGAACCTGCTTGCCACCAATGTTTGCTTTTTAGCGAACCTGTTTGCCACCAAGGTTCGCTTTTTAGTGAACCTTCCTGCCTGCAAGGTTTGCTTTTTAGCAAACCTGCTTGCCACCAAGGTTCGCTTTTTAGCGAACCTGCTAGCCTCCAAGGTTTGCTTTTCAGCAAACCAGACAATAGCCTCCAAGAATCGTTTTTCACCGAACCCAACACAGCCTGAAAGGTTCGCTTTTGAGCGAAGCTGCAGGCAAGCATTCTGCTTCTGGTTAATGTATATGTATATGTTCTGCACTGAGACAGGTCAAGTTGATTTGCAGGCATATGTAAGTGCTTTCTTTCCACAGTATACTGTAATAGTTACATTTTATATTGCTTGTGAATTAGTTACTTTCTTGCAAATACATGGAACACTTGATACAGACTGCGAACATGTCTCTGTTTTTGATTTGACACAAGGAAACATAATTGTGGAATTTTTCCCCTATCTAGATCCATGCCCACCACATGACTTGTTGATGTATCTCAGATCGAGCCTGCCTCGTTGTACAGTGGCCCAGTCTCCAGGAATCCATGTTCACTTTGTAGCTAAGAAACAAAGATGAATAATTATATGTAGGCATGTGCATAAAGACATAAATGACAACAAACAATGCAGTGATTCTGATATACTTTTTGTGAAATATATAAAATGAAAATTAGATTTATTTATCTATTCCTTCAGTGATATTTTTATTTTCCTTATGCAGATTAAAATATTGCTTTCCAGTAACTCTTGTACAAAATGATATAACTTGGATGTGAAATAAAACATCAACTGTGTGTTTAAAAAAAAAAAGGGCAGCTGAGAACAATTTCCTTTCTTGTATATATCTCAGTGTTTTGCTAAAATTTCTCTGCCATCTCTAAATTTTATGCTATTGCCCTGTAGATAATTTTAATCTTATACCTACTCTTTGTATATTAAAGACGTGTTGAACTGCATTGGTGTCCATCCGTATTTGCTTTAACAATTTCAACATACATTTGGCTGTCAAGTACATTCCAAAAAGTATATACTGTCTAATTCTCAGAACTAAAAAAGTGAAAGGATGCAGTTGCTTACCATGAGCTCAGCGATCTCCTCTTTGTTATTTTTTTTACTTTCTACTCCCATTGAAAGGATTCAGTCAGTCCTTCCACTTTAGCAATCTTGTCTCATTCTTTAGCCTGTACTTCTTCTTCTTTTTTCTCTTCCTATCTCTTCAGTCCTGCTTCTTTTCCTAACATAGCAGTTGCTGATTGACCATTGTAAGCAAGCTCAAATATGTTCAATTTCACCCATGTGTCAGATGATATACACTTACATTCATACATCTATCCCACATACAGCTGGATTCCTGCTACATCTGAGTTGGTGGGATGATCTAAGTCTTGAATACAGAGTTCCTGTGTTTCCTATTCTTATAGAGGATAACCAGTAGGATTACTCTCTTGTGCTGCCATGTTTGCATAATAGTTTATTTAAAGAAGATAAGTAAACAGACATGATGCAGAGTTGAGAGTGTGCAAGGATACAGTACATGTACATGCATGTACATGGAAAGTGCAACTTTGCCTTATTTTCAGATTGACTGTTCAAAATAAAGGGGGAAGTAAAATGTTCTCATACACTAGAGCTCCATAGTCATCCAACACTCTTTGCCACTGTTATCTACTTCTGTGCATTACAACTAGAAAAGCTTCTGTACATTGATTAAGATCAGAAGAATTCAACAGAATTAACAGTGAGTCAAGACCATGAAGTGTTTTGTAACACTGATGAAGTGACACATAGTGGTTAAACTAGAAAAGTTGGTACAAGCTCACGTACTTGAATTACGGCAATTACATCGAACAAATGCGTTTACTCTCGTTCTAGGTACTGGCATCAAACTTTATTGAACAGTACTGTTTTCAGGTTGTACCTTTCAGAATACTGATGAAGCAAAGCTGACGGAACTGTAGTTAGGCTTTAAAATTGAAAGTCCTGTGATTGTTACATATCACATCTGCAGCAAATTAAACCTCTGAATATCTAGGTACATGTAAGCCACAGTGCCCAAGGTCAAACTAGGTCTTCACAGGTACTGGCTTATTCATTCTACATGCTCTACTTTATGTATGTGTCCCTAAAAATTACATGTATACCCTCTCATTGCATTTTAGTACACAGTGTTTCAGGTCAGAACTGTACATGTATAAGCCTTTCTTATATTGTTTCCTCATTATGTCATTAAAGTACCCCTACCGGTACTCCCTCCCCCCCCCCAAAAAAAAAAAAAAAAAAACACCAAAACTCCCAACAACCATGCAGCTCAAACTATCAGTATTGAATTACGCTGCTGTTTAATAATTGGAGCCCACTCCTACAGTTTCCGTCAGCTTTCCTTCATCAGTATTCTGATAGGTACAACTTGAAAACAGTACTGTTCAATAAATTTTGATGCCAGTACCTAGAACGAAAGTAAACGCATTTGTTCGATGTAATTGCCATAATTCAAGTATGTTAGCTGAACCAACTTTTCTAGTTTAACCACTATGTGTCACTTCATCAGTGTTACAAAACACTTCATCATCTTGACTCACTGTTAATTCTGTTGAATTCTTCTGATCTAAATCAATGTACAGAAGCTTTTCTAGTTGGAATGCACAGAAGTAGATAACAGTGGCAAAGAGTGTTGGATGACTATGGAGCTCTAGTGTATGAGAACATTTTACTTCCCCCTTTATTTTGAACAGTCAATCTGAAAATAAGGCAAAGTTGCACTTTCCATGTACATGCATGTACATGTACTGTATCCTTGCACACTCTCAACTCTGCATCATGTCTGTTTACTTATCCTCTTTAAATAAACTATTATGCAAACATGGCAGCACAAGAGAGTAATCCTACTGGTTATCCTCTGTAAGAATAGGAAACACAGGAACTCTGTATTCAAGACTTAGATCATCCCACCAACTCAGATGTAGCTGGAATCCAGCTATATGTGGGATAGGTGTATGTATGTATGTGTACATCATCTGACACATGGGTGAAATTGAACATATTTGAGCTTGCTTACAATGGTCAATCAGCAACTGCTATGTTAGGAAAGGAAGCAGAACTGAAGAGATAGAAAGAGGAAAAAAGTACGGGCTAAAGCAATGAGAAACAAGATTGCTAAAGTGGAAGGACTGACTGAATCCTTTCAATGGGAGTAGAAAGTCAAAAGAAATGACAAAGAGGAGATCGCTGAGCTCATGGTAAGCAACTGCATCCTTTCACTTTTTTAGTTCTGATAATTAGACAGTATATACTTTTTGGAATGTACTTGATAGCCAAATGTATGTTGAAAGTGTTTAAGCAAATAGGAATAGACACCAATGCAGTTCAACTCATCTTTAGTATACCAAGATTGTGTTTATGATTAAAATTATCTGCAGGGCATTAGCATAAAATTTGAAGATGGCAGAGAAATCTCAGCAAAACAAAAAGCTATACAAGAGAGGCAATTGATCTCAGCTGCCCTTTTTTTAAAAACACACAGATGATGTTTTATTTTCACATCCAAGTTATACCATTTTTCACAAGGATTATTGGAAAGCAAATGATCATTTTAATCTGCATAAGGAAAAATAAAAATATCACTGAAGGAATAGATAAATAAATCTAATTTTCATTTATTTATTTCACAAAAACGTATATCAAAATTATTTTATTGTTTGTTGTCATTCATGTCTTTATGCACATCGTACGTACAATTATTCATCTTTGTTTCTTAGCTAAAAAGTGAACATGGATTCCTGGAGACTGGGCCACTGTACAATGAGGCAGGCTCCGAGATGCAATCAACAAGTCATGGGGTGGGCATGGATCTAATAACAGATACCACGTATGCAGTCTGTATCAAGTGTTCATGTATTTGCAAGAAAGTAACTAATTCACAAGCAAATATAAAATACAACTATTACAGTATACTGTGGATAGAAAGCACTTACATATGCCTGCAAATCACACTGACCTGTCTCAGTGCAGATCATATACATGTTAACCAGAAGCAGCATGCTTACCTGCAGGTTCGCTAAAAAGCGAACCTTGCAGGCTGTTGTTGGATTCGCTGAAAGCGATTCTTGGAGGCTATTGTCAGGTTGACTGAAAAGCAAACCTTAGAGGCTGGCAGGTTCGCTAAAAAGCGAACCTTGGTGGCAAGCAGGTTCACTAATAGGCAAACCTTGCAGACTGGTAGGTTTGCTAAAAAGCGAACCTTGGAGACTGGCGGGTTCACTAAAAAGCGAACCTTGGTGGCACGCAGGTTCGCTTTTTAGCGAACCTTTGTGAAATCCACGAATCAATGTGAAATCAATCCAAGGCAGGCTGGCAGGTTCGCTAAAAAGCGAACCTTAGTGGCAAGCAGGTTTGCTAAAAAGCAAACCTTGCAGGCAGGAAGGTTCGCTAAAAAGCGAACCTTGGTGGCAAGCAGGTTCACTAATAAGCAAACCTTGCAGACTGGTAGGTTCGCTAAAAAGCGAACCTTGCAGGCTTGCGGGTTCGCTAAAAAGCAAACCTTGGAGGCAAGCAGGTTCGCTAAAAAGCAAACCTTGGTGGCAAGCAGGTTCGCTTTTTAGCGAACCTTTGTGAAATCCACAAATCAATGTGAAATCAATCCAAGGCAGGCTGGCAGGTTCGCTAAAAAGCGAACCTTAGTGGCAAGCAGGCAGGAAGGTTCGCTAAAAAGCGAACCTTGGTGGCAAGCAGGTTCGCTAAAAAGCAAACATTGGTGGCAAGCAGGTTCGCTGGCAGGTTCGCTAAAAAGCAAACCTTGGAGGCTGGCATGTTCACTAAAAGCGAACCTTTGAGGCTGGCAGGTTTGCTATTAAGCGAACCTTGGTGGCTGGCAGGTTCGCTAAAAAGCGAACCTTGGAGGCCGGCAGGTTCGCTAAAAAGCAAACCTTGGTGGCAGGCAGGTTCGCTTTTCAGCGAACCTTTGTGAAATCCACCAAACTTGTGTACTATTTTTCTATTTCTAAGATGGATTTCTGTCCATCCACCTCCTTAAAATGGCTAAAATGAGACTGCAAAAACATTGAAATATTGAACAAATTTTTAGACTTTGATGGAAAGTCTATTTCTAAAGTGGAATGGGTTGAATATATCTCAGCACTTAAATCAAAGAATAGCCTCATACAGAATCAAAGATTAAAAAAAAACTTAACGACAAACAATTTACTATCCTGCTCATACATAAGCAAGGATACCACAGCCACGTGATACAACACCCAATGATTGATTTTAAATTTATTTTGCAGTTAATTGCCTTTATCACATGATGCAATTAATTTATACACATTAAGCTCTGTGTTACAAGATCCAGATAGTTTTGCATATCCTGAAAAGAGACACATTCATGATGACATCCCTAAAATTTTGGTGATAAATTGAAGTGAACACTAGTTTCCTGGTGATAAATGTCCTAAAACTAAATTGACAACTACAGTAGCCCATCCTGTGATATTGAAGCTCATATAAATAAAGGTGAAACAATAGATATGAGACGACATTGTGGCGCCACGAAATCCCCACAACATTTTGGTGTACAGGTCAATGGGGCATGAGGCGACCAAAAAATGTCGCCAAAGCAGGACACATTTTTCTTGCTGCCTGGCGGCAAAAAATTGTGCACCAATCAATTTCTAAAAAAGTTAGCACAAAATACATTGTCATACGATTGTCTGCGCAAGTTTTAACAAAGTTCTCTTCTATTTAAGAGTTGACGCGTTAATGCGCGTTCATTAACATAAGTGGCACCACAATGTTGCTTCATATCTGAACACTCCTTAAGATTCAAAGAGAGAGAGAGAGAGAGAGAGAAATACTTACCCCAACTTTTCTGAGTAGATCCCCAACAATGTTGAGAGCTGATACTCTGGCTGACGGTGTAAGAGGTGCATTACCACTCCCTGCTACTCCTGTTGAATTGCCTTGTAAATCTGAAGGGTGATGAAGGAATGATAGAAAATGTATAAATTAAAATAGGACAGAAAATGAGGGGGGGGGGGGGCGGAGAGATGAGGAGAGTGCCAGAAAGACATGACTGATGATCACAGAAAGAATGAGAGAAAACATTACCATTTTGAAATGTAGCATATTTGAATGAATGATAGATATAAGTAAGAACTTCATCCCATGAGATCATTTTGTTTCATTCAGGTTTTCTTCTTACAAAAACATAGTGCACTGTTCTTATCCCTCATGTATTGCCTATTCTATGTTTATCAATTGCACCTTACACGATTGATTCCCTAGTTTCAAGTTCTTTACATTCTCCTTTTTATTTCTGATTCCCTGAAATCATCCTCCTCCTCCTCTTCCTCATCCTCCTCCACTCTTTTGCACCTCTTGATATCATCTTCGTCATCCTCTCTTCTAATTTTCTTCCAGACCATTAAGATGCCATCTGGAAGTCTCTTCACGTACCTGTTTACCCACTTGAACAATATTAATTGATTTGGCACTTTTATAACTCATGTTGCTCAGCAACTGTGACATTAATTGGTTAGTTAAGGAGCAGGTCTTAATCACTGTCTGAAGTATCTGGTCCATTACTTTTTCAATTTTTCTCAGGGTGAATCCTTATATCTTAGAGGGCTCATAATAGGGCTATGATAAGGTCATACCATCTACATAGAAGTATTAATGTGGAAAAAAAAGGATTGGGAATTCAATCAAGGTCCTTCCAAACAGCTTTAAAAACTCTTAGAATTTTAAGGAAGCTCATTTTTCTTGAACTGGGATAACTTATATTGAAATCCAAACCCTTATTATTAATCATTCATTTCCTAGGCAACCACATAAGATGTAAAGCAATACATATGTCCTCTGATTACAGCAGAAATGACCTGACCCACTTTCTTGGCATCAAGTGTAAAACACATGGGAATCAGCAGAATTTGAGAATAGAATAATGAACATTTCTAGTTATAAAAATCAATGTCCAGGGGAGCGTTTCATGAAGAGTTTTGTCGGTGATTTTCACGACTAATATGCTTTCAGCCAATCAGATGCAAGGATTTTCAGTAGCTTATAACATTTGTCGGTGATTTTCACTAACAAAACTCTTCATGAAACGCTCCCCAGATCTACAGATGTATATAATATGTTGAATACAATGTCCATGTGTGTTTTAATCAAATCAATCCCTTCGCACACATTTATCACTGAATGATATAAACTCAAGACAAATGGTTATCATGTACATGCTTTATGCCTTTTGAAAGCAAAACTTAAAAATTAATAATTGCCACAAATTTAACATGTATGTATCCATGTCACATGCACCTTTTCCTTCCATCTTGGACAATTTTTAAATAGATTGGACTGCACTACTTGTCCCTTTATTTCATATCCCAAGTGCATGCACAGTCTAACGGTAACGAAACAGCTTGACCTCATCCAACTTTAGTGATGACTGCAACAAGTGCCAAATAAGTCCTTTATGGGCCAATTAGTGGTCAAATTACCTTTTCCTGGGGTCGTGTTCGTTTCAGCCTCATGTAGAACCTTGTTATCCACTTGGTCGACAGAGGGCGTTTGTCTTCCATTTGCTGCATGCTCTGCGTCATTGTCCGGCATGGGTTCTGGTGCTGTCACACTCCTAACTGCAATTTCTGATCTCATATCTAAGAAGATTGAAGGAAAAAAAAAAGAATTCAGGATTCTATTCCCAATGCATTTGATCGTGGTTATCTGAATATTTCTAAAAAATATGGATGAACCTTTAGGAGTGATGGTGATTGATGAAGCTCTAAATTCAGAGCAATGCGCCTAAAAAAAGAATAATCATAGAATACACATACAAACTATCACTTTATTCACACCTGTAGGACTTTAACCTTATACCATACAAATATATTTTCTGAAGAAATGACTAAAAAATAAAAAAACAACTCAGTTCAGTAAATGCATGTTGGCGTAGCATCATTTCCCTTGATAGAGAACATCAAATAAGAAACTAAACATTCTTTCAAATACACTTCATCAAGATTCACCTGTCTAATTAATACATTTTCAAGCTTTACTCAGTATGTTACCCCCTGCCCCCTTCCTCATTAAGCAATCAACAACAAACATCAAGTGTCCTTACCCACTTCACTGTATTGACTCAAGTGACCCATTATTCATACATGTACTAATTACAGCCTCCCTAATGGATGGTATGGACAATCTATTTGGCCACTACTGCTAACATTTTTCTAGTTAATGTGTACTCATGCACGTCCTTTAGATCCTCACCATACACATGTATGGCACATTGTAGGTGGCAGACTATCATCTTCATGGAAATCAATGGATTGGAGACTTTATCAATATTTGTTATGCTGTCTAAGTGTATATTTCTTTGACATATAAAAGTGGACTATCTATAAAGATACGTGAATTATTCTCTATTGATTGGAAGCTAATTTGAATATTGTTCTTGGAGTCTACATGTAATACAATAGAGTATAAATTGCAGAGTATAAATAATTGGGGATGTCATTGGTACAAGGACAATGTTGAACTTTCAATGATAATAATTGGGTCAGACAATGAGGAAAATGAACCCGGGTATTGCATAATCAGAATAAGTGAGCACTAATTTGATATGATCTTGAATACTATAACACTGGTCATTGGATTACATGGCCTCCAGGGGAGTATTTCATCAACATTTGCTGTCCGACAAGTTGTCAGATCTGACATCTTTCCTTGATTTTGATTGGCTGAGAAGCATCGTTACTATGGCAACTGTCGGATAAAACAGACTTTGTCGGATAAAACATCTGACAGGTCCTTTCATGAAACGCTCCCCTGAAATGTATATTTTAGAGAAAGTAGATAATCAACTATGCAGGTAGTAATCTATAGACACTGTATGCTGCAGCTAGTAAGGAACTCAGGTGGATTTCTAAAACATTTAAAGGCTTATTCAGATATGATGCGACAAACCCCCCGCAACAAGCCCTTGAGATATTTTTAGTGTACAAGTCAATGGGATATGAGGCAGCAAAAAGCTGCGAACCAATCAAATTCTTAAAAAGTGGTGTGGTTCGCCATGCCACATCTGAATACTAAAAATGTGGCGGGGGTTTGTTGCATCATATCTAAACAAGCTTTTAGGGTGGCATAGAGTCAGCACATACATACATATGTTTAGCCTATATACATTTTTATACATCAATCTAAATGTACAATGTGGCTAATATACAAAGAGGGAAATAAAGATTTGTTCATTGGTGCTATTTTTCGATTTATCTACTGTTAAAATTACATTTTCTTATAACTTTTAGGTATTACACTCTCTTTTCCAGGGCTTGTTTTAGATTTCCAGAGCGATAAAATTACTCTTTCATCTTTACTCCAATGCATTTTGCACCATATATGTACAGTATATGTAAATGTTCTTGCCTATTATATCAGGGGTTTCCCATCTTTAAACCATAAAATATACAAACATAGAGAAACACTTGATATTCTTTTGTTATATTCTCAACCCACTATCAGGTATCAGTTCCCATTCATTTCTATCTCCCATTGATCTTCAATGATATTATATAAGCACATCCATGTACATGTGTATATGGATGTATGTTCTTTACATGAACACACAAGTACATGTCCATAACATTCATGATACCATATGTATACATTTGGTCTAAAGGCCAATTTACACTGTACCTGTTGAATGAATTCAAAATAGCCACAGACTGAATACAGGGACCACCTAGTTGTTACATTCATGGATTTTAGTAAACACATGTACATGTAATGTTCTTAAACCAACCATTGGGTATACACACTGCATGTCTGTTTGAATATGAGCTTGTATCATGAAAATATTCTGTATTCAAGGAAAGCAATACAATTAGAGAACAAATTATGTAGATATTTTTTCAGTGTACTTGTAGTCATGGAATTTGACTGAATGATGTATTTATATTTTGGAGCAAGTGCCATGAGCGCTTGAGTTGGCGAATACCAGCGCTATAGAAGACTTCATTATTATTATCATTATTATTATTATTATTACTATTATTACTATTATTATTATTATTATCATTATTATTACTATTATTACTATTATTACTATTATTATTATTATTATCATTATTATTATTATTATTACTATTATTACTATTATTATTATTATTATCATTATTATTACTATTATTACTATTATTACTATTATTATTATTATTATCATTATTATTATTATTATTACTATTATTACTATTATTATTATTATTATTATTATTATTATTATCATTATTATTATTATTATTACTATTATTACTATTATTATTATTATTATTATTATTATTATTATTATTATTATTATTATGCTGTACTAACCATGAATTCTCAAAACACTTGTCTCTCTTCCCTTAGCAATGCTCTTATTATCAATGGTACATCCCTAATCTCTTCTCATACTTTCTCACTCCTGCCTCCTGTACTAGAAACCCCTTGATCTACTTTAGCCCTCCCCTCTACTTCCTTGCCCCTTCTTCATTCTCCCCTACTGAGAGTATTATTTTAGGCTCTCCTGTCTCTAAGAATTACCGCTGTTTGAATGATAAACCCACATGAACATCCCTTTGTACCTAATTACAAATCTTTCACCTTGAAACCCCTGCATGCTTCCTACTTTTTCTACCTAACTTTTGATGAGAAATGAAGTAGCCAAGAAAAGGTTCTTTAAAAGCATAGGTACATTTACATGTATCAGTGCAGCCCCCTCCCCCTCCCCCCCCCAAAAAAAAAGATAATAAGATGGGGGCTGAAGACCAAGTTGCTCCTAACAAAATTCTTTAAAAAGCAGAGTAACTAACTACAGGGTTACCACTGTATCTAAGAATACAACAGAAAGTGCCATGCTTATTACGTAGAAGAATTAATTTCTGTTAGTTTTGGTAGGCCAATTTTTCGGAACATGACACTAGTCTTATCCTTTTTTAAAGGTAATAGATAGTTTTGGTATTAAAAGCCCTCAAATACTTTTCATCAGATTTCTTGGATTTTTGTTGACAGATAACAAGATACTAGCAATACTAAGATTATGTGAAGATTTTGCCCCCTAAACTTTAATATTACACAAATACAAGGCAAAAAATGATTTATAGCTGGGACAGGCATGTAAATTCCCAATAACAGCAGCATGAACTTTACTATACACACATGTCTAAAAATCTCAATGCAAATCCCAAGGTTGATGTGTGTGGAGCTGTAGGGGTGGAAATGTCTGAGTATACATGTAGGGCAGTGATCTAGTATCCCTTACGGCAAAATTCACAAAAATTTACGCCAAAATTCGCTGGAAATCATAGATAGAATACCAAATTATCTCTTACAACCATCTGTTGATACAAGAAGAACAACATACGACTACATTTAACACATTTCTTTCCATTTTCCTTTTTGCTACCAAAACTGCCCATTAGCTTGAAGTATCCAATAGGCACTTGATTTTTTTTTTCTATATCTCCTATGAGTCTGAGTGTAATTTGAGGGGAAAAACTGAATGAAGTTATGTCAAGGAAATAGACAATCATAATATGAAGAAATATAATCACATTTTGAAAAAGTACAATCATAAATAAGCTAAAATATGATCATCAAATATGCCTGTATTTGGAACCATTCATCCTTCTATAGATCTAATTCAAAATCTTAGTGGTATACCAATTTTTCTTAAATATGTAAATGTACTGTAATATTTGCATGAATTTTAATACTTTTATATTCTTACCTCTTGCTTCATCTTTTAACCTTTGAACTGTGACCACTAATGATTCCTTCTCATCTAGTTCATTCTCTAGGAAGGCATTTCTTTCAATTGCCTACATAAGGGGAGAAAGGGAAAGACAGAGAGAGACAGAAAAAAAATAAAGATGAGAGAGAGAGAAAGAATGAGAGAGAGATAAAGATAACAGAGAGAGAAATAAAGATAACAGAGAGAGAGAGAGAGAGAGATGGGGTGGAGCAGTGGGTGAGGAAAAAAGAGAGCAGAAAACATTAATAACACAAACGATTAATTGATTATATTCAATCACTGCAATTAATAAAATTGAAATATAGTAATACCCATAAAAAGTAAATTTTATATTCCCATATGACTTATTCATACTAGATGTTTAAAAAAAACATTTGGCACTTTTGATTGTTAATAACTTAAAAGTTAAAAATTGTAAAAGACTGAGGTTTTCACCTAGTGTAAAGTTGAAGGATGTCAAATTTATTTGGAATAGGTTTTGTGAATTTCCCTTCATTAATATTCTTAAATGAGGCCACAAAATCTGCGTTTGTCTGTCACGTCAGTAATTAAGACACTATTGTGCCTTGCACCTGCTCTTCAGTGTTTTCATGACTCTCGGTTGAAAGAGGTCCAGTGGAATTTCAGCTACAATGCACAACTGCAATTGTTGGGCTCTGAATTCATTACTGACACACACAGTTTGTGGTCTGAATTTGTCAAAAATTGAAAATCAAATTAAATATTCAAAGCACAATTCTACAAATATTAATGAAGGAAAATTCACAAAACCTATTCCAAATAAATATGACATCCATCAACTTTACAATTACACTGTGAAAACCTCATACTTATACAAGTTTTAACTCTTAAGTTATTAACAATCGAAAGTGTCAAATGTTTTTATAAACACCTAGTACAATACAGTCATAACACCACTTATTGTGTCACAAGACTTGTATATGAATAGAAAGAATTATCGGGGTATATTTATGAAGAAAGCAATTTTCAGTTTCGTTATCTGGGAAAAGATTTGATTCTTTTGAGAAGGTTAAATGAGGAAATAGCCACACTATAATTCTATACAAAACTGCTGTACGGTATGTACATGTATAAGGATAAGCTGAGATGCAGTGAGAGTATTCTCTTTCAGAAATTTGAATAAAGCAATTTCAAATCCTTAAAGGCATTGGCTAACTTTGTGAGCAGCTGATTTAAAAAATTCTCAAACTAAGATGAAACATGTGTATGAGTACTTGTATTTGTACTCGAAAACCCTCAAACCAACCATAATTTGGAAGGAAAAGCTGTAAGTTAGACGCGAACCGCGATTTTATTAACTTTCGTCTCGAGAGACACTGAACTAAGAGGACAGTTTGCACGAATTTAAAAATACCGTTACCTGCCTTCCGCCGCGTGATACGTCAGTGCGGTCCGTTGAGTCATGTGCGCATGCGCATTCCTTACGTTGAGCCTATGTAACCGACCCTCATATATTTTTCAAACATTGGTTCACATTTCTAATATTTAAAAATATTTCCCGTGGATATTATGCTCTGAAACTTTCAGACTGGTATTTTTACACTATAACCCTAATGTTTATCCCATTTTTAAGTAACAAAATGAGATTTTTTTTAAATCATGACAATGTTAGCCAATGCCTTTAAATATCAACTTAGATAGTATTCCTAAATTGAATCATTTGAAGATGTACAGTGTAGTGAGACTGTGGTAGTAACAGGAAAGAGTGCTGTTGTTGTCCATTTTCTAACCATCTTTCAGGCTGAAAATATCTGCCTTGGAAGATCTTTTTCTTTTCTGTTCTCACGTACATATAATTTGATTTTATATCAATGCATTACTTTGAAAATGGAACAATGTCGGTTCTTACATGAGATGCATCAGCTTGTTGACTTGAAGTGTATTTAAAGAAAAGCAATATTTACAAGTATAATACTACATGTATGTAGTACAACCTTCATTTGTGTCATGATTTAAACCCTCCCATGTTTCATACAGCTGACCTTAAATACATGTAATAATAATATCATTCTGGATTTTTATAATGCCTAATAATGTTTCTAATAATGTCTCAAAACACTCTAAAGAAATATTTCTACCCCAGTCATCGGATTTTAAAAGCAGACTTCGCATCATACGCATCTGTTCTGTGGTGTCTTTAATTAGTAAAGGGCCAGACAGGATGGGATTAGATTGAGTGCAATCTAAAAGAACGTTGGATGACTCAGGTACATTAAGATAGGAAGCATATATCTCCCTCTCTCTGACAGAACAGCTCCAGGCTATAAAGATGCAGTAGGCTCAGTAAATTATTCTATACCTACTTCCAAGACTCATACTGCATGCTTATTTTAACATTTTGATTAATGAGGGGTATTCTGGGCTGAATTTGAGCATGAGCTCTTATTAACTTTTAATAGGGAAGCCTTGGGGTATTAAATGTATTAAATATTATGTGTTTAGCATAGAAAACAAAAAAGCTTACTAACCCAATCACAGTCATGGCAAGGAGAAAGGCCATTACACTTAGACCCCTTTTACACCAAGCAGCTGCGGGTCAGGCCCCAGCCCGGCCCCGCAATTTAGTGCGTTTACACTGGGACCGCGGCCGCGGCCAGTATCTAGATCCTTTCAAAGTTTCGTCGTAGGAGCGCTCTACATGTACAATTTGACAAAGCCTCTTTTATCCCCGCGCGCCCGGTTTGTAATTCTACAATATTGGCTTTATGACGTCATTGAAAATGGAAGATGGCCCCGCATTTCGCCCCGCTCCGCGTTTACACCAAAACTGCCCACGGCTGAGACTACCTCCAGAGCTGGGCCAAAATTGGCCCCTAATTTGGCACCGCATTTGATTTTTGATCTTTTACACCAAGGCCCGGCCGCGGCCCAAGGCTTGGTGTAAAAGGGGTCTTATTTCCATCTTTGTTCAGATAAGTATATATATCAATCAAACAAATTTATTTGTATATGACTACACAATGACAACAAAGTTGCACGTCATGTTTTGTATGTGGAAATTAAATAAGACTACTTTGCCTTTAATAGTATTTCACCCTTTTCTTCGATCAATTGCACAAATCTTACATACCCTGCAGTTGCCTGTAAACTGTAGCCTGTGACATTGAATGACTTCTTGTAACAAATAAATACCGGTATATCTTTCTCACTATTGCTTTGTCTGATGTGACATCATAATCTCTCTCTCTCTCTCTCTCTCTCTCTCTCTATCTCTCTTAGTCTTCAGTGCCACATCTAAATGTAGACTTTGGCGATATAATAAAGCATGATGAATATTACAGAATTAGGATATACTGCACAACTTCATACTATGTTAGTGTATGCATAATCGTGTGAGTTCAAGTAATTCATTTCCATGCATGTGTAGGCAGATTGTATACAACACATGCCATATGCCTCAGGATTTTTTTTTTTTTTTTCCACTGTACATGTATGTGAAGGAATTTCTAAAGACATTGGCAAGGATGCAAAATTACTGCATTCAAAACCCAAATCCAAGCACAAATTGATCCAACAGATAAATTTATTTCCCCACAATAAGACCTGCTGAGCAGCCTTGGTCAGCGATCAAGCACAACCGCCTACACAGTCCCTTAGATTTTATTTTTCTGACGACTGTACATGTACACGTCACTCACCAACGTTGCTGGTAGTGGAATTGGCTAGTGAGTGCAAGCCTGGCCAGTCGTGCAAGTAGCACACAGTATTTAAAGACAGATCTAAGCTTACTGTCTGCATAGAAAGATTCTGTGATGTCTCATGGGACGCATGCCAACAGCCAACTCACATTTGTTAAACTTATACATTTTCATGGTATAAGATGACTCATTAATTAGAGTATAGCTATTGTAATCCATGGCAAACTGCTGCAAATGTACATGTACATTTAAAAATGAATTTTAAAGATACATGTACAGTTGAGTTCTGGTCATGCTATTATATTGTGGAAAAAATCTGTCTCCAAGAAATTGGAAAAGGTTGACCACATCTAAATAATAAAAGGTATATACAATCAAGAGAAGTGTGCAATTTGATGCCTTTGGAGGGAAGAAGGATAAAGTTGTGTGTAGCTTCTGCTTTAAATTTTAACAAACACCCTACATTATGTACTCATCTCGGTTTTAATTTGAATTAAAGATATTTAACAAAATAACTGCTAGGGTTAGGTGGTTTCGCTGTTTTGATTGGGGGGGGGACCTGTATAGACAATTTTTTAAATAATCTGGTAATTCTTCATTTGTTTGGAGGCTTATTGGCTTATTGTCTTATTTTATAACATGATTGTATTGTCATCAACTATTCTGATACTATAATGGTTTTGTGTTTTAATAATGTATTACAGAATGTATGTATTCACAATGATGTACATGTACAATGTAAAACATGCGTTATTCAGCCTTTGGTTGCCAGGCATTGTTTTCTAATAAAAACCATTATTGAATTGAATTGAGGTATGTATACACTCTGAGGTTTTAGAATCATCAGAAGGATGAGAAATGGACCCAATCTCACTGAAAAATCACATGCACTGCACACAAAAATGGGTACATGTATATGGGACTGGACAAATGTGTGGCATTAATGTTTAAACTTGAACTTGAACGTGAACTTAAATTTATTATCCAATAATAAACACATAACATAAGACACAGAAAAAAATACAACAAAGCTAAAGGATGAAAGAAATGAGAAAATAGCATGAATGCTAATCAAGCCTGGTACATGTACCTTAAAAATATTGAAATTCATTGTTAAACAGAATAAACCGGTATAAAATTACTTGTGTAGTAGATTAAAAACAAAAACTATAGTACACACAAATAAATGGATAAGAAATCAGTATCAAATACTAAATGCCTAGCAGTTTAATATTAGTCATTCATGTAAAAGGTATTAAAGCCCACAATCGTTTTTCTAAAACATGATGCAGATGGCTTTGTAGATCATTCCATAAAGAACTACCAGTACTTA
>CM057155.1:26622422-26644739 GCA_029962745.1 Echinometra lucunter | reverse complement strand
GTGTGATTACACATCAACTTGAAATGCTCTCACATTCTGTAATTGCAAGTATGAGACAATATAAACTTAGGCATATCTAAAATTAGGCATGGCACTGTGAAGAGTTTCATGTTTGATATGCAAAATGTCAGATCTATAAGGGGAACTGAAAAGTATCAACTGAAAGTGAGTAATCAGCTCTGCAACTAAACCAAGCAAACAGACACTTCAACATATATCAAAACTGACATTAACTTCTAGATTTTGGATATCTCCCCCCCCCCCCAAAAAAAAAAAAACTCTGTCAATAGTTTTATACAGCATACAGCATATATTTCCCAGTTCATTTCATAAAAATTGCAAAAGTTTTCATTTATCATTATATTCTTTTAATTCAAAAAATTTATTTCATTTGCAAACATTTACAGCAAAAAGATACATGAATGTGCAGGGCAAAGTATCTTCATCTGCCAGACATAGCAACAAATAATGATTGTTAAAAGCTGCTTTAATACTTCAAACAAGGGCCGTAAAAAATTTACTTGAGACCAGTCACAGACAAATACTACTTCGCACAACATTATTCTATTCTGTATATCATCAATTATGAAGACATTGCAATTTTCTTTTTTTTTTTCAAACTATGGCTTTAAGTGCTTGCTGGCATATCTGAACATTAATTAGTCATATTGGCCGGAATTCACAAATGTGGTTTAAATTCAGACCACGGTTTATGGAAAGTTTGTGGTATAAGTGCGCTTGATTTAGCATGTACACTAATAAAGGTCCAATAATGAACACGTGCGTGTGTGGCAAAGGGCGCTAAATTTGCGCTAGTTGCCATGGTTTAGACCACGGTTTATGTACATTGATTTATATAAACCATGCATAAATTTACATGAATGGTGGTCTAAACCATGGCAACTAGCATGAATTTAGCGCCCTTCGCCACAGACCGCGCTCATCATTGGACGTTTCTTAGTGTATGCGCTAAATCAAGCACATTTATACCACAAAATTTGCATAAACCATGGTCTAAATTTAAACCACCTTTGTGAATACGGGCCATTGTTTTTTAAATTTGTTAGTAATTTCTCAATGTGTAAAATGGCTTTAAATGGAATAAAACCTGCATCTTCTGTAAGTCTTTCAATTCTGTGAGCAACTGTTTAATAGAGGCATGCAAATTTCCTAAATAAGCATTATTTCTTAAGGACTATTTGAAAATTGGATATTATGCAGAAATGCATCAAAAGTGAAACATTAAAGTAGTACAGTACACCAAAACGCCCATAAAAATATTAATATCAGACTTCTCATTCTTGAGTTCAATTTTCTATTCTTAACAATTACTTAATACACCATAGTTATCATTATTTTGAGGAACATAATTAACTAAAGTTGGTGTTTAATTCTTGGGAGTGTCAACTTTCATACGACTGGACCTATAATAACTCCTAAATGTGGGCGCTATCCACATGTACATGTACTTTCATAAGTGCAGAAGACAAATTGTATCTTGTGCTGCCTGAAAACCAGTTGATTTGATACAAATTCAAGACCATGCACATAAAAATGTTTGAAGGTAGTATTTAAGAATGACTACACAAGATGAAGCTTAAACAAGAATTACAATTATGTCAACAATGAAATTTCCTGAAAGTTTTGATCACACTGTTGCAGAAAATTAAAACACCACTTTCAGCCCACTCCCAGCATCAAGATAATTCTTTACCTTCACAAACATGAAATACTTCCTAAGAAGACCGACTACACATTGAAATTGGTCCACATTGTTTTTTCAAGAGCATCATATGGCATAAATGTTTTTCTGTAAACATAGCTGCAAATTCTTTATGGTTTTGTTGATAAAGTCATGTAATCGATGACTGAATAAAGTTTATGCCAACCAAGTGAACAGAATTGGGTTATTTTTTGGAAATATGAGTTTTCATTGTGAAAACGATAGTTGAAAGTAATATACACCCCAGCGATGTACAGTGTGTACTGTACTGGTATTCAGTGCAAAGTTTAAACAAGAAATTGCCACAGGTATTTAACTTTCGCAAATCTGGACTCCTTGCGAGATTTGTGAAATTAAAATGCTTGTGAAAGCTTGTGGTTTTACAGTAACTACCTTAATAGATATTGATCAGAATGCAAAAAGTTTTCAATAAACACCTACATGCCTCACAAAGAAATACACACACAAATAGAAACCTTCCCTATATTGAATACCATTTAGAAAGAACACAAAAACACTACACTTCCAGCATTGCTTGCATCATATCACTCTCATTTTGTATATCTTTTTTAAAAGACAGAAAAAATAGCTAAACATGTTTTTTTTTGCTATAAATATGCCTCCTCTTCCGTACACATATTTTATCTGCAAAAGATATTTTTCTCATTGCCCCTTTCCCCAGTCAACTCCACTTAAACCATATTTGGCCCTCTTAAAGACGCTAGGTCGTGGGCTTTCATGGGGAATGGATCATAATTTGCTGACACCAGACTTTGTGAAAAATACCTGTACTAGAGCTACATTTCTGGAGCACAGCAAAACAAGCTGTCCCACCACAAACATTCTTCGGCCTGCTTCGGGCATTCTCGGGCCAGGGAAAGTGAGATAATGACTTTGCCATATGGGGAAAGGGTGAAGATACAGAGAATTACATAAGTTCTGTTGGTCATAAAATTCAGAGTGATGGACAACACCTGTTACTAGGTAATCCCCCATGGTGTCAAATTCCCCATGAAAGCCCACGACCTAGCGTCTTTAAATATTCTATATGTTACTCACCCCCATCTTACCAACTAAATCAACCAAACATGTCAAAGTTTGTATGACAGAAAGACCAACATGGCTCAAATATTCTCCAAACAATTCAAATTCTTTCTAAAATCTATTTTGCAGTGAACTGCCCCATTTTTTGTGTTTGTGTTCTAAAATTAACATTATTGACTTGAATCTTCTTTACCAAAGCATTTATAAAAGTATGATGCATAAACATTAAGTGACTGTAACAGTAACAAAAAAAAAAAAAGATTAATCGATAATAATAATAATAATAATAATAATAATAATAATAATAAAATATTCTGGATTTATATAGAGTTTATTACATCTTGGATGTCTCTATGTGCTTTACAGAAATATTATTACCCTGGTCAATGGATTCAGGCTTGCCCGCAGACAATGTATGCACCTTCTCCACTCCCCAAGGAACATTCCAGCCAGGCGCCTTTTGCAGACGCTCACTATGCCAAACAAACTACAATGACTTTTGCATCCTACCGGGTACCCACTTAACACCTGGGTGGAGAATGGCAAATGTAGAGATTCTTATCTTGCCAAAGGACATTAGTGACGCACTGGGACTCGAACCACGAGATCCACAGTCCGATGACATATCCACTAGAATACGATACATCTACTTATCTATGTCAGTAATAGAAGTATATCATAATCAAACAACTTTTACTGGCATAGAAGCATAGTGCGCTTTCTACATGGGATAAAAATGTTCTCATTCATTTTAATAAATTAATGGAAAATACCTACCAGTGCAGTACACAATCAAACTGTGTATAAATGTACATGAGAATGCAGCTTTTGTCAATCCTCAAATTACAAGAGCAACCTCCTCTTATACTCTCACTAGCAGTTTTGTTTTCTGCATGAAATTGAAAAATCGTAGTTCTGAAACCGCCCTATGACATGTATACAAGTCAATAATATTCCAAATTACCTTTGTAATTCAAACTTGAAAGATACACACTGTAAATCTTTGTACCATGCCAGTTTTTCATGAAAGATCCAAAGCTACACCGTAGTTCACTCTTTTCGCTAATTTAAGGCATCAATCGATCACATCCAATAGGCAAGATTTTGGATACAAAGAGCAACAAAGACAGTAGAAAAGCAATGGACCGAAACATTCTCAGCCTATACAGTTTCAAGAAAGGGACGTTCTTGACACAGAGTGAACATTTGACTGAACCTGTTTTGTGCCAACACTGAAACTTCATTTGGGACAAACTACTTGATAAAAACACACATAAATTTTTGGAAAATTGCTACACATTTTCAAAGGTATAAGGGAACTATAAACATTTGGGGCATTCCATGAGAAATCAGTATCATCTTCTACCCCTTCCTCGAAGGAGATGACAATCTTTCCTGCAATCCTGGAAGGATACTATGACAAATGTAGTTTTCACAATGCGGTGCACCCCAAAACCTGCAGCCTTCCTGGAAGAAAGTCTTGTTGATTTGGCCATGATGGTACAAATGCTGGCTTCCTGTGGGAGCCTCTTGATCTATTCTTACTGATCAAAGGCAATTTCCACTCTGAAGAACAGGGCCGAATACACATTTCAAATCAACATCCTTTTGCAGGAGTAAGAAGTTTAATATTGTTCTTTAAGTTGGTGATAACTCATACAGTTATCTTCACGACCCCTGGTAAATTTGATGATGGTGTCGCATTTGTAGATCTGGGCGTTCTTTTTGTTTGCCTGAGGTGCAAAAAAAGAAAAGAGAAATACATACTGACATGTCAAAAGTTATCTCATAATTTAAAAGTTGGAGACTTGGATGATAACTTAAGTTCATCACACCTAGCAGGGAAATGCATTAAATGAAAATTGCTAAGTACATATGATCATTTCATATAAAAAGGATCATACAGGTAATATGCATTAAAGGTAGCAAAAAGAAAATTGACATGAAAATGATTAAAATTCTCATATTGTCAAGCTTGCATAAAAAAGATCATCTGGTAATTCACTCATGATTTCCGGTGACTTTCAGTAAAATAACTGAAATGATCACACATCAACCGTTCCCTTCTGCCCTACACTAGGGCCACTCTCCCCGACTGCTTCCTGCACAGCTGTGCACAGTGCTTCCTACACATTTCGCAGTAACAGAAATCTGAATGGTTTTACACGTGTGTGAATAAATTGCAACGCCTACGTACAAAACTCGATGTTTATATCTTTGATATTTAAGCCATTTCTGAACCACTTTTTCTCAAACAAACATCATCTATGTTTGAAATTAATCATTTTACATCAGTGCATGTAGTAATTTTCATTCCAGCTGCCAAAGTATTTAAATCTCCAAAGTGCTCCCCCCCCCCCTTCCCACTACTGCACAATACCTTTAAAATGCATTCTCTTTGAATTAAATTTGAGTTTGAGTAAATTACTTCGATGATGCCATTACTGCTAGTTATGTGAAATCTACCAAATGAGTTTGTCATGAGTGACAGAAACTAGAGTACTTGTTAACTGACCTTGGTGTATCAACAGGGCTACCAGATTTTCTTGGAACATCTTTCTCTTTGACAAAATTCCGACATGAAGCGAGCTTGTTCTCCAGAGCCTAAGAAAGAAAAGAATATATCTCAGCACTTAGTTCAAAGAATAGCCTCATACAGAATCAAAGATAAAAAAAAAACTTAACGACAAACAATTTACTATCCTGCTCATACATAAGCAAGGATACCACAGCCACGTGATACAACACCCAATGATTGATTTTAAATTTATTTTGCAGTTAATTGCCTTTATCACATGATGCAATTAATTTATACACATTAAGCTCTGTGTTACAAGATCCAGATAGTTTTGCATATCCTGAAAAGAGACACATTCATGATGACATCCCTAAAATTTTGGTGATAAATTGAAGTGAACACTAGTTTCCTGGTGATAAATGTCCTAAAACTAAATTGACAACTACAGTAGCCCATCCTGTGATATTGAAGCTCATATAAATAAAGGTGAAACAATAGATATGAGACGACATTGTGGCGCCACAAAATCCCCACAACATTTTGGTGTACAAGTCAATGGGGTATGAGGTGACCAAAAAATGTCGCCAAAGCAGGACACATTTTTCTTGCTCCCTGGCGGCAAAAAATTGTGCACCAATCAATTTCTAAAAAAGTTAGCGCAAAATACATTGTCATACGATTGTCTGCGCAAGTTTTAACAAAGTTCTCTTCTATTTAAGAGTTGACGCGTTAATGCGCGTTCATTACATAAGTGGCACCACAATGTTACTTCATATCTGAACACTCCTTAAAGATTCAAAGAGAGAGAGAGAGAGAGAGAAATACTTACCCCAACTTTTCTGAGTAGATCCCCAACAATGTTGAGAGCTGATACTCTGGCTGACGGTGTAAGAGGTGCATTACCACTCCCTGCTACTCCTGTTGAATTGCCTTGTAAATCTGAAGGGTGATGAAGGAATGATAGAAAATGTATAAATTAAAATAGGACAGAAAATGAGGGGGGAGGGAGATGAGGAGAGTGCCAGAAAGACATGACTGATGATCACAGAAAGAATGAGAGAAAACATTACCATTTTGAAATGTAGCATATTTGAATGAATGATAGATATAAGTAAGAACTTCATCCCATGAGATCATTTTGTTTCATTCAGGTTTTCTTCTTACAAAAACATAGTGCACTGTTCTTATCCCTTATGTATTGCCTATTCTATGTTTATCAATTACAACTTACACGGCTGATTCCCTAGTTTCAGTTTTTTTTACATTCTCCTTTTTATTTCTGATTCCCTGAAATCCTCCTCCTCCTCCACTCTTTTGCACCTCTTGATATCATCTTTGTCATCCTCTCTTCTAATTTTCTTCCAGACCATTAAGATGCCATCTGGAAGTCTCTTCACGTACCTGTTTACCCACTGTCTTATTGATTCAGGTGCAATTAAAGCATCCTGCCACTTGAACATTATTAATTGATTTGGCACTTTTATAACTCATGTTGCTCAGCAACTGTGACATTAATTGGTTAGTTAAGGAGCAGATCTTAATCACTGTCTGAAGTATCTATCTAAGAGAGCTCATAATAGGGCTATGACAAGGTCATACCATCTACATAGAAGTATTAATGTGGAAAAAAAAAAAAGGATTGGGAATTCAATGAAGGTCCTTCCAAACAGCTTTAAAACATCTTAGAATTTTAAGGAAGCTCATTTTTCTTGAACTGGGATAACTCATATTCAAATCCAAGCCCTTGTTATCAATCATTCATTTCCTAGGCAACCACATAGGATGTAAAGCAATACATATGTCCTCTGATTACAGCAGAAATGACCTGACCCACTTTCTTGGCATCAAGTGTAAAACACATGGGAATCAGCAGAATTTGAGAATAGAATAATGAACATTTCTAGTTATAAAAATCAATGTCCAGGGGAGCGTTTCATGAAGAGTTTTGTCGGTGATTTTCACGACTAATATGCTTTCAGCCAATCAGATGCAAGGATTTTCAGTAGCTTATAACATTTGTTGGTGATTTTCACTAACAAAACTCTTCATGAAACGCTCCCCAGATCTACAGATGTATATAATATGTTGAATACAATGTCCATGTGTGTTTTAATCAAATCAATCCCTTCGCACACATTTATCATTGAATGATATAAACTCAAGACAAATGGTTATCATGTACATGCTTTATGCCTTTTGAAAGCAAAATTTAAAATTAATAATTGCCACAAATTTAACATGTATGTATCCATGTCACATGCACCTTTTCCTTCCATCTTGGACAATTTTTAAATAGATTGGACTGCATTACTTGTCCCTTTATTTCATATCCCAAGTGCATGCACAGTCTAACGGTAACGAAACAGCTTGACCTCATCCAACTTTAGTGATGACTGCAACAAGTGCCAAATAAGTCCTTTATGGGCCAATTAGTGGTCAAACTACCTTTTCCTGGGGTCGTGTTCGTTTCAGCCTCATGTAGAACCTTGTTATCCACTTGGTCGACAGAGGGCGTTTGCCTTCCATTTGCTGCATGCTCTGCGTCATTGTCTGGCATGGGTTCTGGTGCTGTCACAGTCCTAACTGCAATTTCTGATCTCATATCTAAGAAGATTGAATGAAAAAAAAAAAGAATTCAGGATTCTATTCCCAATGCATTTGATCGTGGTTATCTGAATATTTCTAAAAAATATGGATGAACCTTTAGGAGTGATGGTGATTGATGAAGCTCTAAATTCAGAGCAATGCGCCTAAAAAAAGAATAATCATAGAATACACATACAAACTATCACTTTATTCACACCTGTAGGACTTTAACCTTATACCATACAAATATATTTTCTGAAGAAATGACTAAAAAATAAAAAAACAATTCAGTTCAGTAAATGCATGTTGGCGTAGCATCATTTCCCTCGATAGAGAACATCAAATAAGAAACTAAACATTCTTTCAAATACACTTCATCAAGATTCACCTGTCTAATTAATACATTTTCAAGCTTTACTCAGTATGTTACCCCCTGCCCCCTTCCTCATTAAGCAATCAACAACAAACATCAAGTGTCCTTACCCACTTCACTGTATTGACTCAAGTGACCCATTATTCATACATGTACTAATTACAGCCTCCCTAATGGATGGTAACGACAATCTATTTGTCCACTACTGCTAACATTTTTCTACTAATGTGTACTCATGCACGTCCTTTAGATCCTGACCATTTACATATACATGTATGGCACATGTAGGTGGCAGACTATCATCTTCTTGGAAATCAATGGATTGGAGACTTTATCGATATTTGTTATGCTGTCTAAGTGTATATTTCTTTGACATATAAAAGTGGACTAACTATAAAGATACTTGAATTATTCTCTATTGATTGGAAGCTAATTTGAATATTGTTCTTGGAGTCTACATGTAATGCAATAGAGTATAAATTGCAGAGTATAAATAATTGGGGACGTCATTGGTACAAGGACAATGTTGAACTTTCAATGATAATAATTGGTCAGACCAAGCCCCCTAAGCTCCGCCATTAGCTTTCGTCCATTAGAAGCCGAAATAAGCCCTTCTAAATAATTCATGAGCTGTCATGAATTATGTGTTTTGTAAGATGCTCCCCTTCACACAGCGTACCCACATGACAAATAGTACGCGATGCGAGACAATGCAGACGTCAGCGCGAGAGGAAAGGTCAAATCGCGTAGTATGTATTTATTGTAATTTTATTCACACGTTGCGCGCTGGCCGCGCAAGGGATGTAGCAAATCAACTTCAGCCATTTCTGATGCAACAGTCAACGCACTCAAACTGGTTATCGATCACAAAAAAATAAAAGTACGAGGCGGAGCCTCCGATCTATTATATGGAAACCTTTCTCCTTTCTTGTTTACTTAACACATGACTCAGACTGGGTATGTATCATATCTTCGAGTCGATGAATTTTTGATTGGTGGCTTCTACAATAGTTGGTTGGATCCTTCTTTTAAAAAAAAAATTTTTTTTTTTTTTAATTTCCACATGAAGGCCTGAACCCTCAAATGAATAACCTATCTGTTATAATTTCTTTCTAACTGTACTCAGTCTTTGTGTACACACATTTAATTTTAAAATTCACTTTCATTCATTATCAAATGCAAGCATCCCCTAATTAATTAATCTATTTTTTTATCTGAACCCTCAAATGAATAACCTATCTTTTATGATTTCTTTGTAACTGTACTTCAGTCTTTGTGTACACAGATTTAATTTTGAAATTCACTTTCATTCATTATCAAATGCAAGCATCCCCTAATTAATTAATCCATTTTTTATCTGAACCCTCAAATGAATAACCTATCTGTTATGATTTCTTTGTAACTGTACATCAGTCTTTGTGTACACAGATTTAATTTTGAAATTCACTTTCATTCATTACCAAATCCAAGCATCCATTTATTTATTTATTTATCTTTTGTTCACTCTCTTTTGCACTACTCCTTTCACTGGATAATCTGAGAGGTGGAAAAAGATTATGAAGGCACTCTGATTGTGGAGAGAAGGGGAAAGAGAGCTCCAAGAAGAGGGAATAAAAGGGGGAAACTGATCTGGTGATGATAATAATAAGTAGAAGAGAAAGGGAAACAATAATCACACATTGCCCCATTTCCTGTACATTTTATTAAGTCCATTTCTGCTCTCATACCCTTCAGTCTCCACTCATTCACCGATTTTACTATCAAAAATACTTCTTTTCAAGATATCCACTCTTTCTTACTCGGCATAGTTGTTCACTTTCTTTCTCTTGTAGCTTTGCTGGAGCAATTTAAATTTAACACATCACTTCTATCTTTTCACCTTCTCAAGCCTTCACACTCTCCGTTTACCCTCATGGCCTTACGCAAAAAGGGGCAGTTGTCCCCCCCCCAAAAAAAAAAAAAAAATTCAACCCCCTTCTATTTTTTTCTTACTTTTTTTTTTGGGGGGGGGGGGGGGAAATGCCCTAAATTACACCCAGATCATTCCATTTCAATTCTAAAAATGCAAAAGCTCCCACTTAGTCACTTTGTTCCCTCTCTTGCACGTTTCCTAAAAACTGAACAAATTTTTAACCCCCTCCAGGAAAAAATTCCTGCATACGGCCTTATTTACCTTTAACAACCCTTCACATTGCACATGTAGGTACATTGTATTCCCCCCCCCCCCCCATAAACATACTTTCTTAAGGGATATCATTTTTGGTACACAATATTTCTTAAAATGTTGTAAAAACAGGTTAATCTTCCAGTGTTCAATGCATGTAGGGGGTCTAAAATAGAGATAGGCCATTCGGTCATTTGCGGATAGTGAACTTTTAATTAGAATAATAATTTAATGATTCAACACATTTTAACTTCAAACATACAAAACTGAAGTTACCTCGATGTAACACTTGCAGGCATCTTGCCAATCTTCATAGAAATCTAGGGGTTAATGAATTCCTACATTCTTTGATTTAGATTCCTATAAAGCAAATATAAAGTAAAAGCCTTTCTTCTCAATTCTAAATTTGAGATGGCAGTTGACATTGTGTCCATTTAATTATGTACACGTATAACTCATGCAAGATTAGTTGACTTTAATCATTAAAAAAATGAGAAATCCCCAAATATTTACTCTGTAGCTTTCATTTAATGTGATATTCAATGGGGCATTTCATGATAAATCATATGTTAAAATCATCTCTCTCTCTCTCTCTTTCTGTCTAGCTATATATTCAAAACGTCTTTGGGTCAGACAATGAGGATTAAATGAACCCGAGTATTGCATAATCAGAATATTAAAGAGAGCACTAATTTCATATGATGTTGAATACTTTAACACCGGTCACTGAATTACATGGCCTCCTAAAATGTGTATTTTAGGCAAAGATAATCAACTATTCAGGTAGTACTGCACAGATCTACACTGTATGCTGCAGCCAGAAAGGTGGATTTCTAAAACATTTAAGGGTGGCATAGAGTCAGTATGTACATACATACATACATGTACATGTACAAAATGTACATATGTAATTATACGTCAATGTACAGTGTATATGTGGCTAATGTACAAACAGGGAAAGTACATATTTGATCAATGGTGCTCTTTTTAGATTTCTCTACCGTAAAAATGACATTTCCTTTAAGTGATTACATAATGGCTGAAAAAAATTTGATATATGATCAAGAATAGAAATCTAAGAACAATAGCATTAAAAATTTGATGATTTTCAATCGAAATAAATGCATTTTGGCAAATTATTTGTGACTTGGTCATGGTTGACCTCAGAATTTGAGTAGATACGATAAACCGGCAGTGACGTAAATGTGCGTACCCAGATAAAGCGCGCTGCAGTTGATGCGCGCTAGACTGTACAATGTGTAATATACTAGCGCTTTTTTTTGCTAGAATTGCGCGACAGTTGAACTGGGACAGAAATAGGTTTAAATCTTACCATATTTTTGGTTATTGCTTGGCAACACGACTATTTTGGAACTTTAGGCAGATGATTTGCTGCTAATAAAAATATGCTCTTTTAAATGAAGGAACATTGTTTCAGCATTGGGTACATCCTTTAAGTAAAGGTTAAGTTTAGGTATTATACTCTCTTTTCCAGGGCTTGTTTTAGAATTCCAGAGCAACAAAATCACTCTTTCATCTTTAATCCAGTGTATTTTATACCATACATGTACATGTAAATGTTCTTGCCCATTATGTCAGGGATTTCCCCTTTAAACCATAAAATATACAGACAAACAAAAGCACTTGATATTCTTTTGTTATCTTCTCAACCCACTATCAGGTATCAGTTCCCATTCATTTCGTTTTCCCATTGATCTTCAATGATATTATATAAGCACATCCATGCGCATGTATATGGCTGTATGTTCTTTACATGAACACACAAGTACATGTTCATATATTCATAACATGCATGATACGGTATGCATACATGTACATGTAGGACTACAAAAAGGCCAATTTACCTTATTGAATGAATATTTAGCTGTCACAGGCAATGGATTAACAGAGTGAACAGATGTAATGTTCTTTAACCAACCATTGGGTATACGGGGTCTGCCCACTTGACCGAAGGCCCGCGAGGCCGACTTTTCTCATATCGTACTTGCCTTCATCACAAAATAATGCGCTATCGGTATATGAAATAATTAGCATGTTTAGTCCTCGTTTCCGAATGTTCGACACCTTCAATGAAAAACTTTCGCTGCCCTTAAATACTTATTAAACTTCCTTCTGGCACAGGAATTGGTCAGAGCGGTGTGATATCATAGATTACAATTAGCTATTCTCAGCCTCACGGGCCTTTGGTCTCGCGGCCTTCGGTGAAGTGGGTTGTCACCGGGTATACACATTGCATAAATGTGTTTGTTTGAGTATGAGCTTGTACCATGAAAATATTCTGTATTTAAGTAAAGCAATACAATTAGAGAGCAAATAATGTAGATATTTTTCCCAGCGTACTTGTAATCATGCTGTGCTAACCCTGAATTCTCAAAACACTTGTTCCTCTTCTCTCAACAATTCCCTTATGTTCAATGGTACATCCCTGATCTCTTCTCATACTTTTCCCACTCCAGCCTCCTGTAGAAACCACTTGATCTACTTTAAAACATAAGCCCTCCCCTCCACTTCCCTGCCCCTTCTTCATTCTCCCCTACTGAGAGTATTATTTTAGGCTCTCCTGTCTCTAAGAATTACCGCTGTTTGAATGATAAACCCACATGAACATCCCTTTGCACTTAATTACAAATCTTTCACCTTGAAACCCCTGCATGCTTCCTGCTTTTTCTTCCTAACTTTTGATGAAAAATGAAGTAGCCAAGAAAAGGTTCTTTAAAACAATAGGTACATTTACATGTATCAGTGCAGCCCCCTCCTCCCCCCCCCAAAAAAAAAATGATAATAAGATGGGGGCTAAAGACCAAGTGCTCCTAACAAAATTCTTTAAAAAGCAGAGTAACTAACTACAGGGTTACCACTGTATCTAAGAATACAACAGAAAGGGCCATGCTTATTAGGTAGAAGAATTAATTTCTGTTAGTTTGTTAGGCCAATTTTTCGGAACATGACACTTTTCCTTTTTAAAGGTAATGGATAGTTTTTGGTATTAAAAGTTCTCAAATACTTTTCATCAGATTTCTTGGATTTTTGTTGACAGATAACAAGATACTAGCAATACTAAGATTATGTAAAGATTTTGCCTCCTAAACTTTTAATATTATACAAATACAAGGCAAAAAATGATTTATAGCTGGGACAGGCATGTAAATTCCCAACAACAGCAGCATGAACTATACACTATACACACATGTGTAAAAATCTCCATGCGAATCCCAAGGTTGATGTGTGTGGAGTTGTAGGGGTGGAAATGTCTGAATATACATGTAGGGCAGTGATCTAGTGTCCCTTACACCAAAATTCACAAAATTTACGCCAAAATTCGCTGGAAATCATAGATAGAATACCAAATTATCACTTACAACCATCTGTTGATACAAGAAGAACAACATACGGCTACATTTAACACATTTCTTTCCATTTTCCTTTTTGCTACCAAAACTGCCCATTAGCTTGAAGTATCCATTAGGCACCTGATTTTTTTTTCTATATCTCCTATGAGTCTGAGTGTAATTTGAGGGGGAAAACTGAATGAAGTCATGTCAAGGAAATAGACAATCATAATATGAAGAAATATAATCACATTTTGAAAAAGTACAATCATAAATAAGCTAAAATATGATCATTCAAATATGCCTGTATTTGGAACCATTCATCCTTCTATAGATCTAATTCAAACTCTTAATGGTATACCAATTTTTCTTAAATATGTAAATGTACTGTTATATTTGCATGAATTTTTAATACTTTTATATTCTTACCTCTTGCTTCATCTTTTAACCTTTGAACTGTGACCACTAATGATTCCTTCTCATCTAGTTCATTCTCTAGGAAGGCATTTCTTTCAATTGCCTACATAAGGGGAGAAAGGGAAAGACAGAGAGAGAGAGAGAGAGAGAGAAATAAAGATGAGAGAGAGAGAAAAAAATGAGAGAGATAAAGATAACAGAGAGAGAGAGAGAGAGAGAGGAGAGAGATGGAGTGGAGCAGTGGAAGAGGAAAAAAGAGAGCAGAAAACATTAATAACACGAACGATTAATTAATTATATTCAATCACTGCAATTAATAAAATTGAAATATAGTAATACCCATAAAAAGTAAATTTTATATTCCCATATGACTTATTCATACTAGATGTTTTAAAAAAACATTTGACACTTTTGATTGTTCATAACTTAAAAGTTAAAACTTGTAAAAGACTGAGGTTTTCACCTAGTGTAAAGTTGAAGGATGTCAAATTTATTTGGAATAGGTTTTGTGAATTTCCCTTCATTAATATTCTTAAATGAGGCCACAAAATCTGCGTTTGTCTGTCACGTCAGTAATTAAGACACTGTTGTGCATTGCACCTGCTCTCCAGTATTTTCATGACTCTCGGTTGAAAGAGGTACAGTGGAATTTCAGCTGCAATGCACAACTGTAATTGTTGGGCTGAGGGCTCTGAATTCATTACTGACACACACAGTTTGTGGTCTGAATTTGTCAAAAATTGAAAATCAAATTCAATATTCAAAGCATAATTCTACAAATATTAATGAAGGAAAATTCATAAAACCTATTCCAAATAAATATGACATCCATCAACTTTACAATTACACTGTGAAAACCACATACTTTTACAAGCTTTAACAATCGAAAGTGTCAAATGTTTTTATAAACACCTAGTACAATACACTCATGTCACCACTTATTGTGTCACAAGACTTGTATATGCATAGAAAGAATTATCGGGGTATATTTATGAAGAAAGCAATTTTCAGTTTCGTTATCTGGGAAAAGATTTGATTCTTTTGAGAAGGTTAAATGAGGAAATAGCCACACTATAATTCTATACAAAACTGCTGTACGGTATGTACATGTATAAGGATAAGCTGAGATGCTGTGAGAGTATTCTCTTTCAGAAATTTGAATAAAGCAATTTCAAATCCTTAAATATCAACTTAGATAGTATTCCTAAATTGAACCATTTGAAGATGTAAAGTGAAGTGAGACTGTGATAGTAACAGGAAAGAGTGCTGTTGTTGTCCATTTTCCAACCATCTTTCATGCTGAAAATATCTGCCTTGGAAGATCTTTTTCTTTTCTGTTCTCACGTACATGTAATTTGATTTTATATCAATGCATTACTTTGAAAATGGAACAAGGTCGGTTCTTACATGAGATGCATCAGCTTGTTGGCTTGAAGTGTATTTAAAGAAAAGCAATATTTACAAGTATGATACTACATATATGTAGTACAACCTTCATTTGTGTCATGATTTAAACCCTCCCATGTTTCATACAGCTGCCCTTTAATACATGTAATAATAATATCATTCTGGATTTTTTATAATGCCTAATACATCTCCAATGTCTCAAAGCACTTTACAGAAATATTTCTACCCCAGTCATCGGATTTTAAAAGCAGACTTCGCATCATACGCATCTGTTCTGTGGTGTCTTTAATTAGTAAAGGGCCAGACAGGATGGGATTAGATTGAGTGCAATCTAAAAGAACGTTGGATGACTCAGGTACATTAAGATAGGAAGCATATATCTCCCTCTCTCTCTGACAGAACAGCTCCAGGCTATAAAGATGCAGTAGGCTCAGTAAATTATTCTATACCTACTTCCAAGACTCATACTGCATGCTTATTTTAACATTTTGATTAATGAGGGGTATTCTGGGCTGAATTTGAGCATGAGCTCTTATTTACTTTTAATAAGGGAAGCCTTGGGGTATTACATGTATTAAATATTATGTGTTTAGCATAGAAAACAAAAAAGCTTACTAACCCAATCACAGTCATGGCAAGGAGAAAGGCCATTACACTTAGACCCCTCTTACACCAAGCGGCCGTGGGTCAGGCCCCAGCCCGGCCCCGCAATTTAGTGTGTTTACACTGGGACCGCAGCCGCGGCCAGTATCTAGATCCTTTCAAAGAGGAGCGCTCTACATGTACAATTTGACAAAGCCTCTTTTATCCCCGCGCGCCCGGTTTGTAATTCTACAATATTGGCTTTATGACGTCATTGAAAACGCAAGATGGCCCCGCATTTTGCCCCGCTCCGCGTTTACACCAAAACTGGCCACGGCCGAGACTACCTCCAGAGCTGGGCCAAAATTGGCCCCGCATTTGGCACCGCATTTGATTTTTGATCTTTTACACCAAGGCTTGGTGTAAAAGAGGTCTTATTTCCATCTTTGTTCAGATAAGTATATATTAATCAAACAAATTTATTTGTATATGACTACACAATGAGAACAAAGTTGCACGTCATGTTTTGCATGTGGAAATTAAATAAGACTACTTTGCCTTTAATAGTATTCCACCCTTTTCTTTGATCAATTGCACAAATCTTACATACCCTGCAGTTGCCTGTAAACTGTAGCCTGTGACATTGAATGACTTCTTGTAACAAATAAATACCGGTATATCTTTCTCACTATTGCTTTGTCTGATGTGACATCATAATCTCTCTCTCTCTCTCTCTCTCTCTCTCTCTCTCTCTCTCTATCTCTATCTCTCTTAGTCTTCAGTGCCACATCTAAATATAGACTTTGGCGATATAATAAAGCATGATGAATATTACAGAATTAGGATAAACTGCACAACTTCATACTATGTTAGTGTATGCATAATCGTGTGAGTTCAAGTAATTCATTTCCATGCATGTGTAGGCAGATTGTATACAACACATGCCATATGACTCAGGATTTTTTTTTTTTTTTTCCACTGTACATGTATGTGAAGGAATTTCTAAAGACATTGGTAAGGATGCAAAAGTACTGCATTCAAAACCCAAATCCAAGCACAAATTGATCCAACAGATAAATTTATTTCCCCACAATAAGACCTGCTGAGCAGCCTTGGTCAGCGATCAAGCACAACCGCCTACACAGTCCCTTAGATTTTATTTTTCTGACGACTGTACATGTACACGTCACTCACCAACGTTGCTGGTAGTGGAATTGGCTAGTGAGTGCAAGCCTGGCCAGTCGTGCAAGTAGCACACAGTATTTAAAGATAGATCTAAGCTTACTGTCTGCATAGAAAGATTCTGTGATGTCTCATGGGACGCATGCCAACAGCCAACTCACATTTGTTAAACTTATACATTTTCATGGTATAAGATGACTCATTAATTAGAGTATAGCTACCGGTATTGTAATCCATGGCAAACTGCTGCAAATGTACATGTACCATTATAAATGAATTTTAAAGATACAGTTGAGTTCTGGTCATGCTATTATATTGTGGAAAAAATCTGTCTCCAAGAAAGTGGGAAAGGTTGACCACATCTAAATAATAAAAGGTATATACAATCAAGAGAAGTGTGCAATTTGATGCCTTTGGAGGGAAGAAGGATAAAGTTGTGTGTAGCTTCTGCTTTAAATTTTAACAAACACCCTACATTATGTACTCATCTCGGTTTTAATTTGAATTAAAGATATCTAACAAAATAACTGCTAGGCTGAGGTGGTTTTGCTGTTTTGATTGGGGGGGGGGGGACCTGTATAGACAATTTTTAAATACTCTGGTAATTCTTCATTTGTTCTGAGGCTTATTTTATAACATGATTGTATTGTCGTCACAACTATTCTGATACTATAAGGGTTTTGTGTTTTAATAATGTATTACAGAATGTATGTATTCACAATGATGTACATGTACAATGTAAAACATGCGTTATTCAGCCTTTGGCTGCCAGGCATTGTTTTTTAATAAAAACCATTATTGAATTGAATTGAGGTATGTATACATTCTAAGGTTTTAGAATCATCAGAAGGAAGAGACGTGGGCCCAATCTCACTGAAAAATCACATGCACTGCACACAGAAATGGGTATATGGGACTGGACAAATGTGTAGCATTAATGTTTAAACTTGAACTTGAACTTAAATTCATTATCCAATAATTAACATAAAACATAAGACACAGAAAAAAAATACAACAAAGCTAAAGGATGAAAGAAACAAGAAAATAGCATGACTGCTAATCAAGCCTGGTACATGTATCTTGAAAATATTGGAATTCATTGTTAAACAGAATAAACAGGTATAAAATTACTTGTGTAGTAGATTAAAAACAAAACTATAGTATAACACAAATAAATGGATAAAAAAAAATCAGTATCAAATACTAAATGTCTAGCAGTTTAATATCAGTCATTCATGTAAAAGGTATTAAAGCCCACAATCGTTTTTCTAAAACATGATGCAGATGGCTTTGTAGATCATTCCATAAAGAACTACCGGTACCTACATACGAAACCAAATATTTTCCTTTGGTTGTCCTAACATGGGGTATGTACCGGTATACAGGTTTTTTTTTTCTTTTTTCTTTCCCTTTTGCCTTCTCTGATATTACGCTGAATAAAAGAGCAATATTGAAGGATTGTATGAGGTAACATTCCATTTACTAGTTCATACCTAAAACTAAAAAGTTTGTGCAGTTGGTACACATTTAACAGTTTTAACTTTTCAAAGAATGGTTTCGAATATGCCATGATTACAGCCATTTTTTTTTTTAGTTTGCTTTTTTTTTTTTTCAATTTGAGGAAAGATCTTAATCATCTTCCTGTACAATATAACAAGTTTTATGTAAGAAGGTACACATTGATTTAGGGGGCTACAAAAGGGATCCTCTACCTTAATAGGGAATCACTGCATCATAAACATGGTACTCGAAAGTCGAAACTCTTTTTATTGTTTTCTATAACAGCATCCCGAGTCTTGAACTGAAGTAAATTTATCTATGAATTTAATCAATTATCCTTGAGTTTATTTATAGGGACACTGACTTTGATTCTCGATAGATCATCAGTACAGCATGAAGTGAATGTACATTTTTCCCAAGATAAAACATAAAAAGTGTGGCAGTACATAACATATAGTGAAACAAAGTTTTCTTCACATGATTCTGTCACTCAAGATTGCAGCGGCTAAGTAATAACTTCCCATACCACATTAGCCAATTTGACATTGTTTATCAGTAACTCACTGTTCAAAGTCACTAGAGGTCCATTGCAAAACCTCACTTCCCCTCCACAGCATGACTTTCTATGTAACGTACATGTACATGCTGTATGTACATGAATGTTTGGTTTGGCAGACTTGTCCTATGCAGATGTCATTCAAACTTCAATGTCTTTCACCTCCGCCCCTCCCCTTGCCCCTTCACATGAAACCTACACATACATACACACATGTGTACTATGTACATGTATATGAGATCCAGTGATTATGTTCATATTGTAAATGACTAACTGACACATGGATATCGTTTATTGCGTGTGACCTGAACTTGTAGTTTAACCCATTCGTGACAGAAATTATTTTAAAGCCTGATTTGATCAGCTTATATTCTTCAAATTGGTAACATCAACATTTTTTCTTTTAATGCTATATTTTTCTTATTAAATGTCATGTATATGAAATAAATATAAATTGACAGAAAGTATGATGAGAAGTCAAAAAGTTGCCAATTTGCAGGGAAAACCTGTGATTTTAATCTTTTTATTGCATTGCCAATTTAAGGATTTTAATGCTTATTTTCCTTTGAAAATTTTTTAGCATCAAACAACAAAACTGATGCAACCAAAATGGGCACATTATATGTAGAATATTTTGCTCTTTCTGCTCATGTATTTGGTATGATTTTTAAGGCTCTGCATCAAAAGTTATTAGACCAAACCACAAAATGTGGACCCTCCGTCATGAATAGGTTAATCAACCTTTAAGTGAACCCGTCCTACATGTATGTAACTCATGCTCACGATGCACACTGCACATACGGTAAACATGCAGGCCCAACATGTACGTATACTGAAGGCCTGCTCATGTGGGCTACATGACATGGGGAAGGGAAACATCCAACATTTTTTTCTGATCTACCAGCTTGAATCGGATCATATCAAATGTACATGTTTACCCATATCAATGTACAACATCTCAAATTTGTTGGAAGCACGATAATATTTGACAAGAAAATTGCCCACACAGCTTCAGATACATGTACCTAAATAAATAATGGGTGTGAAATATATCCAATATACATGTAGTCAATATCTTCTTATCGTAATAGTTGTATTATAGGCCTTCCCTTCTCTGGAATGTGAACAAACGTATAAAGGGTTATTTCTTGATTCAATAATCGTTAAATGTAATGGAAGAAATTGCAAAATGAATACTATTCTTTGGGTTAAAAATATTCTATTTTGTACACATTGTTCTCTAGAGGGTAAATAGAGGTAAACAAGGGGTGTACAGAAGTCAAAACATCTCATTATGAGCCCTCCACTGAAAGATTAAGGGTCCCAATTGTAATTTGCCGAAGCATGACATCACTGGTGCGAAGGAATGCTGAATTTCAAAAGCCTTTTCACTGAAAATGTCAGATATTTCTGCTGACGTGGAGACAGGTGTAATTTCCTTGGGAACAATTATGGTCAAGTCAAGTAACAAGCACAACGGCCTGTTTCAGTTTGTTAATTTTTATTTTTTTATTTATTTTATGTGTAATCCTTCTACAGCACTCAAATCATATCGTTAGTGATTGAAACAAGTACCGGGTATTGTATCTGCATATGTTGCCATAATTTCATCCACTGTATATTTTGATTCTGTGTCACATAGATTAGAATAAAAAAATATATTTAGCTCTAGATGCTCAGTAAAAAAATTTTTACAAGCGATGTTTCAGAAAAGATGTTATCCAATATGACCTACTATAACTTGGACAGTTTCAAAGCATACTGGTGAACATTTTTTTTTTCTTGTTTGTCTGTTTGTAGATTGATTACATGAAGTTGAATACACTGTTTAATACTTACTGAATTTAGTCTATGTTCAAAATCTTCTAAGGATGTTACTGTTGTTCTGTTGAGGAGAAGACAAGAGAGAAAAAGAGATAAAAATTAAATATAAGAAATCAATATCTATTCAGTATTTGAAAAGAAAACAACCTAAACTGCACATATCAACCACTCAAAAAGCACCTGATCGATAATCAACAGATCTAATGCATTATTTGTAAGTTCTTACATATGTAGAATATTTCAACAATAAGACACTACATGTATATGATGTAGTTCCCCCCTCCCCCCCCCCCCCAAAAAAAAAAATAATTAATTAATTAATATAGAATAATAATAATAATAATAATGTAAACAATTGTAAAAAAAAAAGGAACAACAAAAATTATTTCATTGAAATAAAAGAAGAATGGGCAAAATGGCTATTAACTTTTACTTGTAATTTCACTTCTAACAAAAGTTCTGTTATACAAGACCAGTTTACAAAAATGGGTGCGTTGAACGCGCCACACCGTGCTGCACAGCACCCTTGTGAGAGAAGCCATGTCACATACATGTATATGTAACTCTATGGTATTCATGCCATGCCTCTCCAAATATTGAAACAGTCCCACATGTACAAGTCATGATGAAGGACTTGCACAGTTAAACGTACACACTTATATGAGAAGATGTTTTCTCACTTCACACTCTACAGTATAAAGATACAGGATAAATACATGTACATGTACATGTATATTGGACAGCTACATGCTAATGAGATCCTACATACTTAATCCATACTTAATCCCTTCCCTACACAAAAAGGAACTGTAGACACTTAATCATGATGAAGGAAGGATAATCTGATTAACTTTAAGATAACACAATATTAAGGCTCATGAACATACATCATATCAATGCACAACCAAGCTTACTACATATTAAGAGCTATATGTATAGTCAGACTCAATGTACAAGATGTACAATACTTGCATGCCTTCATGTATCTGTAGGCCGGCATGTACAATGTACATGTACATGTACATTTATATGCTTGCATGCCTGTAATTTTGTACAAATCTATCTAAATTAACATTTTGTACTTAGCTCAG
>CM057155.1:26464213-26621922 GCA_029962745.1 Echinometra lucunter | reverse complement strand
TTTGTACTTAGCTTAGTCATGATTCTTAAAAATTTAATCACTACATGAAAGTCAATACTACATGGTAGTATACAGCGGCCTGTTTCTGGAAACCAATGACAAGACAGTCATATCTTTGTCTGCCAAATACGGAGATGTCTCTGATCTTCCTCAACCGTTTCACAAAGAGCTTACCAACTAAAATCTTGTAATATTGATAAGTATCAACAAGGAAATGTGCCAACACTTAGCCTTGGTCACATACGCATATTTTTGTAAAAGAATTTTAAACAAAATACAAATATTTGAGTGAATTAGAGAAGGCAAAGATTAGAAATAGTAGCAAGGGGTTATAGATGCAATACATTTTTCAAATTAGGCAGATTAACCAAAGAAAATTTACAAAATGCATTTCTGTATAATTAAATTCATCATCATCGTTTTCAGCATAAGATGGCTATCCCCCAAACAACCCTTATGTTCATGGTAAAAGAAACGGAGGCAAAAAAAGCTTTATCCAGCATCACGGTTTGTCTAAAACATTGATATGCAAAATGCTGGCAAATTAAAAGCTAAAATATGAATTTTGAAAAATTGTTTGTGTTAAAATCGAAGATACCACTTACATGTATGTTTACATAAAAATGGGTCTGAAAAATACAGACTATGCCTTTGACTATGCTTTGCCTGACATAGCAGAAATGCATTCTTTTGTGAGATGTCATAATCACAGGAGAAACCCCCTGGGAAACCTTTTTTGCAGATCATTATATGAGAAATATCAAAATATAATATTGATACATAAGGATAAATTACTGATTTCAGGAACCTCTAGAAATGATAGATTTGAATTACTTTTTGATCATATGGCATCTCTTTTGGCTGGCCATAATCTATCAAATTAATGACATGTCATGGCACTGTATTCATTACACGTATCAACTAAGAAAGATATGAAAGGTCTGGAGGCGTCATATTAAAAGTCCTTGTCCTGCAAGTTGTCTTTGGACTTGGTAAAGACAGTTTTGTGTAACACCTAGTATACACTAATTTGGTCAAGAAGTTAGACTTATGATGGTTTCGAGAAACAGGCCCCAGGCCTTCGTGGAATACAGATTACAGGCATACGGTAATGTAAAAATCAATCATTATGTGTAATTGCACATAAAAGAAAATGGTGAAAATAAACATTTAGTTTGTTTGTTTTTTTATCATTTATTAGTAAGCCTGAGTCATATCGATTTTTTCAGAAACCGGTGTTCGACGGCTTTGCGCCGATCGAACATCGATGCATCGACGGGTGCATGGCCGGTGAATCTGAAGCTCTCGCGCCGCTGAAAATTTGCCGCAATTTGATGGTTATTTAGCCAAGATAACGCTCTGTTTACAAGTCTGCAATCGCCGCAGTCCTCTTTCCCTTATTATTAATTTTTAACTATCCTAAGAAAATATACTCGAGCGTTTTGTGTTTTATTTCAAAACAACTTTTGTCAACTTACATCGTTTTTTTTTCAAGTTAAATGCAAACACATCCAAGACATCCCATCCAGAATCACATCACATGTATGTCGTACGTAGAGTTAACCTATTCGCGACAATAGGTCCACGTTTTGTGGTTTGCCGTGTTTACAAGAAAACTAGAAAGTTTGGTGACCCCAAACTTCGCCTGCCGATGCAGAAAAAAATTGGCCAATCAGAGCACTCGTTACTTACTTCGTCTCAGGACCAACCCATTTTAGAGTTATGAATTTTAGAAGACCCTTTATTGGACATTTCATCTCAAAACCGTACGAGCCTGCGATGAATATTTATATATGCTTGTCTCGCGCCAATACTGCCTAGTAACATGAAGAGACGGGGAGAGAGCTAGCTGGGTGCAGCGCAGGTGTCCTTCAGTCATGAACTGGACTACATTCCTGGCCTGGTCACTAGGCAACGTCAACGACTCGTCTAGTATTTTACCAGACCTTGATAAAGCTATATTTATTTTGTTATGTTCTTTCACGAAATGACCTCATCAGACATAGATCAAAAATTCAATAATTGTAATTTCTTTATATGTGAGACCATTTATTAATCCACTTTGCTTCGTTCAATTTGGTAATCGAAGAACTATTTCCAAAATTATTCAAATTCATGACTGAATGACGAAACTATGGTGTGCAGTGCTAGTGCAAGGAGAGATGATGACTCATCGAGCATGCAAGTCTTTCCCATGCTAGGCCTTCGTTTTCGCGTACATAACCATTTTGGGACAGGGTGAATGATAAATCTGAAACAAAATCACAGACATATAAAACATCCAGCGAGGCCATTTTTGGAAGAAAAAAAAACAAATAAATCAGATTCTGCATACAAGCAAAAGGGATTAGATCATTCATTTTATGAGTTTGACTGACCAGATCCGTTACTTCTTTGTTGTTACTTTTAGTTCCCCCTATACAGAGTAGACTAACCCGAAAAATCACATCACGTCGGCATGACTGACTATCGTGGAAAATGCCATTTCTCAATAGGGGTGCATAATTACGGATGACAGACAAACGAACTAAATGAGATATTTCTAAATGTAAGAAAGAACAACTTAAAACGTAAAGTATACTGAACTTACTTAAGATTACTTTCTTATCTTTACTGTTTGCTTAAGTTCTTTCTCAAAGTTACTGATGAGGGTTTTTTTAGTCGTAATGCAAAGTTGCAAATAAATAGCATGCAAATGATGCAACTGTCATTAACACGAACTACATGGGAATCATTATGATGATTTCTATAGACGATTTTTTTCCTCGATTTGAAATGATTCACTTGACAAATGTTGATGAAACATGTGACGCACAAATGATAATGCTCGTCATGTGGATGAAACCCCTTTTTATCGGAAGGAACAATGACCGTAATTTAATTGCAAGCATTAAAAAACTCGTCAAAAACCATGCAAAGAAATGAAAGAACTCATGCATTGTCTTGAGTCAACAGTCAACACATTTTGAAAAGATGCGCCTGTACAACATTGATCATGTGATCGCTTTCAAAACGAGAGTGATCACATGATTGAAAGTGAGGCTACGATTGAGTCATCGTGCATATGTTGCGCGATATACGGGGCGTTGCGTACTGAACGAATCGAAGACAAGTATGTTGTAGCTGCTCGATCATCGAGCGACCAGTTCGTTCTCTTGATGCGTTTCCTCCAAAACTCACAAAAGAGAGTAGAATACAAGTAACTGAGTAAGCAAATTAAAGTTTTGAAAATATGAAGATAAATTGTGTTTAACAGGACTATCAAACAAAAGATTCTGTGTTTTCTAGTCAATTTGGTAATTTCGTCGATGCATCGAATTCATCAAAACGAAATCGGAGTTCGACGTCTTCGATCGAACACCGGCTTAAAAATCGATTCGACTCAGGCTTATTTATTAGCTATATATTTCACACATTTTTACTTCGTTCTATTGACCTTTACGGATGATGAATGAACTTAAGTACACATGTAGAAAGAGACCAAGATCAAAACATCGCGGAGCACAAGTACATGTATCTGGTCTGATGGTATATGGCCATACATGTAGGCCTGCTGAGTTACAAAACGTTTACATGGAAATGTCGTAACAGACCTGTTTAATGTTTACTAATTTCATACACATGCCGGTACATGTAGTAGTGGAACAAAAGTTTCCTGTGACAACCAAGAAACTTGCCAGGTGCTTGCCTGATATAGCAACAACTACAAGCAAACTGGGGGCCGTTTCTCGAAACCGACATTGTCTAATTTCTTGGTCTTTCCACTGAACTTGTGTTGCAGAATTAACACGTGTTTCAATGGGATGTCTGTGAACTTAGACTATGACGGTTTCGAGAAACGCAGCCCTGGGGGCCGTTTTATGAAACCATCGTCGACTTCTTGGACATCCCATTGAAACGTATGCTGTAGAGTAACACACGTTTCAATGGGATGTCCATGAACTTAGACTTATGAGTTATGACGGTTTCATGAAACACAGCCCTGGATTCTAAGTACTCAGATGCCATTATGCATAACTGGTGTAATAAATAGTTGCTAACTAAGGGGGAGATACAGTACATGCATACATTTAAATACAGTTTGAAAAGAGGTCCATTAAAGGTCCTTCTTAATGTTGGCCACAGATTATTATCAAACATGACTGCATATCTTTACAACCTGTCTGTGCTTGCAGACTACTACACAATGCCAACACAGCTATTCAAGAAAGCATTTTTCAACACCAACCAAGCAGTATGTGACCTCTTCACTCAGGGAGCGACAAAGCTCAAGTATTAAAAGGAACTTGCATCCTTCATTCTTCAAAAGTGTCACCACACCCTTCCAAGAGAGTACAGTAGTTTGACAGCACATATCTCTTGCTGTTCATGATGTTAACATCAATAGCAATAGGGTATGAAGTACAATGTGGAAGGATTAACAAATTATCCAAAATTGTCGAGATGGCTTTCCTAGCCTTGGCCAAAGTTTGGCTGGTTTTTTTTCTGGACTACCGGCACCATAAAAAGGCTTTTGGGTGAACACAAAATACAACATTGCCCCAAGAAAAGGTTTCAAAAGAGATATTCCTCATCCTTGAACTCCTTCAGATAATAGAATTAGAATTAAAGATGTTACAAGTTTTACAACATTAGCTACGAATGTTGCCCACAAAATACATTCCCAGCCTTGATGGTATGCAAAATTTTGTAGCATTGAAAGACTACATGTACAGTATATCACATGTGCAAACTTAAAGGCAAAGTCCACCCCAGAAGTTTTACTGTTACAATAAAAGGAGTTAAATTTGAACAGCATTTTAACAAAGAAATAAGCAAAATTGGTCAAAGAACAAGAAAATTATACTCATTTACATTTTCTAGAATATTACTCTTGGCTCTGCAAATTGGCAACACTGATGACATCATATGCAAGCAGCTCTCCATTCACTTCGTACATGAAATTTCACATTTTCTCAATTTTTTTGGAAGTTAAGCATTTTCTAACCCACATAGTCAATGTATGTTCAGAAGAATTGCTTTTTACATAACATACTCTGACTATGGGGTGAGAAAATGTGTAACTTCCAAGAAAATTGAGAAAATGTGAAATTTCATGTACAAAGTGAATGGAGAGCTGTTCGCATATGTCATCAGTGTTGCCAATTTGCAGAGCCGAGAGTAATCTACTAGAAAAAGTAAATTAGTGTAGTTTTGTTGAATGCCGCTTCATTCTAGCAGACTTCATATCATACATTATATGTACTACTGTGCATACATACTTGTACTGTGCAAGTGTACATGTTTCAAACAGTCATAGTACATGTTTACATAGGCTGATCTAAGGATAGCGGGGAAAGAAAGACCCCATTTAACCCTGACACTTTGCTCAACCTAAAATGGCATAAAATATTTCCTTTGGGTGATAAAAATAAACTATGACAATCACAAGTCTAGTGAACATTGAAATGTAAACAGTGCAATTGTATTGCAATTAAAGGAAGATATTCAAATGAATGAATCATCAACCTATACAATCACTTGACACTGTTCCAAGGTTTGACGCAATCACGTGTGGAAAGCAAAACAGTGTCAAGTTGAGAGAGTGCCGGATTTCCCAGCAGCTCATTCTATGGTAGTAAAGGTGACACATTCATTTGGAATGTCACAGGTTCAACTACATTACATTTACAAGTACCGGTACACATGTTACAGCAGAGAGAGGGTCTCAAAGTTTTACTGTACATCAGCACAGTATGAAAGAGTTTAAACATGTAGAATACAGATTGTATGAAAAAAGTGGGTCTACTTAACCCACAGCAGTACACAGCTTTCTTGAGGTCTAAATTAATCCTCTTCAATCCTCAAATTGGCAATACAAATTATTTTATTCCACGTTTACATAGCTTGAAAAAAATAAACATGGATGTAACATAAACCAAAATGAAATATAATTGTCAAATTGAATCAGAAATTGCCATTTTGAACACAGAAATAGTGATTATATGTTATTCACTGCATTGCCAATTTAAAGAGTTTAATGATTAGTTACACTTAAACTGCTCTAATTCGAGAACGCCACACCATACAGCGATGGGAATGGGCTCAAATTTGTCAGTGGATTTTTCTCTTTCTGCCCATGTATGATATGTACTGCCCAACATTCTGGACCAACAGATACTGCAAAAGCGTCTCCTAAAGGTGACACTGTACCTCTATGGGTTAAAGGGGGTACCCAATGCTGAAACAATGTTAGCTCATTTAAAAGAGCATGAGCTTATTAGCAGAAAATCATCTGCCTAAAGTTTTTCCAAAAGTCATATTGCCAAGGAAATCCCAAAATGTGGTAAGATTTCAGGATATTTTTGACCCCTCAGCTGTGACCCAGTTTCAACTGGGTACCCACTTTGACATCAAAATGACGTCAAAGTGGGTACCTTGTCGCGCACTTCTAGCAAAATGCGCGCAAGCTATAATACATATTGTACGGTCTAGCGCACAGCACAACTGCAATGCGTGAAGCTGGGTACCCACTTTTACGTCATACCTCATACTCAAATTTTTTGGTCCGCTCTTGACTTTTTATGAGAAAATTAGCCCAAATGCATTGATTTCGATTGAAAAATCATCAAATTTTTAATGTTATTCTCCTGAGAATTCTATTCTCGATCATATATATACATGTATATAAAAAATTACCATTGTGTATTCACTTTAAAAAGGAGAATGCAACCCAGACATCAGTGTGCTTCCAATGAATGACGAAGAAAAAGAAGAGTAAACAGTGAAAATTTGAGGAAAATCAGACAATCCGTTCAAGAGTTAGGAACTTTGAAAGTTAAGTAAATCCATATTAAGCAGATCCTTGAACTGGCAACTTTGCCAGCATCTGTGATGTCGTTGTGGACAACTCTTCATTCATTTTGTACATAGAATTTAACATTTCTTTATTTTCAAGAAAAATGAAAATTCTTTTGATTTATTGTTGGAGTATGACATGGCTATATCAATTCTGCAAGCATTTTGGGAAGAATTATGTTAATTCCTAACATGAAATCTCATATAAATCCATTTTTTGGAAAAATTATGTATAAAATGAATTGAGAGTTGTCCACGATGACATCACAGATGCTGGCAAAATTGCCAACTCAAGGATCCCCATAATAGGGATTTACCGAAACTTTTAAAATTCATAATTCTTAAACAGATTGTTCGATTTTGCTCAACCTTTCACTGTTTACTCTTCTTGATCTTCTTTATTCACTATGAGCATACTGATGCCTGAGTTGCATTCTCCTACATGTACATGCATATTTGTTTGCATGAGTTAATAGAGTTTATTAGGCCTTATTACATGTACTGTATACCACCTTTAATCAAAAGTAGTGAGTTTCTCCTAGACATTCTGCTGTTTGGGATTTGGATTTCCCCCTCCCCCCATACACTGAATTCTACAGTATACATGTACATCTACATGTCTGTTTCACTCTATGAAACGTGTACATGTATATGTATTGCTTTGTTGTGCATACAGCGCTACATGCATAAAATGTACATACATGTACATGTATACACATGGTTCTCGCCAGTACATAACACCCATGGTTCCAATACCATGCGTAAAGGGTTTCAGACAAGGAAGAACCATGTGTGAAATTGCTGCACCATGCGTGGCAACAAGGGTAAAAAAAAATATTGGAGTACATACATGTACATGTATTCCTAATAATCATGATAAATGTCACAGATTGTTTTGCTTTTTGGCAGTGTATTTTCACTTTTATGCCATTAGTAGACAACTCCTGCTTACCAAGAAGTATTTTTCATCCTTTTACTATAGCATATACTGCTGCCACTTCCGAAACTTCCACGCTTTGCGAAGAGTGGGAACCATGTGAGGATTTTTTTTTTCTAGTGAGAACCCTGTGTATACATGTACATGTACATGTAGGTTCATATGTAAGTATGTACATGTAAGTATAGTACATGTACACCATGGACAGTAATCAACAAAGTTCTTTCAATTACTTCATAAATCAAATCACTATTTTTTCAAATGCATTCACAAGTGTTTTATATTGGTTATTTTTCCCACTGACAAATGAAAAACAGGAAGTTAACCGAACTATTGGCCAACTATTTTCCATGTCCTATGCAGACGTCACATGTCTGGCAATAATGGGGTTTCCTCTTCACTGCTGATTTAATCAAAATGAGTGATTGACATCCCATTTCACAAAGTTATTTTGTAGAAACTTTTTGAAATTGTTTCCTTTGATGCCTTTTCATGCAAATCACCCTAATGTTTCTCTCAGTCAATTCAATCAATATCATTTTGTATGAAGACAAAATAACCCATTATCATCTCATTACTCTTTGAGGTGGGTTGCTTGCAAGACAAAGAGCCAAGACAATACACTATTGGCCAGGAAGTATGCTCTTCTGAGTTCTATTGTGTGGCAGCAAAGCATGTGATTTGGGTAGAGATGGTTACCACTATTCTTTTTAGTTTGCATACTGGGCAATTCCATGGGAAGGGTGTGATTCTGTTACCAATATTTTTAGACTATCTGTGCCTCTTTTGTACTCTGCCTCCCTTCTCAAAATTTGATACTCTGTAAATATGCCTATTCTTTCATGTGAGCTCTTTCGTTTCAACAATTTTATTCTTACATACATGTACATGATATTGTGGTTAAACACCTCGGTAACCGAATTACCAGAAAAAAGTGCCAATTTTAAACGTCAAATATGTCTTTTAAAATCAAACATGCATTATACCAACACAGACTAAGATTGTGGAATTCTTTATTGTTTCAGCTTTTTTTAATTCAAAGATTTGGCTATTCATGGCTATCAAAGTGATTGTTTTTATTATAAATGTGAAGTAAGGTGACTGTTTTTCCGCCACGGAATCGCCCTACTACAAAAAATGAAAAAGTTATGAAAATGAGCAAGAAAGAATGTATTTAATGAGCAAATTTTGCTTGTCAAGCTTGTCATTAAAGTTGATAAAGATCCCTCACTCAATATGATTGACAAATTTCTTTTTCTCTGGTGAATGCTTTCAAACAACAATTCAATATTTTTACCAATAAGATTAATTTGATGATGACCAGAGAATGACATGGAAGCGTACTTTAAACATACTTGCACTGTACATGTAACGTGCACTGTTCAGTCTGTATCATCATTACTGTGTACATCTACTTTGTGTGCATGATTACAATAGAATAATGTACCCTGTAGGTGTATAGAAAGGCCTACATATAACTCAATTGTAAGAAAAAGAAAAACAAAATACAGTAGGTTCCCCATAGAGGTACAGTGTCTCCTTTAGGAGACGCTTTGGCAGTATCTGTTGGTCCAGAATGCTGGGCATTACACATTATACATGAGCAGAAAGAGAAAAATTCACTGAAGATTTTCAGTCCATTTTCAGTGCAGTATGATGTTGCATTTTCGAATGGGAGCAGTTTAAATGTAACTAATCATTAAAGTCTTTAAATTGGCAACACAGTGAATATTATATAATCCCTATTTCCATGTTCAAGTTGGCAGTTTCCGCTTAAATTGTACAATCATAATTCATTTTGGTTCAGGTTATATCGATATTAATTTTTTTCAAACTATGTAAGAGTGGGAAAAAAATTATAGTTGTTGCCAATTAAAGGATTGAAGATGATTAATTTAGACCTCTAAAAAGCTCTGTACTTCTATGGGTTTTAATAATGCAAGTGCCTTTGTGTACCATCAGGTACATGTACATGTACATGTATAATATTACATGTATGTACATAAACCCAACTTCTCTTATCAGTCTTGGGTTGCTGTTGAGGTACATACATGCACTGCAGTATATGTACATGTAGGTCTACAGGTACAAATTGTGTACATGTATATTGTAAATATATAAACACAGTAGGCCTGCTTTAATTACAATTTAAATATAACACATTTGGCTATTACATACAATACACTGCCACAACATGCCACAGATTTCAAATCAATATGACCACCCAAGCCCATGCCACTACAATATAACAATAGCCACGACCTAGCCAAGACAAATGATTTTCACTGGGGATGACAATGACATTCTTCCTGTGGTCATCATCATTATCATGGGAAGAAACAAAATTGAATAATGCCAATCAACTCAGTCCCACCTCTGTGGTACTGATGGGGTGTTTTCAAATAATATTTTGTATGAAATACATTTTTAGAAAATCTGACCTCCTGTCTGTACTCCCATGTACATGTAAATGAGGGGTTGAAATTTACAATACATCTTCAGTGAGACCAAGTTCAAGGCTGATGTTTACTTTCAAAACCATTTTTTGGTACTGTGATATACATGTACATGTACATACACATTTTTATTTACATATATATATATATATATATATATATATATATATATATATATGAACAGACGTGTTTTTTCGTCTGTTTCAGAAACGGATTTTGATTTACATCTTTTTGTCACACCGTGGGCACTGACGAAGAGTGTGACTTCGCCTTTCATTTTTGAGAGCTATGCTCCGTTTTCTTTTAAAATCTATGATTTTATTTTTTATGGCATTCTACTACCAACTCTGATTCCTGTATTTTCCAGATGCCATGCAGACTAATTTTCACTTTTATTTAGGTATTTTTTACCTGTTTACTGCTACCCTATGACTGTTGGCGGTGAGGCCCTTTTCAGATTTTCCTGTTTTGGAGCCGGAGATTCGCCATTGTCATCCTGCAGTCATGACAACGCGTCTTGGGATGCGTTATTTACTTCGCGCCATCTCCATCTTCAGCGAGTTGATTTCTTTTGAAAGGTGAGTTTCACAATCCGTCTGCCCATGAACAGACGTGTTTTTTTCGTCTGTTTCAGAAACGGATTTTGATTTACATCTTTTTGTCACACCGTGGGCACTGACGAAGAGTGTGACTTCGCCTTTCATTTTTGAGAGCTATGCTCCGTTTTCTTTTAAAATCTATGATTTTATTTTTTATGGCATTCTACTACCAACTCTGATTCCTGTATTTTCCAGATGCCACGCAGACTAATTTTCACTTTTATTTAGGTATTTTTTACCTGTTTACTGCTACCCTATGACTGTTGGCGGTGAGGCCCTTTTCAGATTTTCCTGTTTTGGAGCCGGAGATTCGCCATTGTCATCCTGCAGTCATGACAACGCGTCTTGGGATGCGTTATTTACTTCGCGCCATCTCCATCTTCAGCGCGTTGATTTCTTTTGAAAGGTGAGTTTCACAATCCGTCTGCCCATGAACAGACGTGTTTTTTCGACTGTTTCAGAAACGGATTTTGATTTACATCTTTTTGTCACACCGTGGGCACTGACGAAGAGTGTGACTTCGCCTTTCATTTTTGAGAGCTATGCTCCGTTTTCTTTTAAAATCTATGATTTTATTTTTTATGGCATTCTACTACCAACTCTGATTCCTATATATATATATGTATATTTGCTTATTTTTTCTAAACAGGTTTATTTTAGTTTGCAAAGTCCAGTGTCCAATCAGGGGTTGGTCACATTTTTGTTTGTTTAGGTAAAGAAATGGGGAGTACATGTAAATAAACCATATTTTTATGAAATTTCTTTTGTTCACAGACTTTCAGTCAGATACACAAACTCTGAAGTTCTACAGAAAATGTGATATCCTTTACTACATACTGTACAATGTACAGTACATACACCCTGTATAATACAGGGCTCGACACTAACAGGCACTCAGGACACTTGGGCGAACAAAGAGTGGTCTGGATCCCCCAAATCTACCCTCTTTTCACAATTCGCTCCATGCAAATAGACCCTTAAATTTCAATCAGGACCCCATAAAAAAATTAGTATTTTAAAGGGGAGTGTGGAGCCCTGCCTAATGGGTAATTTTATACATATTGTACCTCTTCTTATTATTATTATTGTTATTCTTCCATTGCTAAATGATTTACAGTTCCTGTGTATGATAGTATTTGGTTCCTTCTATTCACATTTTATCCAAAGTGCAAGTCAAAAGGAAGTATTTCTTAACTTTCTTTACATATGATTCTCGCTTCACATGCCCAACTGCAAAGTATGGAAAATTCTGTACACTGTAACTTGGGTGTGTACTTTCAGATGGTGATAAGAGAAACAGAACAGGAGCATTGAACCTGAGGGCACATTCCTGTCATACTCATGCTCCCAGGAAATTTGATTTATTTATTCCATAGCTGAACAAGCTGTCAAGAACATGTCATAGGGCGATGCTTGTTTATTGCTACAGATATACATCAAGATCTATTAAGGTTAATATAGGAATAGCCTACACAAAACAGCTGCTATGTGAGTTATCCTAATGAATGAGCACTCTTGACTTCACAAAATACAGATAGCACTGACTGGTGTGAGCTAGAAAGAACTAACGCTCTGAAAAAGTATATGAGGTAATGCCCTTTTAGCTCTCAGCAGATGACATGATTATCAAGATAGCACCGGAAACAGATTAGCCCTACATCAATGTACAATAATAAATATGCATATTTCATGTATAACAAGCCTTAAATATTAGTCCCTAGCATCGTCTTTCAATGCATAATATACATGTACAGTACATGTGTCTCACATACTCAATATGAAATTCATGATCTATGGTGGCCCTGAAGTACCCTCGACAACAGGTTATAAGCGACGTGAATTTCGCGGCCAACTTTGCGTCCCAGTCATGAAATTTGTGACCCATGACGCAAACTTTGCGTCCCAGTTGCGAATTTTGCATTCTGGGTCATGAATTTCATGTCCCAGGTTATGAATTTCACATCCCGGGTCGCGCGACTGGGACACAAAGTTCACGTCATGGGTTGCACATTTCGCAACTGGGATGCGAAGTTGGCCCCGAAATTCTCGTCGCACATGACCTGTTGTCTATTGTACTTCAGGGCCACCATAATGATCAGAAAACAAAAAGCATGAACATGTATTATGAATGCATAATTCCAATGGATTGAATTGTACATGTATGTAAATGTAAAACAAACATGAATATGTACATGAATGTTTCTCATTAATTTCTATCAGCTACAAATGAAATTTACAAACCAATGGGTTTTATCTGTTCAATATTCATGCTGTTTACCATAGTCACAAAATAAGGATTCATGAAGGCCTTAACACAATTTAGTCATAAATTATGAATACAAATTCTATATGAAGCTATTTGTTCCTCAGAGTCCAAGCAAAGGAAACCTGAGGAAGCCTGAGTTTACAAATTCAACTGCTCAACAATTCCCATGACAATCAAATGTAAGTACATAAAGCTGAAGTACATCCCCATCATCATTGGTCCATGCAATGAGCTAATTTTGTTGCACATTTCTCTCCAGGCCTCTTGGTTACCAACTATATGTATTTGGTTCACCTGTTATGCATAATGGCATCTGAATAGATGGAATGCAGTTTGCATACATTAGCTGTTGCTATGCCAGGCAAGCCCTGGCAAGCTTCATAGTTGTCAAGGTAAACTTTTGTTCAACAACTATACATACAATTAGCAAACAGGTCTATTACAGGTAGCAGGGTATTCCTATTCACTGTTTCAAGTTCCCAGGCAAGCATTATTATGACGGCTATACTTTTTCAACATAGAAAAAGTGATCCACTTAAGTTTGGGCCGCAAACTCTGAACACTTCAGCAAGGGAAGCAAGAAAGCACTCACCTCTTTGCTCTTTCTAAATCATCATTTGTCTGCTCAAGTTCCCTGATGTATTTCTGAAGTTCCTCCCGGATGGCCTTAATTTGCGCTAGTTCATCCTGCAGCTCATTGATTTGCCGTAGGTAGTTATTCTGGGACATCTCCAGTTTCTCCTACATAATATTAGAGAGAGTTTTTGCTTCATCGACAGAGAGAACTCTTGTCACATGATAATAGTGATGTAATGAAACAGCTTTTTAAAAGGGTTTTTCTGCTTTTTTGAAGGGGCCCCTTCATATCCAGTTTTCCTCTTAAACTTTCACTCCCAGAGATTTTGCATGTGATAAACAATGTCTCTGAAAGTATTTGATGTGCATTGTGTTCGAAAATTCATGAATCTACAGTTATGTGCATTAAAGATAGGACTGGTGCGATCTGAAGCAAATAGTGGGCCTACTGTAAGCAGTACTGTATTAAGTAAAGCCAAACCCACTGCTCACTAATACTCCAACATAAATCAATAAACCTTAACAGAACATGGATCAGCAAGAATACTGTAAATGTAGAAATATTTGGGGCACATTAACTTTCCAGAAGCACAAATTCTAGAATTTGCAAAAATATCAACATAATTTCATATGCATTGCAATATCAAATAAAATTTTGCATTTTGCGAGTTGAGTAATTGTGCAGTGCGAAATTAAGAACCGAAAATATGTTCTTGAGTCACTCAGCACCAAAATTTAATCATGTGAAAATAACAGTGTTTACAATACTCGGTATTAGATTCTGTATCAGGTGCAGTTCCTTGAATTCTACAAGCCCTGCGTAATGTTCTTCAAAAACAGACTTTACCTTTAAATTATCACATTCTGTTGATAATCTTTCCTTGGTTGCTGTGAGATCTTTAACCTTTGCCTCTGACTGTTCTAGTTGTGTCTCCAGCTCTGCTTCCAACTCCTGACTGCTGATCTGGTATTCTTCCAGCTCCTCCTTTGTCTCATTTAGACTGCAGAGAGAGAGAGAGATAGAGAGAGAGAGAGAGAGAGAGAAGACGAAGAAGAAGAAGAAGAAGGGAAACTTTTGGTCAGTATTTATACCAATTATTCAAAAAAATTATTTCTATTCCAAACTTGTTTCTAGAGTGTGATGAATGTTTGGAAAGTGAAGTAAATTATTAAGTGCAACATACATGTATATCTCTTTATAATAATTTGATACATAATTTCATCAGAGGAGTTGATCCTTGTTATAGTGCAATACATATGATAATGTAATGTCTATTGACATGAAGTAACTCCTGACCTGGCCTACATGTACATGTAGGTTTATCCGGTATCTGTTACCCTTGTTACTTAATTTTTCAGTTGATGGTCTTGTGAACATCAAGACCTACATCACTGCAGCAATGCTTATGTATAATGTACATGTACATGTAAGTAACAATAATATACATTGTACAAAGAATGATTGGAGAATTGGAGTGATGTGTTCAAATTTCCTCATCACATCACTCCGATTCTCCAATCCTTGCACTGGCTTCCAATCGAACAAAGGCTACAATTCAAGATCCTTCTCCTCACTTATAAGGCTAAGCGCAGCTTCGCACCCACATATCTCACTTCACCGATTACACCAAAAACTAGTACCAGTTCCCGTTCACTTCGTTCATCAGCACATGCACATCTCAACCTCGCACCTGAACCCTGCACCTGCACTAGATACAGCGATCGCACCTTCTCAACAATTGCACCCACCCTTTGGAACAGACTTCCTGCACAAGTACGAGATCCTTCCATCAACCCCTTCAAGGGCAGACTGAAGACGTTCCTGTTCTCTTCCTGCTTTAGTTAAGTCGTTAATATATTTTAATTATGTATTTGAAGCTCCTTATTATATAAATTTCTTGCATACTATGTACTGTAATTAAACTTAAACTTCAGTCATCTATTTATTCGAAAATTCGTTGATAAGATATGAAATAATTTCCTTTGAATTAGAATTAATATAACTGATGTATTTGTAATTAAATTTGTATTAGGGTATATTTGATAAATGTAGATGTAATTTATTGTAAAGCGCATTGAAATGTTTATGTAATGCGCTAGCAGCGCTATATACATGTAAATGTAACTTTTATTTTATTTAATGATTGATTAGATACTAGTTCATATCGTTAATGAGATTTCTTTTCACAAATGGCAGTTATGACACTACACTGTATTCGTAAGAGGCTCAAGATATCAACTTTAAGCCTTATGTGACCTTCACGATCAGCCACTTTATTCTACTTGTGGGTATCTTCCTTACATCCTTTTAAAAGCAACTGTCTAGACTTTAACTTAAGCATGAGGTTTGACATTGTTGCTATTTGAACAAGCAAAATACAGATTGTATTTTGACATTTTTGCACAAGTCAAGATGAATTGAGCCAAACCCAAAGCTAATATTGTGTCAAGAAAAGCTACAGAAGAATTGATAAAGCTACATGTTTACCGACATTTACAGTATTCCAGACAATGCATTATGATTGACAAGAGTTTTGCCTGGCATCAAAGTATTTTCTTTGCAATTTTTGTACATGTATTTGCTTTATCATGAATAGTTGTAGTTATCGTGTACCACACATTCTTCCGGGTATGTATCTTTACAGACAAGAAAATAAAGAATCCTACAAGAACTTTCAAACTTCAACTACATGTACATGTATATGAGTTCTCTTTCTATTAATCATTCAGATACATGTACGTACATGTACACATGTAAGCACACATGTACTGCAATAACGGTACCTGAATTCCAATATTTCTTCCAACAATTTAGCTCATTTAAAGATCTCCCTGACTGTATACATTCTTGTTAGTCTCCAAGTCATATTCCCACCCCCACGCACCCCTACCCTTCTCTCTTTCTTTCTCAGTTTAGAAGTCATATTCCCTCCCCGACCCCTACCCTTCTCTCTTTCTTTCTCAGTTTAGAAGTACACTGCAGAGTGTAGAATGCTGGGCAATAGCCATTGTGTTGATGGACATGCAGAGTATGCCATCCCTTCATTGTCATCAAAGAAATGAAGCCAATAAATGAGGGCAAACTCAAATGTAAATATCACAGCCCACTAGTACTACTGAGTAATGACAGAACCCGCCGGGGCTCTAAGATGGCATTCATGGAATCTGTGATGATTACGACGTAAAGAACAGGAACTGCAGCTATCTCTATCGATGACGTGGAAGGGAAACTGCCAGAGGAATCCCACTGGCTACAAATGTACATTACATGTATCTAAAATGTACTGTACATGTACTGTACAATAGTTACATGTATATAGATCATCTCATTCCTAGCAATGGTATTCATTGTGTAATTGTAAAGAACATGTGTACATATTTATACATGTACATGTATACATATGTGGAGTTTAATATTTACACAATTCAAATGCTTCAAGAAATCATCATCATAACAGAAATCAAATTTACTATGTACAATGTAAATCAAGAATATCTTGGTACAAATGTCTTTTGTTGGAGCAGCAACTGGTGTAATCTGTGACCTTTCAACAGACCCAACTAATGACACTAAAATATACATGTGGGAACTACATGTACATGTAGGCCTACTTTACTTTAGTTAGTAAATGTACACTGTTCAAATTTTTCAAAACATATTGTACATGCTCTGTATATGATTGAGACGAATGTACATGTACATGTGATGTCACACTACATGATGCAAGTACATGTGTATCAATATGACTTTGGACAATGTACATTACACCACTTTTTCTGTAGTTATCTTCAACAGTCATTTTTTTCAATGTACATGTAAACCAGATTCAATTCGATTCAATTCAATTCAATTTATTTATTTTCAATCATCAATTATACCCAAAAAATATCAGAAGAGAAAATCATGAGAATACAAAAAATAGATGCAGATAATCAATGATTGAGGAGCCCTTAAAAGATGACTCGAGTTTACTGTACATACACGTACATGTACAGGGCCCTCTTGCATAAAAAGTTGCGATTAAACGCAACTAAAAAAATTAAATGCAACTTGATTTTCAACCAATAAGAAGTATTTGGGACCTGCGGTTTAATGAAATCTTTTTTATAGTTGCGTTTCAATAGCAATTTTTATGCAAGAGGGCCCTGTACATATACATGTACACGTAAGGTTGTACATGTACATGTCCCCAGGGCTCTCCTTTCCAACTTTCCAACAATTAAGTACATCATACATGTACCTTTAAAAGGTAGGACTGCTTTTCATAGAAGCATCCAAATGTACATTGTAAGTCATATACATTCTGTATCATTTTATTTCTTTTCATTTATTTCATTACATATATATTTTTTTTTTTAAAGTAATATGCCCATCAGACAAATGATAATCCACAGTAAGCAGTAATAGTTTTAGAGGGCACTGCAAGAAAGTTACAAATCAATTGCAAATCTCCCAAATCAGTAATACTGTAATGGGGTGTTGTAAGAAAGTTGCAATCGATTGCAAGTTGCAACTGATTGTCACTGGCCAATCAAAATCTAAGTTGCATGCATGTCTTCTTAAAAGAGCAGACCCTGAGCCAATCAGAATGGTTGTTTCAAAATTAGCAATTATTTGCAATTGATTGCAACTTTCTTGCAACACCCCATACATGTAAGTCTTGCAATTAACTGCAACAATTTGCAATTGATCGCAAGTAACATCAATCCTGTTGCAGTGTGCTGGTGTTTGCGGGGGGCACGGGCTATGATGCTTTCTTTTGGGAGGGGCATACTTTTTTTTCCTCATTGATTTCTTTTTGGTTTTGCTTCATTCTGACTGTGAGCTCATGTAATCTCAGATAATTTTAATCAATGAGTAAATGTTTGATAACCTGTGCATTGTATTGGTTTTGTACATGTTAGTGTACAAGTCAGATCCATTTTTTTATTCAAAAAAATATATTTTTCTCTGAATGAGGTCAATGAAAGGAAAATTGTTTAATACTGCTGGATATTTTATGACAAGGAAATCCCAGATTCAACATTTCTATTTCTTTATTACATTGTATTGGATTTGGGTTTCCTTTGTTCTTTTTCTCCTTGTTGTTGTAGATTCTTTAAAGTACACATTCAAAGAAAATCACAAATATGGCAAATGATGTATCTCTAGAAACTGGAAAACTAACAGATAGCAATCGTATCAGTTTTACGTCAACTGCGTGTCAGGTAATTTAAAAATGATACATGTACAAATAAAACCACCTCCCAGCATCTGTGATATAGGAGCGATTTGCCAAAAAAATAACGATGTTTTGCTGATGTCACAAACAGGTTCAACCCTGTCCAAGAATGAACATAATTGCAGCACTTGCAATTATTTCTCAAATAATAAAGAATTTAGTGTATTTTAACATGTTCATTTTTACACCATTCTATAAAGGGAAATGAAACCAATTCTAATAACTGATATCCCATTTTTGTAAATATACAGGATAAGAGTTAATGAACAATCAAGAAACCACACTTTCAAATTGAAAAGCCCGCCGAATGATTGCATGGACAGTAGTCACTCCCTCTTGAAATGCCGAACATAGCGCAGTGTGTGCAGCTGAAAATGCAATTGCGTCTATTTTGTTGATTCCTTTATCACTGTAATGCCTCATTTTCCATCTAAATGATACCATGCTTGGGGTTTAGGGAAAAGAATAGATTAAACATTTAGACTGACGCTAATGAAGTGAAAGAAATAACTGAATAGAGGACGACAAAAGAGGCACTGAAAATGTGTGAGATATTACGGGACATCGTCTGCTTGTGTAATTAACATCCCACCCGTGAGGTCACACATCTCAGCGGTGCTTGGAGAGCTCTTCAGATGCCATGTCGGGGCTGTATTTTAGCGCCTGCTAATTGATAATAATTAATACTTCAAACATTTCTGAGCGATGTATTTTGACAAACTTGTTCAATCTAAGCTTCACCTACGCAATTATGAAAATTGAGCCAGTTTTTAAATCTACTTTAAGGTCCAGCGTGGGTGTATCACCCTCCACAAAAAGTACAAGTTGGATAGGGAAGAGTTTCTTCTGTGGGGGGTGGGGGGGGAGTGGTGACTTCACTATTTTTTGTACATGTTATAACTGATTTTTTTTTTTTTCTTGCAGTTATATATGATTCATGTATATATCAGGGAAAAAAATTAATGATTTTTTTTCCAGGGCTACTTTTTGAGCCGAACCACTCCAATTCTCTAATTTGTATTACCTTACATGTACATTGGACCCTATGAGCATTTCAGGGGCTCTTTTTAAGTTTTCCGGGGCTCTTTTGGGCATTTCGATGGCGAATTTGCCCCAAGCCCTCATATAATTTTTCCCTGGTTTATATTAAGTTATTGAAAAAATGAAATATGAAAAATGAAGTGTTAAAATTGTGTAATTTGAAATGCTAATTGGTAAACTGAAAAGTTAAATGTTTTTGTTTTGATGAAATCAGAATAGAACAGTATGGAAAAACAAATTAAAAAAATCCACATGTGGCCTAACAAGGCTTTTGTATGCCTGTGTTTTTACATCAACTGGTGCATTACTCAAATAATGCCGCATGAAGCCTAGGATGCTGTTGGCTTTTGCTGAAACAATATCGTATACATGTATGCCGATTCCATTTCATATCCCTAGACAGGGTGACCCAAAGATACTTACATGTACATGTATGATAACTTGTCTCAGGTAGTGTTTGACCAGATAAAGTATATTTGAAGGTGATAGGATACTTCTTTCTTGTGAATCTCATATTACACTTTGCAGGTTGCAATTGTACATATTCACAATACAATCTTGTAGCTTGCACGCATTGATATCCATGCATTTTCCTTTGAATAGATTGTATCAAGGTATTACAATGATATATTAAGAATTATTTTGTTCAGTATGAAAATAAAAATATTCAATCCATTCAAAAAGGAAATGCATAGATATCAATGCTTGGCATTATCCTGAAATAAGTCACCAGTCCATTCACTGCCGTTTAATTCGTCAGTGCTGGTGACAGCTTTCCACTCACATAGACTTTGTACACAATGCGAGCGCATGTGCGAGAAGAGAGGTGACAAATTTCACGATAAGGCGCAATGCTTGGACCTGGAATTACATGAAAAAAAGAACCTTAAACGGATCAAGAAGTCAAATTGGTAAGTTGAATAGATAAAAAAGCCTTGGGCCAGGCCTAGCTATATATGTAGCAGTCAACATTGAATTTTAATGATTATTATTATTTTTTTTTTATAGGCCGCCGCCGGTCTATACTAGCTTGGCTGGCAATGGCTATGTGGCGCTCCTGAGAGCCGACCCTACCCAAAAAATGACGAAACTAGAGTAGAGACAGTATTTTCTGTCTACATCAAGCTTTGCCAAAGTCAAGGAGAATCAATCATTTTCCTTGATTACTTGTAATATTATCATTAGTTAGAAATCGGGTGAAATTCACACCATTCAGTTTCAAAATTAACTAGATTTGCATTCATTTATTCATGTGCATACATGTAGCTTGAGGACCCCTTTATTTTTGCTGCACAAAATTTGACACTGCTACTGGCATTATTATGACTAACATTAGGTCTAGCCTACTGCTAACTTTAGAATATGTAGAACCAAGATATATAAAATAAATTCGCACAAACCAGTGATTTTTTTTTTTTTAGATGCTGAAAATTGAAAACAAAATGCAAAGTGCGTAGCAGCCTTAGGCTTAGTAACGAGCCTTTGATTTCTGGCTTTGCCTAGCTATAGGAGCTATTCGTGATTTTATTCTGATATTACACGAATAGCTATAGTTTGCTGCCATAGGCCCCTGTGTAGACCGATGTCAGCTTGAAATATTATGCCTCCAAATCACACTTTCTCATTCTCAAGAGAGGTATGCAGCGTTGCACTCTCGCACGCACTCTGCGTTCGCCGACACATGCGAGAGTGCAACGCTGCTTCGCCTAGCGCCTGTGGCCGAGACCAGCAGATGTAGGTGAACTCACGATATCGGAGGTCGCACTACTGAAATGGAAATTAAAGACGCTAGGTCGTGGGCTTTCATGGGGAATGGATCATAATTTGCTGACACCAGACTTTGTGAAAAATACCTGTAATAGAGCTACATTTTTGGAGCACAGCAAAACAAGCTGTCCCACCACAAACATTCTTCGGCCTGCTTCGGGCATTCTCGGGCCAGGGAAAGTGAGATAATGACTTTGCCATATGGGGAAAGGGTGAGGTAGATCTATACAGAGCATTACATAACTAAGGTCTGTTGGTCATAAAACTCACAGTCACAGTGATGGACAATGCAGGGTTAACCGGGCATGAGAAAGTGTGATTTGGAGGCATAATATTTCAAGCTGACATCGGTCTACACTGGGGCCTATGGCAGCAAACTATAGCTATTCGTGTAATATCAGAATAAAATCACGAATAGCTCCTATAAGGCTATAGCTAGGCTTTGCCGGGTGCGCTTGCATGGAATGGGAACACCAGCCATGCCAGTCTCACGCCTAGCCGGCCTGCGCCTCGCCTGCACCGCTGCGACAACACTCTGTTACGGTACCGGTACCCTGTACTTAACTGGCACTTCATGCCATTAATTATGTCGCACTGCAAAATTTACCTTGTTTTCAATTCTTGCGCTTTACTCTTCCAGTATTCCAACTCATCATCCTGTGAAGAAAATGTTGGGATATCTTCGTCATCCATTATATATCCTTATGTATTTCCAAAAGGGCGAAATCGGCGTAAAATAAACCCGAGAAAAACCACCGTCTGTGGACTGTGCTCCTAATTAATTAAGACGAAGATGTATGTGCTAGATACAAAGATCGCGCACTGCATGCACACATATAGTGCACGCAAATGTCTATGACGCACATGCACAGTACGTACACACGGCCGTGTGTACGGCCCGGCAGTTCGCGAGTACGTATACAATAATACCGGTACATGTACATTATGCTAGTGCAGTGCGGTAGTGACCGCTAAAATATTCCAGTGATAATGAAGGCAATATTGGGAGCGGGCTGGGGATTTCATTGGCGTAAATCCCGGGGGATGGGGGATATATCCCCCCACTTTTTCGAGAGGGGGGATGGCGTGTACAAATATCCCCCCACTTTTTAAGGAAGAAATGATATTTGAAATAATCAGTTTGTAAAATTTTTAATAATCTGTCATAAACAACCATCATATTTTAGAATTTCTATTTGAAAATGCGACTGAAAACCAGAAAAGTGGTTATTTTTGGGTCGCTCGCTTCGCTCACTCATCATATTTTAGAATTTTTATTTGAAAATGCGATTGAAAACCAGAAAAGTGGTTATACATATTTTAGAATTTCTATTTGAAAATGCGATTGAAAACCAGAAAAGTGGTAATTTTTGGCTCGCTCGCAAAATAAGAATAAAAATGTGTGTAAGGGGGTCTGTGCGGGTGGGTGAGGGCATGTGTTTATGCTTAGTGTGAGTTCAACAGAAAAAAAAATCGGCAAAAAAGTCGATCACCCCCCCCCCCCCCCCCCCCCCCCCTCTCCTCAAAGTGGATTTACGCCGGTGGGGGATTTACTCAAGATTTTACTCAGGATCTTATCCGGACATCGCTGTACAGCATCGTCGACCACAGGTGGAGTCAGGATTCATTTGAAGCAAAGGGAAAGAGCCTGATGCATTCATATCCAGGGTTTTAATTGATTGATTGATTTTATTCAACAGCGGCCACGAACTATGCCACGAACATACCCAAAGCAATGAACTGAACAATCAAAGAAAGTAACAGAACAAAATGAAATAACCTTGAGTTGGAACTGTTGAACAGGATAACCAACTAGCGGATCGAAAGCTCGAAAGATTGTTTCAAGTGGTGTCCCCCAACATTATTATTAAGTTAAAATCATATTTTTAGAAATTATTCCATTCTCAATCTTTATAATATGATTTTAACTTAATAATAATGTTGAGGGACACCACTTGAAACAATCTTTCGAGCTTTCGATCCGCTAGTTGGTTATCCTGTTCAACAGTTCCAACTCAAGGTTATTTCATTTTGTTCTGTTACTTTCTTTGATTGTTCAGTTCATTGCTTTGGGTATGTTCGTGGCATAGTTCGTGGCATAGTTCGTGGCCGCTGTTGAATATATATATATATATATGTATGTATAAAGGAATAAGAAAATAAAAGTTCTGCTTCGGAATGGTAGAATAAAAGGACAATGAATAAACATAATAAGTATATAGGGCCTATATGAAGAGTATATTATGCAAAAATAGATAAACGCCATTTCTGAAAAGTATAAGGACACCATTATTGTAGTACAAAACAATGTCTTTCAAATGATTGCTCATTATTATATGAAGGTACATTGTTGAAGCTATGGTAAAATATAGTATGTTATTTTCTTATCATTTTCTTTATTTTTGTTGAACGTAACTAAACCGCAAACATCTCAATTTGAAGAAAAGGAGTATATCGGTTTTTGCATTCAAAAACTTATAATAAACCTGGGGGCACTGCCGTTACAAGGTGGACACCATGCTCGTACACAAAATCGCGAAAAAAGAGTTATGTTTTCACGGACGGGCTATGTACGCGCGTGCAGTGAAAAGAGTATCAAAATTGCAAAAATCGGGGGGGGGGGGAAGCGTACACTTTTACAACAGCTTGATTTTAAAATACTTCTTTAGGGTAGTCTGAGATCGAAGGTTAATGACTTGTTTAGGGTCCATTCTGAAAGTCCATGTACGAGCATGGTGTCCACCTTGTAATGACAGTGCCCCCCCCCCCCTCCCGGATAATAAAGCACTTGAGGGCGAAAATTCGGGTTTGTTTCAGCGTTTACGGAGTTTTCTTTTTCTTTCTTTTTTTGTTTAAAGTAGAAGGTATATGTATCTACTCCGGCAGGCTATTCACCTGGAAGAGAAGAGAAAAGAGGTATGTATATGGAATCCTCTCCCAGAATGTATCAAATCCTCTTGTTCCCTCTACTCATTTAAAGCGAAAGTTAAGAACATGTTACTATCAGAATATTCACGGTAAAATTTGTGTTAGCTCTTCAGTCTTTTTCACAGTATCATCCTTTCTACCATTTTAATCATTACCGATATCATGATCAGCATCGTCATCTTCATCATCATCATCATCATCATTTCATCATCATCATCATCATCATCATCATCATTTCATCATCATCATCGTCATTATCCTTTTAATACTGGATTTAGTTATTTTTTTCCATTCTGCTAATTCATGGTTATCTATTTCATAATATTTGGGGCTGCCATATTTTCAAGCAGATATAATGGCAGTCCTTCTTCCGCAAATAATTCTATGTTTAATTGAATTACAAAAAAAAAAAAAAGAATTGAAAATTTATCATTTGTTTGTTTTTTGAAAAATGATTATTATAAATACTTCGTGTTATAATTCATTGTCAAAATTCTTTTTGTATTTTATTTTATGTATGTTATCCGAAACAATGTTGTACATCAATGCAGAAGAAAATAAATCAAATCAAATCAAATCAAATCATATATTTTCAATCTATTCTCCGATTCTCAAGTGATACATTCTTATTTCCACGGTGTCAAATTGACTCGGAAACGGCGTCAGCTGGGAGTCAACTCTATTCCGAGTTGAAGTGAATCGGATTCCGAATTAATTTGACTCGGAATGGTGTTTTAGCTGAGAATCGACTCAATTCCGAGTCAAAATAACTAGGAAAACGAGTCACTTTAACTCGGAATAGAGTTGACTCCCAGCTGACGCCGTCTCCGAGTCAATTTGACACCGTGGAAATGATAAGAATGTAGGTATTCCCTTAACCCATTGACTACTGAACTTCCGCATTACCATATGTTTTATTGCAGAGACCACCCTTTTCCAAGAGGCAATGGCTTTATTTTCTCCTAAAATTAGCAAAGTTTTCTAACATGTATTTTCTTTATATCATTAGAAAGGGAATTCCAATGTTTTATAACTATGCAATAAAAACGATTATTCAATATTCTTTCTGGCATAAGTTAAAGTTGTATCGGCTATTTCTTGTAATATAATATGTAAGTCAGTTACACAATTGAAGTTAGATCTGATGGGGTTAAACAAATATCCCACCATAAATCCCGGGGTGGGGGTATAACCTCCCCCCCCCCCCCAAAAAAAAAGAAATAAATAAATAAAAAATAAAGAGGGGGGATGGCGTGTACAAATATACACCTAGAAACTTTTCAAAGAAGCAATAAAACTTAGTATCAATCAGTTGTTGGAATTTTTGATAAATCAATCTCATAAACCACGGTTACAGTACTGAAAATTTTCTATGTGAAATGCTTAAAAAAAAAAAAAAACAGAGATAGAATATGAGAGTAGGTGTGTAGGTGTGTTGCTATTTGGCGCTAAAAATTTGGCGCTAAAAGATTTCTATCACCCCCCCCCCCCCCCCCGAAACGGATTTACCCTGGTGGATCCTATTTGATCTCTTTACATTTTTATCTTTTTATTTTATTTTTTTATGTTAGGTACATAGCCGTATAGGAACCGGGGCCTGAGGGGGGGGGGGGGGAGGCGGGGGCGGGGGGCGGAGGAGGCTTTAGTCTCCCCGGTCAAATATGTGGAGGTGAGAATGTCCTTCTGCCCCCAACTTTTCATGGCTGAAAAGTCGGTGGAGAAGGGAAAAGAAAAAAGGAAAAGGAAAGAGAGGAAAGCAGAAAAGAAAAAAAAAAGAGAAAGAAGATGAAAGGAAAAGAAGGAAAATTGAAAACTTAGAAGCGTTCGCTCGCTTCGCTCGGTTACATTTTAAGTATCTTAACCGATGCCGGTTATATTAATAATTGCTATTCTAAGGAATTCGGTTTGTATGTGTCTCTAGCTAATACTTTTCTTCTACTCATAAATGTTAGTAATACAACTGCAAGCTACACTCTAAGAAAGGACTGGTTAGAATGATCAAAATATGGGTCACTTCCAACCAAACCTATTGGTGAATATGTGTCCGACCGACATATTGGTTAGAACAACCAATCCAAGATGGGTTGCTTTTTAATCCAATAATATTGGTCATAATTCTAACCATTCTCCAGGTGGTTAAGTTAATTTCTTGACCAATTTTTCTTGGTCAGTATTATAAAAAATTATGTTTGGTCATCATGATGAATTTGGTTTAGCACCAACTGAGTAACCAAAATGCATTGGTTATTATGGCAGCAATTTTACAGGTTGTAAAAAGAGAAAAAGATTGCTTTTTACCAAAATAACAGAAGTGTAGAAGATGCAGTTCTTGTGTTCCTTCACAGAATATATCAACATTTGGAGACTCAGAAAGCGTTTGCTAGATCAGTCTTTTTCGACTTTTCTAGCGCTTTCAACACCATTGTACCTCATATTCTAATTGATAAACTGTTAAAACTCAATGTATCACCCAAACTTGCTCTGATTCTGCACAGTTTCCTAATTGACAGGCCACAATGGGTTAAGTGCAATCAAATTACTTCACATGTTAAGACCCTCACTATCAGTGCGCCCCAGAGTTGTGTGACTTCTCCCATTTTATTTTCGCTCTATATGTCAGTGACTGTGCAGTATCAGAATCTGGTTGTTCCATAATAAAGTATGCAGATGATACTGTTATTACCTGTCTTGTTAAAAATAATGATGCAAATGCTTACTTCAGTCAAATATAACAATTTGTACATTGGTGTGATATTCATCACCTTGTCTTGAATGTTTCCAAAACCAAGGAAATGATTTTTTATTTTCGGCGTACATCTGAACTAACTACACATGAACCACTGATTATACACAATCAGCGTGTTGATCAGGTTTCCGAGTACAGATATCTTGGGACAGTGATAGACAGTAAACTGAATTTCAATAGGAACTCAGAGGTTGTATCTGGTAAAGCAAACCAAAGGTTGTATTTCTTAAGGAAACTGAAAGAATTTCGTGTAGATAATCGTATTCTCACCCTCTTCTACCAGTCTCTCATACAGAGCTTGGTTACATTCAATTTGCTATGTACCTATGGCAAGCTTGCTAAGGAAAACGTCAAGAAACTCGAAAGACCGAGGAAGGTCGCTCAGCGGCTGATAAAATCAGATCTTCCCCTAATCGGTTCGCTCTTTGTAAAACAAACTCTTCTTAAAGTTCACAAAATAATGAATGACCAGACACACCCACTCCATACCCACTACCGTTTCAACCGTTCTGGTATCGGCCTTCATGTTCCAAAATCCATCCGTAATCGATTCAGGTTTTCTTTTGTTCCCAACTCAATTCACACCTTCAATAACAATGTCACTAGGTAGCTAAATTTCTTTCGCCCTGAGCGACCTTCCTCGGTTGTCCACATTTGTTTTTAATCTTAGAATGGTAGATTCAACATAATTTACAATTGTTTATTTCCGATTCGAGTTTTATTTCCCATGCATTTGATTTGATTTGATCAAGGAGTTGGGTCTTCCTAATTCCTTGATCTGATTTAGTTGTCAACATACGTCCTAGGAGCTGGCCTAATGTCTTTTTGAATGTTTTAAATTTTAATGTATTCTTGTCTGCACTGGTTATTTCTCCTATTCATGTATGTTTTTTTTTTTTTTGTCCTTCTCTTTTTCTCTTTTTTTCTCTCAGCCAGTGGAGGAAAAGTTTCTATGTAATGTCACGTGCATATCATAGACTATTGAATTAAATGGAATTTAATTGAATTGAATTGAATTTGGCATATATCACAGGAAGTTTTCTATCAATCGCATCACCCAGAGAGCTCGCAATCATACAGCAACCTCTAATAGTCCTAACCTATCCTACTCCTACACTAACCTATAATCCTACATCCTATACCTACTTACTTACTGGAATGTGGTTGTTGTTGTTGTTGTTGAATGGAGTTTTTACAGAAGTGTATCAATCATCAATCAAATATGATTATTTACGTCTGGGACCGACCTTTAACGTCACCATCCGAAAGACAATGTAGCTTCATATCTTGCCAAAGGACATTAGTGCCGCGGCAGGGATTGATTGAACCCCCGACCTTGTGGTTCAAAGTCCGGAGACTTATCCACTGAGCCACGCCACATCTACCTCATTATAATTATAGGGACTATATTGAAGCGCTTGTTAAAAACGGTAAAAGATTACAATTTTCTAACTAAGATTTTAAAATGCCTGCTTATAAATACATGTTCGAATTATTTAGAACATTATAAATGTAAATAAATTTTGCATTGCAGTTAATGTTAGCGTTGCATAAATACAAAATAAAAAATGATCAATCAAAATGATCAATTTTCGGAAATTTCGGTTCTTTAATGTTCAGTCATGAATATTCATGATGGTCGTATATGAATATTAATTGGTTTGCATGACCAATACATTGGTTGTAATAACCAATATTTCTTGACCATTTGAAATGGTTAATGGTTAACCAATGATATTGTTACAGTTTGACCAACATGTTGGTTGAAAATAACCAATATGGTGTTGACCAACTGGATAGTTCTTTGGACCAATCCTTTTTCAGAGTGTAGAATCGAGTGGCAATTAAGTTGAATTAAAATAGACGAATTTTCAGGAGATAATGGCCTGTAATCAAGAGCATATTCCCATATACACTGATATACCCAAGATGCGGATAAAATGTACGTTACTAAAAGCATGAGAATGGAGTAACAATACACTGTTCTCAATATGAAATTCTTATTTTTTTTCTCCCTCTCTCGCTTCGCTCGCCCATAATGTTTCGGGCAGCAGGCACTCTTATTCCAGCAGCAATTTGGCAGCGAGGTGTCTGACTATCCTCAAATTCTAGAGTAAGATGTATATTATAAAAATCAGCTATTTTGGTGACGAATCTATGTTCTAAAAAAAGGAGTGGATGTTTTTTCCTCGCTCGCTACAGGTTGGTTTGGGAAATAAACGAATTCGGCAAGCGAGGTGACGAAAAATAATTTAGATATTTTACAAGTCCATGGTGTATTTTGATGACGAATTCTCACTTCTGCTATGAAAAAGGAGTGTATTTTTCATCGCTCGCTGCGCTGGCTCGTATACATGGTTTCGGAAAACAAATTCGGCGAGTGAGGTGACCGCATATAAAATATTTCATAGGCCTATAGCGTATTTTTATCGTGAAATAATACTTCTACCAAGAGAGTGTGTGTTTCTTCGTTTGCTTAGCTCTCTCGTGATATCTAAAACAGCTGACAATAATATTGAACCAGTGAGGTGCCAAAATAGAGTCACATTTGGCAGCGAGTTGACCAAAAATTTTGTCATTTCTTATAGGCCTATATATGATTTTTATGACGTAATAACGCTTCTTTCATAACAGGAAGTGTTTATTCCTGGCTCGCTCGCTTCGCTCGCTCGCCAAATTTAAAATAGGCAAGGTTCATAATTTAGTAAAAAGCGTCATTCCCTCAAATTAAAGAAAACGCTTCACGGCCCCCTAATTAACGCATTAAAGTGATAAAGATCCACTGCAATATTGTTTGAACATAACTCTTTGGGCGTTTGTGTGTGTGTCTGTGGGGGGGGGGGGCAGATTAGAGGTAAAATGCAGCATAACTGTCGGCAAATGTGGGGTCACCTCCGAAAATTTTGTCGGCGTATCTAGGTCTTACCACCCCCATTCAAAATGTTCTAGCGGCGACGCCCCTCTCGACCTGGCAAGGGACTTCGTGCTTCGCGCCCCTGATGTGCGCCTAAATTAAACTTTTCAGGGTGTGTGCTTGAGCCCCCCCCCCACTTTAAAAACTACGCCTATGGTTAGGCGTGGGTAGAAGAAGAAGAACAAGAAGAAGAAGGAGAAGAAGAGACAGAGATAGCTTTTCTGGAAGAGAAAATCTTTTGCATAATTGTCTACCCATGTTTTCACGGGTTGATCTGGACTTATGTTGATCCTTCAAACAGGAGGAAATCCAAAGGTGTCAAACTTTTTCTCACTGGGAAATATAGGGAAAATCAAAGTAGGGCAGTGAGGAGAATAGGAAAAAGCGAGAAAGGAAGAGAGAGAGAGAGAGAGAGAGAGAGAGAGAGAGAGAGAGAGAGAGAGAGAGAGCTGGCTGCACGGGGAGTTAAAAGCGGTTGTTGCTTCCCATACCCCGACTTCCAAATAAAAAAGTATGCGGGAAAAGAGTTTGAATGCAATATATATATTCATTTTTTGTCAGTTTGAGATATCTGCAATTATAGATCAAGATCAATTGTGCAACTTTTGGCTTTTGACCATAACTTCAACAAGAGACCTTTATTTCTTCTTCTTCTTGAAGAGCCCCGTGACACAAAGCTTAGCGATTGATCGTACGATAAATTTTTGCGATTGACTGCACATAGTGGTCAATGCAATCAATCGCAAAGATCAATCATACGATCAATTGCCATTGATCGCAAAACTTTGTGTTACGGGCCTCAGGTCAGCCTGGTTGCCTGTGTATAGGGATATGGCGAGTGTATCTAGTCAGACTTGTTCAGTATTGTCAGGAGTAGACCAAAAATTCTGTCTCAAAAATCCGTCCTTAACTAACGACGAATGTCAGAGAGAATTCTTCGTTCTATGTCAGGAGGTGCTTGGCACTGGCATATCGAGGCACATAACGTAATGAGCAATGAATCTTTGGGAAGGGTTTTTTTTGTACTTAGACAGTGACCTTACTTTAAAATTGTCAAAAGTGGCGTTTATAGGTTTTTGCATTACCGTACTCTTCGTTTGGCTTTGTTTCATTTTGATCGCACATGTTGTCATTCCTCGACGGACCGTCTTCAATTTTGGTCTAGCGCCATCTTGTGTTGACGAACATTATGTAATCTTTACCAATATTTTGTTGCACAATCCCTTTGGCACAATCACACTGCACTCTCTGTAATTATGAATGGAAATCACGCGATGTTACAAGACGAGTGCAAAGAAAGTGTACTGTAGCATATAACAGTGTGCCTAGATTTTACGTTACAAAGTTACAGAAGAGCACAGATGCATAGTGGAAGCGGCCTATCAAGCGGGTAAATGTACAACTCTTCAAAGCTTTAATTTTACAGAATATGTTGCGGTTGTTATTTGTTTGATTGAGACCGAGAGTTCGAGTGAGAATGAATGAATGAACTGTCATTATTGTCATGATTGTCTGAGATTGAGAAACGCAAGAATGAAGAATATTTGAATAGATCTAGGCCCTAAATAGATTCTAACTTAGTCTTAGATTCATTTCAACCAAGCAGAGTAAATTAGATCTAATATGATGGGGGACCTAACTGTTTTCAGCAGCTAAAAAGTCACAAAGTTAAGCCCAAACATTGCCAAATTTTACTTCTAATATCTTGATTCTAACTGTGTTGTTACATATTCCAAAGTTGATTTGTGGAGAAAATTCCGATGGGTGACTCTATGTCAAATTTTGTTCTGCAAAATGAAGGGGTCCTAACGTTAAAGCTACGCACATGCAATAAATGAATGCAAATCTTGATATTGAAATTGATTGTGTGTATCGGTGTGTATTTTAGGCAAGGCATTGTATACAGCCACATGCGTGTGTCTTTACCTTACAAGTTACGGCCACACGCGTGTGGTTGTATCCACAGCTAGCATCGACATGAGGATACAGCCACACTCAACTGAATTCCCACTTATACTCTGCGCCGCTACAGCTATCGCTAGTGTGTATGTATGCACTGCACCAGCGATGTGTCTGTGTTGCCAACCCCCCCCCCCCCCCCCAAAGTTCCCAAACCCCAAAACTTGGATCGTCACGAATGTTTTATCTCTTGAAATTCACTGAAATACAAACAATATTGTACTATATCATGTATATTGTCACCTGCTTGCTGACCAGGTGAGAATGAAGTGAAAATATTGTTTGTATAATTGAAATCGAGAGATGAAACCTTCGTGACGGCCCAAGTTTTGCAAGTCGCAACACATACCATCGCATGAATACACATTGCTTGTGCAGTGCAGTGCACACTAGCGATAGCTGTCGTGGCACAGACTTCAAGTGGGAATTCAGACAAGTGTGGCTGTATCCTCATATCGATGCTGTGGATACGGCCACACGCGTGTGGTTGTAGCCACAGCATCGATATGAGGATACATGTGTATATCTGTGTTGGTTGATGTAGTATGATGTAGTCAAAACTTGGTCTTTCAGAGACAAGAAGTAATTGATAATTTCTCTTTAGATCTATATCGTTAATTTACAACTAAATTAGAATTTCGAGGAAATATGGAAATTGGAAGGTCATTTCACATGTGTGAGATGTTAATTTTAATAATACTTCAGAAGTTGGGAGGAACGTTTTGTTCTTTTTTTTTTTAACGGTTGACCGTTTTGCAAAACTGTAAACGGTTTTGCTTCCGGTGGTCGTTTAAACGTCGGTTAAACGTCGGTTAAACGTTTTGACTCAGGCCTAGTATATACGCACCTGCACAAAAGGGAATGAAGTTAAAATAAAACATGACACAATTAGGACACCGTGTGTGAAGCTCCACATGCACACACATCTACATGTACAGTGCATTATCTTCAGCACCTTGAAGCAGCACTTTTACTGGAAGAAGAAGAAGAAGAAGATCAGTCTCAGAAAGCATTGCCATGCCGGCCCATGGCAGTGGCATTCATGTGCATGACATGGCGATGTAACATAGACCTCTACATGTATGCCATATTGTTTACAACATGTATGGTAGCTCTACTACTCATCCGCCACCTTTTCTTTAACAGACCACCTTTGCGCAATGGCTTCTACGTATAAAATAAAAAAGTTTGCGTGACATGATGATGAAAATGATAAAATGTTTCCATGCACTTCACGTGCTAAAGCAATACTAGAGAGGGGGGGGGATGGGGGAAGGAGGTCGGTTTAAATAATGAGCTTGCACAGGACACAGGTGCACAGTGGAAAACATCACATGCGTTTGTTGCCGAGATTTCTGTGCGTATTATACGAGTCAACAATCTGAGCATATTATGTAAATCTGCTGCATTTTCTGCCCAAGTGAGGCAGAAGTATAAGCTGAAAAATATTTTCTGAGATAGGATGTGATTATTTAAAGGTGGTCGATTAGTAGTAGGTCCAACCATACAATGCCAGGACTGCTTTTATAATTTAAACTAAGGCAACATATACAGCCACACACGTATGTCTTTACAATGCGATCACATGCGTGTGGCAGTATCCACCCGTAGGCCAGAACCCAGGCTCAGCCAATTGCTTAACTATGACGTGAGTCAATGCCATTCAAAACTGAATTGAAATGACACCAAATAAAGAAAAAAACATCTCGTGTCCTGTCACGAACATGAATTCAGAGCGTAAAATTCACTTCTGCTGTGATGTGAAACTCAACAGCATCAGTCCTAGCCAATACCATTTGATTTGCTACCCTCTCATACTCTGAGCTCATTCAGGTACCTGTGGAGGAGTACAAAGCGTAATGACGGCAGAATTGATATGTGATGACTCGTAGAGTGCTCACTTCCTGAAGTGCGATCGCTTAAGGCGCTTTCAGATATGAGGCGACTTTGTGACGTCACTTTGTGTGCACACATTTTTTGTGTACAGGTCTACTCTATGGGGTATAGGGCGACAAAAAAAATGTCGCCAAGGCAGGACACACGTTTGTTTGCTGCCTGGCTACAAAAAATGGGCACCAATCAAATTTCTAAAAAGCAAATATTGTTGCCGTGAGATTGTTTGTGCAAGTTTTGACAAAACGCTCTCTTATTTGAGAGTTGACGTGTTAATGCGCATTCATTAGCATAAGTGGTGACACAGAGCCGCATCATATCTGAACACAAAGTGGCACCACAAAGTCGCCACATATCTGAAAGCACCTTTACCGTTAATTTCACCATACTCATCCGTATTGATTTCGCAGGACAAGGCTAGTTTCAATTAACCGACTACACAGGATGAATGCTCGAAATATTGATTTCAGAGCATGAAATTCTTGTCTACCGTGATGTGAAACTTGACGGTATTATTCCTAGCTAATGGCATTTAATTTGCTGACCCCTCGTATTCTGAGCTCATGCAATTACTGACCCCGGTGTGCAAAGCGCAGTCGCAGGGGAACGGATATGGAATAACTCATAGGGGGCTCACTTCCTAAAGTGCGATCACTTAATTTCACCATACCCATATTGATTTCGCAGAACATGGTTAATTCATTAACCGAGAACACAGGATGAGTGGCTGTATCCACAGCCTGGCCTGAGGATACAGTCACACACGTCTAAAATTCTCTGTGGCACTTACATTCTGCATAGCAGCATCTAGAGCATAGCACCAGCGATGTGTATTTTCATGCAATGGTACTTGTTGCAAAACTTCAACATGAAGGTTTTATCTCTTGAAATTCACTGACATGCAAACAATATTTTTCATTCATTCTCATCTGCTTGCCGACCAGGTGAGAATGAAGTGAAAATATTGTTTGCATGAATGACTATGTGAAACACTGCACCGCTGTGCAGGCACCAGTCGGGTTGAGTGGCCCTAGCGTAGCGCAGAAGGTTAACGGTTGATATGTGATCATTTGAATTATTTTACTGGAAGGCATTGGAAATCATTAGTAGAATACCAGATGATCTCCCTCATGTATCATTTTTCATGCAAGCCGGACAATACGAGACTATTTTTAATCCGTTTCATACCAATTTTTGTTTATTTTCTACTACTACTGGTCATTGCCTTTAAGCACCATTCTATTTCTCACTTAACAAGTTTTCCAATAATACCAATTTTGTTGGGGTTCCTTCAAAAATTCTGATGTCACCAAACTCCCTATTTCAATACAAATGAATGGGTAATATCAGTATCGGAATCACATTCAGTAAGATGTCACAGCAATATTGTGGTTACATGTTCCTGTGAATGCACGTATTTCTTCTCTTTCTAAGAAAGTTTCAAGTTGCGTATATGGAGAAGGAAAGAGAACACCATACATGTATGCCTGCAATGCAAATAATGGTTTGGTTTCCTGTTTCACAATATAATGTCCACTATTTCAGACCTTGTTCACACACACTTTTTATGAGTGACACAATGTGTATATGACTGTGAGGTACATGTATGTCCATGAAAAATTGCAGAATGGCCTCGAATGGTAGAAACTTAACATTTTGTCTGTTCTCCAAGAAAATCCCCCAAAAGGCAAAATGGACTTGCATTCTTTACTATCTGATAATAGTATTCTATTTTCTTTTTGAAATTTCAGTACAAAATAGACAAGGAATGGACTAGAAATGGATCATGAGAGTGAAAAAGGTTTGTAAGTTGAAATCACTTTATTTCCTATGAATTGGTTGGTAAAATGTGAAAACTCTTACTAGTTTTCATTGAAGGGTGAATGTAGTAATGGCAAGATTACCTTTTTTTCTGCACGTGTGAATACATACACGTTAATTGGGTATGGTAACTTAAAACTATCAATAGAATTATGAGTTTCAGAGCATATTACAGAGCTGCCAACTCTCCCGGATTTGCCGGGAGACTCCCGGAAAATCAAGCAATCTCCCGACACATACTCAAAATCTCTCGGATTCTTAAATTTTTTAAAGGTATCATACTTCCCGTCATTGCTCCTTCAAACATTAAGAAATTTAAGAATAATTTCTGTCCCAGAGATCTCTCATGCATTAATGTTACATTCGCACGTGTGTCGTGCACAAACAATACAAGCGCAACAAGCCATGGCGAGCGCGCTATAATCCGACACCGACCTTGTGTATTGACATTGGACAGTTCGCCTGTGATCGCGAGGATCCATAGAGCGCTTCATTCAGTGTGTCAGAGATGTCAAGTGTCAACTACTTAGAAATCCTACAATTATCTTATCTTGTCTATATGAACTTTTTGTGCTAACATGTACACTGCATACGAAGCATGTGTGTGTAAGCACATACAGTGTACATTGACAAGACAAGGTACTGTGCACGATGGGCATGTTATGCATGACGGCAGTGTATGCTCGCGAGACTGAGAAATCACAGGCCGAAATAACCAGCATTACGCCTCTGAAAACTGATTCTGAGTTTCAGAAATTAGTCCAAATGGAATATTATTGCTATTCTTCATGATTTAGTTGAGGGAAAATGTGTTCTTTGATGATTAATTAGTTGAAACAAATTTTTGAAGAATCTGCACTGCATTTCACTTTCCAGCAGGAATGGGATGCATTTTTCCCCTGCACCAGCAGCTTAGATAACTTGGTAGTGTGGTGGGTTCACTGCGTGCACATCATGAATCGGTCTTTGTGACCAGGCATTTTTGCTTTATTTTCTACTCTGAAACTTTATCTTGGGATGTTTAAATTTAGCTGTGGTTGACTACATATGATAAAAAAAAAATTATGGAATGTGCTGGATGCTGGTAAGGAAGTCTTGTGAACTTCTGCTGTGGAAATACAGTTTACCGGTATATGTATTTGAGGAGGGTTTGTGTTTACAACGTCAATACAAGCTTATCCCAAGGTGAGGGGCCAGGGCCGGGGCCGGATACGGGGATATTAAAAGACCTTTGGTCCCGCACTGATTTTTTTTTGGGGGGGGAGGGCTGCATAATGTTCATGCCTCCTGTATTGTGTGCTTTTAGTTTAAGTTGGATCTTTGTTTTGTTTATAAAATTTTGTCATCAAAGTCCTATTTTTTTTGTTCTTTTGTTTGATTTTTTTAAAAACAGGATCACTTGCACAGCCACATCAAAAACTAGATGATCAGATTTTCACATGACCTTGAATGAAGACAAATGACAATATATATCTAAGTACATCATTCATTCCTTTTTGGTAAAAGAAATAGTACGGATGGCACATTAAAACACAACAAACAATACTTCAAATTCAACATGCATAAAATGTTAATAATTACAAGTGTTATTTTTCTCTTTTTTTTTTTAAATTTTAAAACTTCAAAAATGGTTCTCAGAAATTGAAAAATGGCTCTCACGAATTTGTGACCAATTAGAAAAATGGCTCCTGCAAAAAAAGAGTATTTTTTCCCTGCTGTGAGCAAAAGGTCTTCTGACAAAACCTTGTCTTTTTTTTTCTAAAAGCTTTGCCCCTTGAATCTTACAACTAAGCTTTTACTTACACCTACCAGGAGTACCTTTTTTCGTTACTCTCGCGCACTTCGCTAGTGCGCTATGCACGCTACTTTCACTTCAAAAAATCTCCCTGATTCCACACATCAAATGTTGGCAGCTCTGATATTATCTAAACATGTCAGGAAAAATGTTGACGATTCTGACGTCCCATTTTTTCTAGTCTTGAAATATGCTTGAAGTTAAATCTCTTTAAACTTTTATTGCTTATTTAGGCAGAGCAATGAGGCGAAGCAGACATGGAATGGAGGATATGTCTGACAGTTACAGTGGTGCGGAGAGAGTGAGAGATTGGGACAGAGGTTGCAGAAGAAGATCAAATTCTCCAGGATCAAGGGTCCCACACCATTCCTACCATGCTGAGGAGGGGTCTAGAAGGAGCCAAAGTTTCAGTGAGGATAGTTTTCATCATTGCCATAGTGATGGCAATGGAGGATCCAAAACAAGGAAACAGAGGGTGAAGCTCTTACAGAAACCAGGGCATTCATCAGGTCAGAGACATCGAACTGAGCATGATTTGAACTCGGGATTTAGGGGTTCATCACCTGATGTCTTAGATATTGATGATGTTGGGTCGCACAGCAGTCAAGAGGTTTCTGCTGCATCGTCCAGTCAGTACATGACTGCAGGACAGGACGCAAGCCCTCCAGATGCCATGGATGGTGATAGACTGTCCAGCCCTTATGAGACAGAGAAGTGTCCAAAGAGTGTTGATGAGATGCTGAAGCCTGAAGTCAGCAGCGATGCCAACCCTGCCCAGAATCCACTCCTCTCGGGACTTCCTCATCTAACAAATCTAGCAGGACTGCAAGCAACAGCAGCCATTGATGCTAGCATTCATCTTCTTCAGTTTTACCAACAGCAGCAGATGCTGGCAGCACATTTAGGACTGACAGGATTTGGACAGGCAGGTTTGTTTCCCAGCCTACCCCTGGCCCCTCCTTTACCTGTAACTCTGCCCTGTGCAAACAGCCTTCACACCCCTCTGCTTCCTTGCTCATGCGTCACATGCCAGTCCGCCATGCTTACCCAGGAGTTGAACCGACTGCTGCCTCAGTATGGTCAAACTGGACAGTATACACCCCAGATGCCCACCTTGCCAGTGTCTCAGCAACAGGGGTCAGTTCCGCCTCAGAGCCAAGACGTTCAAGCCCTTCTCAGACTACTCCACCAGAATGATGGGCATGATGTCCAAGCAGCCATGCCACAGAGCTGTCAGGACTGTGCTTGTGAGGCAGAGTGCAATGCTGCCACATGCCATGCTCCTCATGGCGACAAGCAACCACAACCACCACCACCACCTCCAGTTGTGCCATCATCTCATCAGCCATCCACACTCCCGCCAACACAGCACTCTAGTCAGGGTATGCCAGGAAGTCCCTATCGACAGGTTGGAGCTTTACCATCAATGTCTGGTGCTGGAAGTAACATGACACCCCTTAGACAGGCCCTGACAAGCACCCTATGCAGTAGTCCACTGCACTCTATCATGACTCAGCTCAATGAAAGTGGGCTCTCTGCTGTCAGTGCCATCCAGTTCCAGAGTCCTGACAAACATAATACTTCCAAAGGTATACAGGTCATACTGCTTCCTCAAATAGACATTGAAAAGGAATAGATAGTTTATAGATCTTGTCACCACTAATTGCAGAATGTATATAAGTAATTAAAGAAGGCTGTTATCTGCAAAGACTTTGTTTTTTAAAGGAAAACTGTATTCAAACCAAAGTTCTTTGAGTGAAGCTGCAATTTGAAATTCATTTTGATTGTGATTAAGTTTACTTTTCCCCTCCCAGGCATGGTTTATGCCTTTGCTTAGCAATTATGATGATAATTTTCAAACTGGAAGTATTCTGTGAAAACAGACTAGCCAAAAGAAGATGTTGTCAATTGAAGTAGATAGCATTTTCACTATCTGTGTGATAGGTGCGTAGAATTTCTGACATTGTACAACATTTCTTGCATTCAGGTGAGGAGCACCCACCCATAGGAGTCTTTTGGGACATTGAGAACTGTGCTGTGCCAAGAGGAAAGTCAGCTATGGCAGTAGTCCAGCGCATCAGAGATCAGCTCTTTACAGGACATCGAGAAGCCGAGTTCATGTGTGTTTGTGATATCAACAAGGAGAGCAACACCATCATACAGGAGCTCAATGACTCACAGGTTAGTTATTCAGACAGTACTGAAAAACAGCAATTTATAGTGCTGTTGCTGAAGTAAATGTACAAGTTTAAGCTATTTTTTCCAAGACATTACAGACAATATCCAAGATTGCAGTGTTTTTGATGATTGTATTAACTTACAAACCCCTTTTTAGAGCTTAGATCTTAATGCAGTATGAAGTATAAAGATACTGCCAATGTCAGATTTATGTCTATAATGTCATATCTCTTAAATACCATATACAGAGATGCCAAATGTTCTTTTTTTGCAGTATTTTATACTGTTTTTTTAATCAAAAATACTGCAGGTTTGATGGAAAATACCTTTTTCCCAAAATTGTATTACTACACATGTCTATTGCAGAAAAGGTGAAAATACTGTTTTTCCACCCAAAATACTTTTTTTTCATCCCTCAAAATACTGCAGTGCTTTTTACAAGGTTGGCATCCCTGCAGATAGAACATCAAATGACCAAATGTAGTACCCTGGACTACCCATATGTACTCTTTAACACTTAAACTTCTTGTGCAGCAATCTCAAGCATTACAAGTACATGACCAACAGTTGCCAGTTAAGTTTTTTGTATGATGACGAATGGTGTGGTTTTATTGACGAGGACAGGGTTGATACCAAGCCATTATTCTTATTTCAAACTGTTATAAAACCTAGACTCCTTTCTTTCCTGAAATCTTCTTTATAGCATTGTACAAAAAGCTGTGTTCTAATGTTCTGAGAGGGATTCCTGGTTTTGTTGTGGAACAGGGGCAGATGTGATATCCACATACTTGCTCTTTTTGTTGCAGTCAAGCATAAAGTCCATCTCTCCATCACGTTCCTTAGTGATTAAACACTGTATAATGGATCTATTGTGAAATACTGTTACAGGTGACTGTAGCACACATCAATGCGACGGCCAAGAATGCTGCTGATGACAAACTTCGGCAGAGTTTGAGAAGGTTTGCTGATACTCACAGCTCACCAGCAACCGTTGTTCTCATTTCAGGTACTCAACCAAGGTTCTTTCACCGTGCCATGGAAAAATGACAATTTTACCTGCTAGTTAAGGTCTCCTCTCCTCGAAAATTTATTCACCTTTTTTTATGGTATCCAGTCTCAAACAGGACAGCAAAACCTGACCCTGGTCAGGGCAATTTAATATTCAACTACATCTCACAATCAGTTCCCCATTTTAAGAATTATTTACTCCTGTTTTTTATTTTTTCAAAGATGAAAGAATAATTGTTGTGTTATTGAATTGCAGTGACATGACATTCATCTGTTAGTCTACAATTAAAAAGCTTGCACTGTAACTTTTAGTTTTGCTTAGTACTAGAGTGCTCTTCCATGCTTTCCACCATGGACTCATTGCTTAGCAATTTACTAGTTGCACCATTTTTGCATTGTAGGTAAATTCATATTGCTGTATTTGAAGCTGATATTCAAATTGTGGAGTGGGATTCATACATGCAATGCAAAACAGATTATTTTGATCTATCCCCTTCGAAAGAAAAGAAAAACATTCTAACCTGATTTGTGATTTTTTGGTGTCTCTTCTTACTGTCTTCACAATTCTTCTTGTACTTCTGTTTCAGGTGATATCAACTTTGCCCAAGATCTTTCTGACCTGCGTCACAGGAATGGATTGAACGTTGTCCTGGTGCATAAACTGGATGCCTCGGAGGCACTCAAGAACTGTGCTAACAAGGCTTACAGATACGATGAGCTCCTAGCCGACCTTCCTTTTAGATCTCCGGCCAAGGTGATGATAGTGATAAAACTAAGTATTACTAACATGCTAACTCTACATATGGCTGATATTCTCAAGGTTCAATCAAGACAAAAGTGATCGAAAGATTTCTGCGACTCTGAAGATATGTGCTTATAAAGTTTTCCGATACTACCAGTTGCTGAAGGCATATGGCCAAGACAAGATGAGATCTTGTAACTGATTACATTGTGGTTTTCTGGTGAATAAAACCTAGAGAATCCTCAATTTCTACATTTTTAATACCCTGACAGAGTATAGATCTATTCTCTTCGACAGAAATTGAAGTGCCCCCATCAGGATTCTTTAACTTATTCTCTGGTGACTGTTGCTCCTCTGTCTTTTTTCTAATCATTCACAGAATGTTACTGAAAGCTCTGAGCTGGTGGTTCACAACCTACCCACATGGAAAGACCCAGTAATCATCAGGACGCGTCTCAAAAAACTCTCCTACAATTGCGGTGGCAAAGTGGGTAACATTGCCAACAGTACAGCATTTATCAAGTTCCCTAGCCATGAGATTGCCTGCAGGTTTGTAATGCACCTTGTTGAATTCAATACTCACCAGAATATTTCTCAGATGATATTCCCTCATATCTCTGCCGACCATTGCTCTGCATCAGTTTTGTGTACATTGTGGTTGGAATTCACAACAGAGGTTTAAACCAGGGGGTGGTTTAAAACTATCTCCCTTGTTTTTTTAAGCGTACTGCTCAGAAACAGGTCCAATTATCTTTTCTTTAAGCATGCGGATGGCCAATATATGCCAATTTACACCTATTTTAGTACGCTTATGGAGGTAACCACCTCATGGTTTCAACCTCTTTTCTAATTCTGGCCTAAATGAACACTAGGAGCTTTTACTCTTGACCAAACACTTTACCAAATCCTCACTCTCCGAGGTTTTTTAAGCGTATATGCGCTCAGAAACCGGTCCAATTATCTTTTAAGCATGTGCATGGCCTATATGCACCTGTTTATGTCTATTTTACTATGCTTATGGAGGTTTAAACCTCTTTTCTAATTCTGGCCCTACTTTAACACTAGGAGCTTTTACCCTGGACCAACCATTCTACCAAATCCTCACTCTAAGCATAAGCCTTAAAAAAAAACACCCTATGTCATAAAACTCATTTACAACCCTGACTGTAACCATGTATCCATGACAAAACAAAACTTCAAGTAATTCTCGCATTTCACAATCCTTGCGCCCTCATTCGGTTAAGTTGCGACAGTCACTCTAGTGCGTTAAATTCTGGGAGGTGGTTTGACAACAGTACCACCAACACCTTGCACTAGTCGCCTTTTCTGTTCCTATGCTAAGTGATTACAGCCTTCTAACACCTCATATTTTCCCTGGGCTCTCACTGCTAGTTCTAACTCATCCTTCTTCTTCCCTGTGCTTGGGATCCTCCAGTCAGTTAAATATTTCTTCAGTTGGTCAACTCTCACTCGCGGCATGTGTAATCTTGGAAATACCTGTCGACCTGTGAGTGGGAAAATAGGCCTCTCATGGTACAGATATTGGTGGCGCATGCATTGTGAAATGCTAGAATTGCCGCTGGAACATATATGGATTCACCTGAAGGTGGATTTTGTCCATTTTAAGGCTTGTTCACATATGTTACTGTAATCTCTTCCAGAAGAAATGCCACCTTTTTTTTGAGCTGGTAAACTGTTACATATGTGAATGCTCCCTATCCCCCTAATATAATTTATACCCTTATCCATCCTCACTCAATATCTCACAGAGCCAAGAAAAGACTGGATAAGGAGAATGTGTTTGGTAACGTCATCTTCACCTCATTCTGTCATGTGAGTCGATCTGGTTATGGGAGCCCTCGGTATGGAAGGAATAGCATGAGACGGGAAAGTGAGAGTTACCAGGAGAAGAGCTGGAGAGAGGGACAAGAAGAAGTTTCTAGCCATGGTAAGGATTTCTATACTAATTCAATTTCTGGATGATTTTAAGCTAGAGAGAGAGAGAGAGGGAGAGAGAGAGATAGATGATGCAAAATGTGAACACTAGCCTTCCCAGAATGGAATTAGACGTGCAGAACAGCGAACTCTCATTGAGAGCTGTGATGGGCCAATCATATGGTTTGCTGCTTCTCAAAACAACTAATTGCCTACATGAAAAATTGAACTAAAATGAATGAATTATCACAAATTGCAAGTAAAGCAAATCAGTATATGCATAATGGAGATATCTCTGTACTCTGCACCTCCAAGCTTGAAATCTTCAATATTTCCTACGACATAGGCAGGGAGAAAACTCTACAGGCAAGCAGCAGTTGGAATGTGAAACTTCTGTCTAGTGTACATTTTAACAAATGATATTAAGCCCACTGCACACCTTACAATCTGACTGGTCTGTAACCAGTCTGCGACTGAGTGAGAGGAGATGAATCGCAAGGCAGTCACAAGCCTTGACACTGCACATCTTGTGATCCGACTACTCTCTCTGCAACTTGCGCATGTGCTCTTTGCTGTTTGCAGGTATGACATCATATCGATACTCCCGTCTGATTGGCTGGATGTTTGATTGAGTGTGCAATCCAGTTGTAGAGATTCAATGTGTCAAATCCTTACGATTTGCCCTTGCGATTTGGCTCTGACTGGTCTGCGACTCACAAGCTGACAAGAGCTGTGACATCACTTTTCCTCTCACTCAGTTGCAGACCAGTTTGGGTAAGATGTGCGGTGGGCTTTAGGCATGGAGATGGCATGGGGAGGCATGCATGCAGTAGAACAGATGAAAAGGAAGGAAAATTTTTCCTCTTTATCAAAGATTTTTTTAAAAATTAAATTTGATTCTACAGTATGTTGTATGTAGATCAGACTCCTTAGAAATGTATTGTATTACAAGTAAGAACCAAGAAGAAAGGAATCCTTGAATGTTTTAATAGCAATGTGGTGGCTATTGTTATTGAACTGTTGTGTGTGTGTTCTTGCCCTTTGTATTATTGTAGATTCAAGTAGTAGCCAAGGTACCAATGAGAACCAGAAGGCTGAGCCCAGCATCCCAAACATCCAACCATTTAGTGACCCTCCTCCCAAGCCTATCCCTATCTCTGTGGCTGACCAGAGGGAGTGTTCCAGCCCATTGAGTGGGGGTAAGACAGACATGAAGGTCAGCAGCGGCCTGGCTGCAGCATTCCGTCCCATCCAGCCCACCCAGCCCACCCAGCCCCCACCCCCTGCCCCTCCTCGCCACACGCCTACCCCTCCCGCCTGTGAAGGCATCAACCTGGTCATGGACGGGGCTGCCTTGAGATCGTACCCCGCCCCAAACCAGCAGAGTACTGAACCCCCGCCCTCCACCAGGGGGAAATGGGAGTGGAAGCCACTCATTCCAACCCCGCCCCCACTATTGGAACCTCCTGGTTCCTATGGTAATGATGCATTCCGGCCTATACCATCAGTCCAGAGGATGGCAGGGGCACCAGGATCTCACCTTCATATGAAGAAAGATGGTACACCTGGTAACCCTTATCTCAAGGGATCATATAGGTGAGTAGGGTCTATCTTTTCATTGTAGTTAGTTAAAAATAGCAATAACTTGTACCGTAATAGCTGAAATTTGCCCACTGGTTTTATTTTTGCTTATTTCAAGATTACGTCCTCGCTAAACATTTCCATTGAATAAATGTTTGTAATGATGTATGGGAATGTAATTCACTAATATATAAAAATTGTCATAAATCACCGGAAGTACGTTCAAATATTGGCGTACCAAGTATTTGAATTTGTATATAATTGCAGTAAAATTTAGCTGTGAGTTCTCAACATTAATATCTGGTGCTATGAAACCTGTAAAGATCATGTATTTTAATGCACATAGCTTTTTGTCAGTAGAAAGCTCTTGCTACTCTCAAATTTGCAGTGTTGTGTTTTAGCAATATAGCAGCTCAAAACTTGTCCAAATCTTGACCACTCATTCAAACCATGTAAGGCCTGATGAAAGTAAAAGTTCCTGGTATTACAGTATGGCTGATAATGTTAGGAGGACCAACAGGCAGATCAATAAGTTTTTCAAGTGCATAGAGATTTTGTTGAAATGCATATCACACAACGGTACAATTTTTGTTCTCACCATTGTTGTATCTTTCATGTATTGTTGATCTCTTTCTCTCTTAAATCAGAGCGCCCTCTCCCCTGATGGTGACCAGCAAGCTGAAGCCGAGCTGGCAGCAGCAGCAGCAGCTGCTGGGTAATGGGACCATGTCATCAGCTGCTGCTTCAGGGGTCAAACCCTGGACACCCATGCCTGGTATTGATCTCCTTGTTACTAACCTGGACTGTCAGATCACACGCAAGGAACTAAAGAGACATCTAGTAGCAGCTATCAGCGAGCATTGCAAGGTGATGATAGTAATGATAGTAATGATATTTATACAATGTGTCAGAAACTGCATTGCCATGGTAACAGCATATCATTGCAATAAATCGGGAAAAGCTTGCGGATCAAACTACTTCCTCATTTTTCAAGCATTGCCTAATGAAATTTGGCACACACATAGGTCTTGGGATGAAGATGTGCAAGACAGATTTTGTTAATGTGTCAGAAATTCTGTTGCCATGGTAACATATTGCAATAAATTGGAAAAACATTGCGGACCAAACTACTTCCTTATTTTTAGAGCAATGCTTCTTAAATTTGGCACACATATCGGGGCAGGGGTATATCACCTTCAGTGATATTATTTTTATAATAGTACATGTAATAGCAATAAGATTTGTGTAACAGTATGAGCTGACCATATCTCTTACAGGTGTCGGGGTGTCGTGGACTAGTGGATACGTCACCGAAGTGTGGATCTCATGGTCTGAGTTAGAGTCCTGCCACGGCACTAATGTCCTTTGGCAAGATATGAATTCTATGTTTTGCCACTCTACACCCAAGTGTTAATGGGTACCGGCAGGAAGGAATTCCTTGAATGCTGTGAGCTCTGAAATTGGTAGCCTAGCTGAGCCGGGGTGATATTGGGAGCACCTTGAGCACATTCTCTAGTGGATATGTGCGCAGTATAAATATTCAATATTATTAATATTTTATCATTATTACACTATTATTAGTACCCCGGTCGCTGGATTAAAAAATACGATCGTATGTAGCCTGAATTTCAAGTAATTTCCCTTTTGGCCTCTTGTTAGTGTTTAACCAAGCATTAAACAATTCAACTTTGCCAATGTTGTGATTTATAGGTCCTGCATGTGTTCCTGGCTGCCCCTACACAAGGCTATTTTCAGGCAGTGGTGAGAGTGCCCTCTATGGGTGACGCTATTGGGGTCCTGGCCCATGTCAACCGGAGACAAATCGGTTCCAGACTGGTTCACATCTCTATCATGCCTCCTGGAGATTCGAATGCAGACAGACTCAGGTTAGACTTACCCTACGTTCATCGGGTGGGGGGGGGGGGCAGTTTGGAGAAGCGTATCTCTCTTTTAGACCCAAACGTCCATAGTCTGTTCGAGTGCCCCCGCTTTCCGGAGACAATCATGGCTGAAGCGGTTTCTGCTGTGCGTTACGTCACAATGTCACCACATTTCGCACATGCCAACATTTTATGAAAACAGCTGTGCGACATCAATTATGCGCCCAAGCGCGCACTCCCCTGTCCCCAAACCCATAAATTGTTTTGGGAGCACTGGGAGAAGTTCCGGCAAGCGTCCTCACTATGGTTTTTGCCGGGGAAAGTTTCGATAAACGGGACCTGGTCTGAACGCGGGGTTAGAAATGCACAGTAATGCACGTCATGTTCACATTAGCCCTCTTTATTATATTTTGCAGTGTGAAGAATTTATATTTAAAGAGAAGCTTGAGTTCTGGGAATGGGGAAAAATAATTTGTGAGCTTTCTCAGTCTTTCCTTGTCAGTTAGGAAGAATATATAGTAAAAATATTCCCTGGAAAGGATTGCTCTTCAAATGCCCTCATATTGGAAATATGACAAGAAAAAGGTGCAAAGTTCAGGGGAAATATTCATGCCAGATTTGTGTGTGGTCCCATATACTCATTTCTTTGTGCAGTGCAACTACCTTTTGGGGAAAGTAAATGAATTTCTTATCAATTCAATAATCTCCAAATCTCATACTGGACAACTGTGTTTGTATACAACTAATCAACTCTCCCAGTTGCCTTTGAACAGTTTATTTCACATTATGACAGCATGACCAGAACTCCAGTTTATCTTTGAAAGAAAGGCATAGGCATACAATCTGTATGACAAGTTACGTGAAAGTAATGCTTGTATGATATTACTAAGAAATACAAAAGAGAGGTGTTCAATTAGCCTTGTATGCTCATAAAGAGAAACAAAACTCTGGTAAAAAGGAATTATATAGCATTTGTCCCAAGATGGCCCACAGTGAATCCAAAATAGTTCCTGTAAATGAAAATTTGAAAAAATTGTATGTTCGTTAGTGAGGTTTTCTTTTCTTTTCTTTTTTTACATTGCTTGCTTGTATCTCTATAGGCATGTCTATTTGCCAACTATTCTTCCAGTTGTTGTGTTTGTATTATTATTTTTTGTTTTTATTATTAATTTTTTAAAAAGCAGAATGGTAAACTGTTGCCCAAGGTATTGAGAAATATATTTTCATTTCAGATTTTTTCTCTCTCTGTTTCTTTTTTTTTTTTTTTTTACCTTTTCCTTCTAGGATGATGATCATTCAGATGCTACAAGAGATACCAGGGATGAGTATGCCTCTCTATAAGCTCAAACAGGCCTTTGAAAACAAGTAAGATTCCATCACTCTTCCCAGTTTGGTAATCTTAGTTAATAATGATAGTGAGTTCTTGTATAGCACTCATGTCTGTTACAACTGACACTCCTGGTGCTCCACTTTTATTACCCCAGCTTTAGTATTGCATTGCGCTCTAGCTCTCTAAATGCTCTAGCATTTCAAGGAAGTTTTCGTACAGGGTACCCATGTACTAGACTTGGGTAGAGAGTGGCAAATGTAGATAAATGTTTCCCCCAAAGTCTGATGACGTATCCACGAGACCATGACACCCCAACAAGTTGAGTGTGAAGTCACCTTCTCATTATGGTGCGTTTGATACAACATAAATCTGAAGTTCTTAAGATTTTGCAACTTTGCAAGGTGGGCTTAACAGCTCTTAACAGAATATTGTTGTATCAAAGCTGGAATAGGAAAAATCCTGGAATAACTGAAATTAGGGGTATTAGTCTACTCATTATGTACAATAAAGTTTAATTGAGAACATTGGATTTGAGCTCTGTCACTGAGGTTTAAGATTGAGGTGTGAGATTGTGTGAGTGAAATTTAGTAGTCCTTGGCTGGTATTCTGAAATGTTTTATCTTGTATCTTTTCTTCACTCTTAATTGTCATTTTAAAAAAAAAGGCGAACTTGTGATTGGTTTGAACTGCACAAAATTGCGCCCATGGACCAGCATGCAAGTCAAAAGTGCATGGTGTAAGCCAATGGCTTACCATATTTCTGATTGCTATGACAATTAAAATAAGATAAAAGATGAAACAATTTTCAGAAAACAGGCCCAGGATTGCAGTTGTGTCAATGAAAGTATTGGATGTGATGGTGATGACTCTGATAAATTTTGAAGAAAAGAAGTGGATGATGATAAAAGAGATAATGTTCAACCTAATATGTGTTTCAACCATCTTTCAGATACCAGCAGCAGCTTCATGTGAGCGACTTGTATCAGATCCCAGACACTGTCACAATGCAGGAATCACATAGCGGCAAGTTAGTATGCCTCACTGTACTCAGTGCATCCAACTCCCCTGTACCTGGTAGCTACAACTCTCCTCTGGGCTGGCAGTCTCCCTCCATACCATTTATACCTCCAAGGTAAGTGGGATGATGGTGGTGGTGAGGGTGATGAGGGTTTGGTGGTGACTCTGGTGAGGGTGTAGTGGTGGTGATGGTGGTGGTGGTGGTGTGATGATGATCATGATGGTGGTGGTGGTGATGATCATGATGGTGGTGGTCATGATGGCAGTGATGGTGGTGGTGGTCATGATGAGGGTGTGGTAGTGGTGAAGGTTGGGTGTTGGTGATGGCGGTGATGATGCTGTCAGGTGACGGCGATGGTGGTGAGTGTGGGGTGGTGGTGGTGATGGCAATGATGATGGTGGTGGTGAGGATGATGAGGGTTTGGTGGTGACTCTGGTGAGGGTGTAGTGGTGGTGGTGTTGGTGGTTGTGTTGGTGGTGGTGGTGATGATGATGATGATGGTGGTGGTGTTGATGGTGGTGGTGGTGTTGATGGTGGTGGTAGTGGTGATGATCATGATGGTGGTGGTGATGATGGTGGTGGTGTTGATGGTGGTGGTGATGGTGATGATCATGATGGTGGTGGTGTTCATGGTGGTGGTGTTGATGGTGGTGGTCATGATGGCAGTGATGGTGGTGGTGGTGGTGGTGGTGAGGGTGTGGTGGTGGTGAGGTTGGATGGTGGTTAGGGTGGTAATGGTGGTGAATGTGGGGTGGTGGTGGTGGTGATGGCAATGAAGATGATGGAGGTGGTGGTAGTGGTGATGGAGGTGGTAGTAGTGGTAGTGGTGGTGAGGGTGTTGTGGTGATTGTGGTGGTGGTGAGTGTGATGGTGTTGGAGATGGTGGTGGTGATGATGATGTTGGTGATGATGGAAATGATGATGATGATGATGTTGCTGCTGCTGATGATGATTTGATAATGAAGATGATGGTCCTGAAAATGATGAAGATGACAGCACTCAAACTTTGAGTGGTTTCGGGATGATATAGCACTTTGCCCTACTTAAATAGCCAAGTAGCACCTGCATATTTTCTATAGGACTTGTAATGTTGTAAGAAAAAGTAGATATGGAATACAAGCTGTTTTTAATGTGAATTGTGTGATTTCATGAAATGAATAGTTTTGATCTTGTTTAATTTTTGTAAATATATAGGGTGTGGCATCTGATTATTAATTCTGTTGAGTACGCTTTCTGTATCGCATGCATTTTCCATAGACCCTAGCCCGCTTATGGCTTTTTTTTAAACGGGTTAAAGGTTGTGAACTATGTGGCATACTTTGTGATATAATTTCCATTATAAATCATCATAATCTTGCCGAAGTCAGTCCTGTTTAGGGCATGGTAGTGACACAATCATAGAGAAAAACAACCTGAAAAGTCTCATTCCTGTCCTTTCTGTAGAGAGCCAAGCCCAGAGCCATCAGAGCGATTCTGTAGCCTGCACGACCCTGAAGGTCAGAGCCAGTACAGATTACTGGATACTGAACTCTGTGTGATGGTAGCCTATCCAACCTTCACTGCCCAGGTCACAACTCTCTTGAATCTACATAATGGATCATTGTCTCTGTTGAGGTAAGCAAGCCAAATATGGCAGCAATCACCTTTCATGAAAGAGGGACCAATTATAATGTTGATGATGATACTAAAGGCTTGTTTAGCTGATACATCAAACCCCTGCAGTTTTTTGTGTAGTGAGTGAATGGGATATGAGGTGGCAAAAAAAAGGACCCTGAGGCAGGAGGCATATTTTTTTGCCTCCCGGTGGCAAAAAGCTGCGGACCAATCAAAGTCTTACAAAAAGTTAGCGAAAAATATGATGTCATGAGTTTGTCTGCCCAACTTTTTTTAAAAATCTCTTTTATTTGAGCGTTGTTGCATTAATGCGTGTTCATTTGCATAAGTGACTTGGTTTGCAGTGCCATATCTGAACACTGAAAAAAAAGCGTGGAGGTTTGTCACGTCACATCTGAACAAGCCTTAATAATGATATTTTATTGCTCTCATGTCCATCATGCATTGATTGTCTTTGTCTCCAAATTTCTTAGTTTTTCTCAGTTCTACTACTTATATGAGATTTGTTTTCTACCAGCTACCTGTTATTGAATATCTGGGATGTTATTATAGTTTTGTTACAGACAAGCAACCTAGTAGGGCTTTCAAACCTGTTACAGTTTTATCCTTACTATTTCAGACTGGAATAAGTGGAACAACTCTATTAGATTCAGGATGAAAATTTGTTGTTATGCGCCTGTCAATTGTTTCTCCGGCCCCCGGGTACCCGGTCACTACTGGGGTACTCGCCGTGTATCGCTGGGGGTTGTACAGGCAGACGTCCCTGCCAGCAGGGAATATGTACGGGGTTGTGGCGGTGGCTCGAGTGCAGAATTCCCTGCCGGACGGGGACCATGTACGACATTGCGGCGGTGGCTCGAGCGCAAACGTCCCGGCCTGGCGGGGACCGTGTACGGGGTTGCGGCGGTGGCTCGATGTGTTCATTTGGGCCGGGAATTTCTTGCCTCGTGGTTTGAATTTGTCAGGTAGGCCTACACTTGTCTTAAATTATTATTACAGTACCTTATCATATATCGAACTGGTATACGGTTTAGAAAAAATTATGTTATGATAATTAATATTGATGAGATTTACCATACGAAGTACTAGCAAATATTCTTCAGTTCATTCCAGCATTCTTTTCATCTCACGCCGGTGTCGAGTGGTGACGTAGTAGCAGCGATCGCACCGGACCCTTTCCATTTCATGGCTTGTTTGTTGTTTGTTTCTCATGATTTTAATTTTCATTCTTTGTGATTGAAATGATGATAAATGGTTATTACAGTGTATTTCTTCTATTGTTTTTCATATTACAATAAAATATTTTATATTATTAAGGGTACTTTCTCCCGACATTAGAAGTATGGGGGCCGGGACTTCGTTCACAATTGAAAAGTTCTCCGGTGGTATGGGGGCCGGGACTTAGTCGGTCATTCGCCGCCGAAGATGCCCTGCCTGGCTGGGAAGTCAGAGGGGAAGTCGGCGGGGGTTTATCAGCTTAGAGGGGCCGAAGTCCCCGGTAGTGCCCGGGTACCTGGGGGCCGGAGAAACAATTGACGGGCGCATTATTATGATACGTATGAATACTGTAAATGTGGAATATTTCGCAGTGTTTGAGTTTTAGCGTGGCACGACACTTGCGCGAAAATAAAACCATGCAAAATATTCATTTATACAGTTATTCTAACTGTCTGCAAAAATTGAAAATGCGCGATTGTGTTCAACTTAGCTGAACGGAGAAAAATTAATCGTGCAAAAATTTCCATTTTTGCAGTAGTGATTATTTAAAAATGGATTGCTGTGTTTCTCCTTGCTGATGACAGTTTCCCACTGTGCTACAAGGCAGAGTTCAGTGACCTTGATGAGGATTTTGAGAAGGGTATTCCCCTAGAACACCTACTCAACTCGGTGCCTGGTGTGAGAGTAGCCTTCTGTAGGGAGGGCTTCAAGGTGGTCTGCTGGAGTCAGCAGAAAGAAGAGATTATCACTGATGGTAAGTTGTTCAAAATACTGATAGGTTCATGGAGTAATGCATTTAGCATGTTTTGGGGTGCCTTTCAAGTTTGTGCTTAACCTAAAGCCCCCAGTTTTCCGTTTTCTAAAATGCAAATTATGTGTTCATCGGTGACATATACAATTGTAAGTAGTAAAAATCTTAGAAAAACATAAGTTTCCCTAATATACATGCACTGCGGTATTGGCGAACACACGCTGAATACTGCAAACAGGTTTGATCCAGATTTTCTGCTGATGCACAGTTTTGTTTTATTGGATTTTGCTTTGTTTTTCATGATTTTTACTGCATTTTTCATAATTCTAAATTTTTTGACCCGAGAAATCGCGTTTTCTGTGCAATTCTGTGAATTTCGTGTTCTTCCCGAATTCTGCAAAATTTTTCCTTTTTCCGTATCACGGAAAACTGGGGACTTTGGCTTAGCCCATTGAATAGTAAGCCAGAGGTAACTATGGCTAGGGTTCAGTGGATAATGGGTGTTATACTGAAATATCATGATGCTCAACAGGTTAAGTGAGAGAGCTTGCCAAATCTAGAAATTTAGGTTTCTACTGTTTAGTTAATTTTTGGAGATAGCAGTGAAAATAGAATTGCTAATCTCATAATAATAATGCAATAATATAGTCAAAAAGCATGGTTATATGCTCATATGAAGAGTTAAATGTAATAATCAAATTTTTTTATTTAGTATATAGATCATTGAATTTTTTAAGCTTTCTATTTTTTAAAAAAAATCCAAACTCTTTTTATATCATGCACCATTTTCTTAATTTTGTGATATTTTCTTGTAATGATAAGGAACTGTTAATAACCCCTTGTGTCTTATTTTTCATTTTTGATTTTTGTCTCGCCTGCGTAGCGGAGCGAGACATAGGTATCACTATTTCCGGTGTCGGCGTCGGCGTCGTCGGCGTCGGCGTCGTCGGCGGCGTCGTCGTCAACAATTGTGTTGTACACCCAATAACTTTCTATAGCTTTCAGGTGGGATCACCAAATTCATACCAGAGGTCCATCTCTTGAAGGCGCAGGTCAAGTTCGAATATGAGTCGAATTTGAATAAGGTCAAAGGTCAAAGGTGAATGAACTTTCCATGACTGGCACTGTGCTATATTGTACACACAATAACTTTTTATACCTACGAGGTAGGATTGCCAAATTCATACAAGAGGTCCATCTCTTGAAGGTGCAGGTCAAGTTCGAATGTGAGTTGAATTTGATTAAGGTCAAAGGTCAAAGGTCAATGAACTTTCCATGACTGGCACTGTGCTGTGTTGTACACACAATAACTTTCTATAGCTTCGAGGTGGGATCACCAAATTTATACCAGAGGTACATCTCTTGAAGGCACAGGTCAAGTTTGAGTATGAGTTGAATTTGAATAAGGTCAGAGGTCAAAGGTCAATGAACTTTCCATGACTGGCACTGTGCTATGTTGTACACACAATAACTTTCTATACCTTCGAGGTAGGATTGCCAAATTCATATGAGAGGTCCATCTCTTGAAGGTGCAGGTCAAGTTCGAATGTGAGTTGAATTTGATTAAGGTCAAAGGTCAATGAACTTTTCATAACTGGCACTGTGCTATGTTGTACACCTAATAACTTTCTATAGCTTTGACGTGGAATCACCAAATTCATACCAGAGGTCCATCTCTTGAAGGCGCAGGTCAAGTTCGAATATGAGTCGAATTTGAATAAGGTCAAAGGTCAAAGGTCAATGAACTTTCCATGACTGGCACTGTGCTATATTGTACACACAATAACTTTTTATACCTTTGAGGTAGGATTGCCAAATTCATACAAGAGGTCCATCTCTTGAAGGTGCAGGTCAAGTTCGAATGTGAGTTGAATTTGATTAAGGTCAAAGGTCAAAGGTCAATGAACTTTCCATGACTGGCACTGTGCTGTGTTGTACACACAATAACTTTCTATAGCTTCGAGGTGGGATCACCAAATTTATACCAGAGGTACATCTCTTGAAGGCACAGGTCAAGTTTGAGTATGAGTTGAATTTGAATAAGGTCAGAGGTCAAAGGTCAATGAACTTTCCATGACTGGCACTGTGCTTTGTTGTACACACAATAACTTTCTATACCTTCGAGGTAGGATTGCCAAATTCATATGAGAGGTCCATCTCTTGAAGGTGCAGGTCAAGTTCGAATGTGAGTTGAATTTGATTAAGGTCAAAGGTCAAAGGTCAATGAACTTTTCATAACTGGCACTGTGCTATGTTGTACACCTAATAACTTTCTATAGCTTTGACGTGGAATCACCAAATTCATACCATTTTTCAAACAATAAGTTTGCCATAACACCTTAATAATTAATTTAATTTTACAATTTTACTCACATTATTATCAGTTACATTCTTTTTCACTAACATTCATTTCCTTACTTGCATGGAAATAATTATAGCTTCATAGTATTAACAGCATTCTTAGTGTTATCTGATTTCCTAGGGATAAAGTAGGCCTATACCGTTATTGCATATGTAAACTGTCAGAACCACAATTCACCCCCTAAACTGCTGACAGCCTCAGAAGTCATATAGCATAGTTTTGACATGCAGTCTCTTCATGACTGCAATATGCAGGCGAGACAACGCTTGGCGTTTGCCTTGTTTTATTTGTATTTCTAAGTGAAGGGACTCCCTGGTAAGATCACTATATAGAACACAAATATTCTTCCTTTTTTTTCAGATGGGCAGCAGATTTGCCCCCCTCTCCTGGGCCGGACTACACCCCTCCTTCCTCCGGCCCTGTTCCAGTTCAGCAAGGAGGTGGTGGAGCTACTGAAGCATTCCACCAAGTGTCGTCTCCCATTCACCCGCTTCGTCCCTGCCTACCATCATCACTTTGGCAGGCAGGTGCGAGTGGCAGACTATGGCTATCTCAAGCTGATTGAACTCTTTGAAGCAATCTCTCATGTCCTGGAGGTAAAGGCAGGGGTCATTTTCGTGGCCATTTTGATGTTAGAGGGAAGAATCACAGTCAGGGGATGTTTCATGAAGCCGTTTTGTAAAGTTATTCAAGACTACGAACGACTTGAATATGAAGTACCAAATGGAATGCCAAAAGTTTTTCCTGACATTTTGACAAAGTATGATTGCATTTCCAATACTCTCAATTAAATTGTGGTCATAAATATACTTCGCAATAAAAATGTTTGTAAACTATAGTGATGCTAATCTACGTGTGCATATTTCACCTAGCTGATGCGATTTATAATGATTGAAAATCTTATTTGGCTTGCCATATTCAAGTCGTTCATAAAGTCATTTGTAACTTCACGAACAACATTATGAAACACTCCCCTGGTGTTTGATACAACACAATATTATGGTTCAGTATAGAAGGTATAAAAACTCTTTTTGAAACCCTGAAAAGTACTGTGAAACTTGCCTACAATAACCATTCAAGGGAAACCAAAACTGTGGTCTTTATAGACAAGTGACTGCTCTAGACAAGTTCTCTGGCACATGATTTATCTCTATGGGAATCAATTTTAGTGGCCACTGGAGGCAGGAGGTTGTTGTAGAGCAGTGGCTTCCAAGACAGGTTGGACTATATCTTATTTAGTATTTCCCCATAACCAATTATTCTCTTCCCTCACTTTTGCTCCCTAAAAGATAACCCAAACCATCGAAAGTGAAGCGTAATGCATATCATTTGTCATTTGTATCATTTACATTATACCATCTTTGAAACTGAATTTTCTTGTTTTTACTGAGATTTTTGAGTATCTTAATCACATTTACGATTGTTTATCATTGTGACAGATTCTTGGAGCTACTGAGAACAAGACCCTGACTTTGACCCACCGTGCTCAGGTCAAGAGGTTTGGTCAGGATCTTCTCAAAGTACTCAAGTCACAGGCCAGTAAGAAGGTAGGACATGTCTCTTTGCCCCTAAGCCACCTACGAAATAGCAGTGCTATATTCAAATTATTATTTATTTATTTATTCATTTTTTTTCATTTATTTATTTTTTTATTTATTCATTTTTTCATTTATTTTTTTTCTTCCATTCATTCATGTATTTAATCATTTAATTTATTAATCATCTGCCCACCGTAGGTGGTTGCCGGAGGCATTATGTTTTTGGGTCGTTCCGTCCGTCCCGTTTTCATTCTCGCGATAACTTAAGAACCGTTTGATGGAACAACTTCAAACTTGGCTCGTGTATGCATATGGGAGGGACAATGATTGATCTGATTAGATTTGGGAGTCTCAAGGTCAAAGGTCAAAGGTCATAGAGGTCATTATGTACTTAAAATTGGTTCATCTCACGATAACTCAACAACCACTTTGATGGATCAACTTCAAACTTAGCTTATGTATGCATATGGGAGGGATAATGATCTGATTAGATTTTTGGGTCTGAAGGTCAAAGGTCATAGTGGTCATTATATACATGAAAATCACTTGTTCTGATAACTTAAACAATTCTGTGACGGTTCAACTTCAAACTTGACTCATGTATGCAAAAAAGGTCTCATGATGGTGTCATTAAATTTTTGGGTCACAAGGTCAAAGGTCAAGGTCAAAGATGTCAATGTATACATGAAGAAAAAAAAAAAATCACCATGAATATGCCATATATTTCTGACCTGGCAATTGCCGAGGCATAAATTTCGACTGCGTGCAGTTGAGGATTCATCTTGTTTCATTTATTATTTATTTATTTATTTATTCATTTGTTTATTTATTTATTTATTTATTTATTGATTGATTAATTTATTAATTTATTTACAATTTTGTTTAAGCAGGGTTGACTCTTCAGATAAAAAAATGCTTTCAATGAGGGCCCTGCATAATAAAAACTCTACGACTGTCGCAACATGAATAGTAAATAGACGTATAACGTGAATTCACAAACTTATCTAGCAGTGCAAATGATAAGCAAGAAAAGTAGATTAACAGTGCAATTGAATGGGGGAGTTAAGAATACAAAGTTAAACATTATGGAGGAAAAAATTACAGAAAAATCATTTTTACTGTCAGAAGTTATAGCAAGAAGGAAAATACTGGAGGCGAGAATAGAGAGTGGGGATAGGCTGAGGGGGGGGGGGGGTGGGGGCTGGGAAGGAGAAAGTTGAGGTAACGAGTATAGGAAATTAAGAAGGACATATTAGGTTGATTTTTCAAAAAAATTTAGAGCCTGTCACTGCATAATGAAACAAAACATGTGGCATAGAGCAAAAAAATTAATAATTGCAATCATAATCAAACAGTATAAGGAAATGGATAGAAATCTATACATGCAATAAAAGTAGCAAACACTGATACAGAAGGTGACATCAGCCAACTTCTTTCAATCTCTCCTCAATCTCATCAGGTGACCATTGGTGACTTTGGCCCTGCATTCCAAAGATGTCTGGGTCGTCCATGGGACACCGTTGACTATGGGGTGTGTGACATTCAAGATTTGCTCTTTGACCTCCCGGAGAACTGGGTCACTGTGAGTATACTCGTACTTGATTTTTTTTATGGAGTTGTGGTCATGAAAGGAAATATGTCCTTTGGCTTCTAATGTAACATACACTGAAAGTTCAAGACTTTGAATAAATGATTTAAGTGTATATTAGCTGAGTATTTATCAAAGAAAAGATAAGCAAAGACATCTGCACTCCCAACACAGTCCTCATTTTCTTTACTGTTTGCATAAGGTTGATTGTTATGAAAAGATTAATATTTTTAGGCATTATTGTTATTTGTTATCTTTTCCATATTAGATTGACTGGGATGGTGACAACACAGTGATATCAATTCCAAAGAGAGGTAAGTGTTATGAAGGGAAAGAACTACATTAGTGATAAGCAGTAATTTGATATGAATGGCAATGGTTTGTGACATGGTATACTGAGACCAAAATAACTTGTCAGGGGTTTTATGGAGAATAAGTATAAATATCAAATCTCATACAGACATGTAGTTTGCAAATTGAGCATACAGCCGTGATCTCTGACAGTTTTCTTAAGCAATCTTTGTCGTGTTGGTTTTGCTGTCATTGTCTATAAGTAAACTCTTTTGCCTCTTCCCCTCCAAGAGCAAACAGATGAGGAGCGCATCCGAACCAAGAAGTTTACGAGGGAGATCGTTGACCTCCTGAGTCGTCAGCATAGATCTCGCATCACATTCTCCAAGTTCATCCCTGCCTATCATCACCACTTTGGTAGACAATGTCGGGTTGGAGAGTATGGCTTCAACAAGCTAGCTGAGCTGCTTGGTGCAATACCAGATGTTGTGCAGGTATTTGTTTGTGTGTACTATGGTCCAAACAAATAAAGGCAAATATGTCTTCTAAAGTAACACAAGGAAAATAGAAAAAGTGGCAACTTAGACTGGTAGTTCTTATGAACAGTTTGTTTTATGAATTGTTCCCCTGAGCGGAATAATGTGGTCACTTCTGTTGTTTTACCAAGGTCAAAACCTGGTAATTAATTCTGTAGGCCAGTCTATCTGCAGTAATGATTTAGTCATCATGTGAATTTCTTTAGAAATATTTAAGATCCATTAAAATGTTTATTTTAGCCTCCCTTTTATTTTCCAAGTAAAAGCATTACAGAAGTTTCTGAATCATCTCTCTTAGTCTTCCCTGTCATAATTGCCTTCATAGAATGTCTAGAATGATGAATATTCCTTTCCCCATGTTCCCTTAGATTGAAGAGTTTGGTGACGAGCGTTGTGTTCAGTTGACAGAGCCTGAACGTCTAGCTGTCATGGCTCGTCGTATTTCACAGCTAGTCCCCAGGAACCGTCAGAACTCCCTGGCTCTCCATGCTCTGCTACCAGCCTACTGCAAGGTCTTTGGTCACCCAGTCTGTCTAGAGGACTATGGTGTCCATGATCTGGAGTCACTGGTCCGCAGGTTCTGCCATATTGTGGAGGTGAGCTTCTAGCATTTGTTCTTAGTTTTGTGTAATGAGGTTCAATTTGGCTAAAATTTAGGATATAATATTTTTCTTTCATGGTTCTTGATATTGCTTAACAAAACCTTTATGCTAGTACCAAGAGATGGGGACTTCAGGAAAAAATCCTAAGGGCAAATTTTCCATTGACAAGGGTACCAACAGGGGTTGTAAATATTCAGTGTAGACAACTGCATTGGGATGCCGTAAGGTCAGATTTTACTCACTTTGGACTAATTATGTGAAAGCCTAGATTTATCTAGCAAAATTGCTCCAGTCCATTCAAATCACCCTTTGGGATGTTGCAGTGCCATAATCTCTTTGGCCCAGGAGTAAACCAGTCTCTATGGAGAAGCAAGTTTCAAAGGGTTTATAGCCACTTAGTCTACTACCAGTTGGTCTAATTGCCAGATTGTCTAACACCACTATGGCTAAACCCATTTGGTCTACTATCAATTTGGTCTAGTTGCTGTTTGGTCCAATCATCACTTGGTCTAATACCGAATTGGAATTATTGTCATTTTGTCTAATGATCAAATGGTCTTATTGCCACTTCGTCTACTTAGTTTTCTTCATTTCGTCTCGTGACCATTTGGTCTATTAACAGTTCGTCTAATCAGATAGACTAGGTGATGTTAGACCAAGTGGGTATAAATGAGTATAGCCTAACTGGAAAATAGACAAAATGGTAAATGGGCTAAGTGTTAATTAAACCAATTGGTTATTAGATGAACTGGTTGTAGACGAAATGGGATTAGACCATATGAGATAAGACCAAACGGGCATTATACAAAGTGGGATTAGACCAAGTGGCAATTCACTGTTTCAAATGTATAGGATGAATCAATGAACCATTTGTTCTCCTTCCCCCTCTTTATTCCTCTATCTCAGATTGTCACAGAGGATGATGACAAGCGTCTCCGCTCTGTGGAGCGCCAACACCTGAGTGATCTGACCCAGCGGATCCTGGTAGTTCTTCTGGAGGAGCCTGGTGGGAGAGCATCTGTGGAGAAGGTGGTGGAGCTCCACAAGAAGCTGTGGGAAGAGGAGCTGGTAGCCACACAGTATGGGTATAGCAGTGTGACACTGCTACTCAAGGCTGTGCATCATGTAGTAATGGTAAGTAACCTTGCAAAATAACTGTTTGAATTTATATACACCTACTGAGCATTGAGGTCAGCCAGTGATCCTCTCTGCCTCACATATTCAAATTCTCACACATTAACCAGTGTTAGGACATTTACTTTATCTGCTTCTAAATCCTGGAATGATTTACCACTTAGAATTAGACAGCCTTTATCAGTTACTACCTTCAGAAAGTCCTTGAAATCACATCTTTTTTTACAGTTTATAGTTTTAAGATTATTTATTATTTAAAGATTCACAGGAGGTTGTAGAGAGAGAGGAGCTAGAAGTCACTTGGTATGGGTATAGCATTGTGACCCTACCAGTCAGGCCATACATAACATAGTCATAGTACATGGTTTTAATTATCAGAGACAAGTCATTATCTCTGATTTATTTTACTTCAGTTTATACATATCGAGGGTCTAGTGCAACAAAGGGCTATCTGCATTTTTGGCTATTTTGATAAATCTTGAAATAAAGATTTGTTGCACTGACACACTGCAGTTTAAAGCAGATAGCCATATCTATTTTTGGTGATACCCAGCTGTAGCAAAGTTTGCTGTAGAAACCATTGTTACCGATGGGTTCCTAGTCTCTACTGGATCATTTTAATATCGAAATCTCATTCAAATAAAAATTGCAGGTAGCCCTTTGTTGCACTAAACCCTCAGTACTATACTATGCTTTGCAGATGAATATTACTAGGTAGTGAGAAGATGACTTTTAATCCCTTGCTATCTAATTTGCCCTATGTTTGTCCTGTCCCTAGGAATTCTGTTGAGGTGCATAGTCACTAGGATGTTGAGCATGCTTTTTAAATGTCAGTTTAGATAAATTGGTGACACATGGTAAAGCTGAAGCAGCATACCTGGCCCCTGTTTCATAAAACTTGTCATCAGTAGCAAGCTGCAATAACTGTTATAAGCTACTGAAACCCTTGCATCTGATTGGCTATGAGCAAATTTGTCATAAAAATGTGGCAGTTGTTACTGATAGCAAGTTGTGTGAAACAGGGCCCAGCTTTACTTAAAGGTCTGCAAAGATTTTTTAATGAATGCTAAAAGCTGACCTACCGGTAAATTTCATACCTTGCTTTAAAAATGCTGTAAGCTAACAGTATATGACTTGGATTTATTATGCTGCTATTAGACATCAGTGTTGATTTGCTTGTTTTTTTCCACTGACAGGTGAGGGATGAGTGGTCTGATGACCCCTACGCCGAGCTGACCCCTACATACCAGTTTGCCCGTAGCGCCCGTGACGTCCTTCTCTCTGAACCCAATCAGACCCTGACTCTCCAAGCCTTTATGTCTCGCTACCATGTTGTCCATCACTGTGAACTCCTACCTCATGACTTTGGCCAGACCACGGTGTCTTCGCTCATCTCCTCTGTACCGAGGGTGCTGACACTGGTTGGACGTGGCGCCAAGAGGGCCATTACCCTAAACCCCTGCTGCATTGGTAAGTTTAGTACCCTCTGTGTCTCCTCCCAATCTTTTGAGTTTTCTTGATGGATTTCTGCAGACGTATGGAAACCTTAAAAAGATGAGGAGCAGTCCAGAGCAAAGGCTCAAGAATATGTGAAGAGAGAATGGAAGAGCCTCATAAGGGTACACGTTTGGTAAATCTTCAAATCCTCCTTATCAGATTTCTTTGCTTTTGGCTGGACAGTAGCAAGATACCAGCAAAACTAAGATGCTGTTAAGTCTTGTCGTCCTCAAGTAGAAGTTTAAACAAGTGAAAGGAAAAAATATTTTTGATCTCTAGTCAGCAACGTCAACATGCATCACATAGTGCCCGCACATTTTTAGTGTTGTAAAGTTTTTTTGTGTACACCATACCATGAATAGGTTTTTATCTGCCAGCATATTACTGTAACAATACCACCAATCTTGTCTCTCTTATATAAATGACAGTTTCAAGCACTGGGCAAGGTATTCAGGATCACTCCTATTCATCAGAGCATAACAAGACTTCACCCAGTGATTACACAGGTGAGCTGGGGTTCCTTTTAACGTAAGATCAGTACCAGTATGGTCTAGTACATCCAATATCCAATGATGTAGAGGTGTCATAGTGGATGCGTTTCCAGACTGTATAGATCACAAGGATGGCGGTTCGAGTCCCGCCATGGCACCAATGTCTTTTGGCAAGACATTAATCTACAATTGCCAATCTCGACCCAGGTGCTGTAAATGGGTACCTGGTAGAAAGAATGAGCCAGCACACTCAAAATGAAAATTGAAATTTATAAACCAATGGTAAGCCAGCATTTTAACCCGTTTAACATGAATCCTGAGATAACTCAGGCTAGAGTTTATGGAAAATGCTTGTTATACTGAAATCAGATCATGCTCAAATAATGCTAGAAATATAAAATTATACTTTGCTCTACTTTCTGTTTTGTCTGTTCTGACAATGTTTTGTAGTATGCCTTCCATTATAACATAAAGTGAAAGTTCGAAGTTGGTCCTCTTTCCCAATATTATTTTCCATTTCATTTTTAATTTAGCACCAAGTTCAACCACAAGTGAGAAAGAGAGTGGCAAGACATCTTCTAGTACTTCCACATCAGGTAAAGTATTTTCTTACAAAAACAAAATCGATAAAAATTTGGGTTTCACTCGCTTTATAGCAAATACCTGAGGCGTTTGAGAACCAGCAAACCACGCTTTACTAGCATTTGTTCCAAGAAAGTTGTGCACTTGTTCCATAACGGTTCTTTTTATGTTCATGCAATGAATGTCACAGTTCTCTCTTTTTTGACCAATTCACCATTAAAATCTGTGTAATACCTATTTTCATGTATTGGGGGCTTTCAAGATTTTGATGTAAAAATAATTTCATGAATTATGTGATAAATTTGGCAGTTCATTTAAACAGGGATTTGACATGAGTCAAGCATACACATTCAAACCTGTGTATAAAGGCCACCCAATGAAGACAGTAGAGGCAGTGTTTATGAGCAAGTGATTTTTGTAGACATGTTCCTATAATAAATATTTCAATGAGAAGCTCTGTTCAAGGTAACAAATATTGTGGTCTTCTAGACAGGTGTTCAGTCTATACAGGTGGGGCCAGTTTCTCAAAACTGTTATAAGTCTAACTTCTTGGACATCCCATTAAAACGTGTGTTGTAGAATTAACAGGCGTTTCAATGGGTTCTCAATGAACTTACGATGGCTTCAAGAAACTGGCCCGTGGTTATTAAAACAGGTTACTTACACACTTCCCTTCCCCTTACACCACAGAATCTGATGGTGTGAAGGGATCCAGCCCTCCTGCCGAGTCTGCTCCATGTGATCTCCTCTCCGATGGACCAGCTCCTTCCAGTGATCAAGCTCCTTACCTGGAGCCAACCCATGTTGAGGCTCCTCCTCTTCCACCTCCCAAGGATCTCATCAGCTTCAACAGCCCCAGGTTTTCTCCAGGTCAGAAGAAGTGTCTTGTATTATTGCCAGCTTCTTAGTACAGATCAGTATTCAAATCTTTAGCTTTCTTTAGCTTTTCTTACCTTTCCTGTTGCTGTATTGCAAGTTTGATTTAGTTGTTTTGTGCACAATCCTGCAATTGTATCATATGTCTATTGTTTCATACTCATTCTTTTGTTCTTTTGATTAAACTCTCAAGAGGATTTGATCTTAAAACATTTCTGTTTCTTCGCTTAGAACTGGACCACCTCCAAGACATTTCTGTTAAGATTGCCTTGTGTTTCAAATCTAACATGATGGGAAAGCAATCAAACAGGAGGCACATACGAAAAAGTAAATATAGAGTCAGGCCTCTGGTAGAGCCTGTGGGTTTTGTGTTATCTTGGTGACACTACGTCAAGGCAGGGACTAACGAACCAAAAGTAAACCATGTTATTATATGTTATTATATTTTGAAATGTTCATCTTTACACTGAATGTTTGTTCAGGTGAACCAGGTTAGGATTACAGACTTGAGATTGGTGTAACTCTAGGCATTGGTGTAGCTATAGTATGGTCAACTTTGCGCAGTCTGATCTTTTGTTGTATTAGTCTGACAGGCTCACAGAACAAGGCTTGCTCTGTGTATGTGGTAACAAGCCTCTTGCTCATTCTGCCCATTTTCATTTTGCCTTGAGTTCTCAGCTGAATGCCTCTTTAACCCAACCCTTGAATTACACTGTAATCCAATCACTTCAGAAACCCTTGCCTTATATCTGTGAAGAAATTATGCATGGAGTAAAATATTATCCTCTAAGGAAATGACAAATTCTTTATTGATTTGTGTAGTAAGGTTTACAAAACTTGCATTTTTGTCATGGACAGTAAGATGTTACTTCTTTCTCCTTCTTTTTTTTTTTGTGTGTGGTTAGAGTCCCAGAGTGCTTCAGGTGACCAGGAGAAGATTGAGCACATAGATCTGATGAGTCTAATCCACCTGCTCCCCAACCAGACTCGCTTCAGTGTCGGCCAGTTACCCCAAGACCTCTGCACCCCTCCACCCGGCCACGCCCTTCAGTCAGGACCGGCCTCTGTACCCCACTCAGCCTCCACCTCATTCTGTGTGGATCAGGGTGGGGATGACGGGGAAGTACCTCATCCGCACCAGCGCCAAACGTGCTCTCTACCATCGTCTGCTGCTTCATCACCAAGACGCGACGTCTTGAGAGGGCGCACTCGCTTCCGCTTGGCAGCAAACTTCTCGTTGGGTTTCCAAGAGATGCCATAAAATTTTGGGAAACTAAGTACAGCTTCCATGTTTCGAAAGCACACTTCTTGCAGTTATGAAGCAATACCGGTGTGGCAATGTACAGAGAGAACAATCAATATGTAAATATGCTTATCAATCAGCAATCCTTCCATGGCTGAGTATTACATGTACTGCGCGGTATTTCATTTGCATCAAATACAGTGATCGTTTATTGTACATAGATTTTAAGACGAAGAAGTTTTTATGATGTGTAGATTTGTAATTATGTTGATATTCATTTCAGTAATGTATTGCAGTACTTCACACTCAGGTGCAACATGATAAAACCTTGCGACAAGCCATGCGTATTTTGTTTTGTGTGGCAGGACTACAGTTTATAGAGCTTTGCTGCAACATTGTCCAAATACACAGTGTTTCTCGTCCAGCATGAACATAGATCGGAGTAAAGCTGTATGAATGTACAACTGCTGTAAATCAAAAAGAATATGACAGCTCCTCTTGCCTTGGACAAGAATTGAGTGGCAAATTAATTTGTTTATATTTTGATGGACAAATTTTTCTTATTTAGAAACCAATCAATTTACTGGAAGGTACCTTGATGGACAATAATGAGTTTGAAGTCATTTTTTGTTCATCAACAACTCCAAGATTTCCCCTAAAATTTATAGATTGAGAATGATAATGCTGAAGCTTAGACATGTTTAATGGAGCTTAAGATTAATGAAATTTGGGTATTCATGTTCTTGTATCATAAAATGTGATGTCTAAAATTGTTGCTTTTTACTTGCCACTGCCATATGTGTAATGTTTTGATTTCTTTTTTTTTTCTGTTAAACATTCATTGAGTCATTATAATGCCCAGTTTGAAGGTGACCCAGTAAACTGCCTAAAAAAACTGCTGTAATAGAATATGTTTTACATGCAAAGGAATGGCAAGTGACATACAAAAATGCAGCCATATACAATTACTGCTTATTCACATATCTAGCGGCAAGGCCCTGTAACAAACCCTCACATTGTTTTAGTTTTCACTTATCCACATATGATAATTAGAGTTGCATCACCCATCAGTAGTAGTGTATGCTTTATTTATCAAGTAGGGTTTTGCCAAAATCTGTGCGAGCACGTCTTATGGCATCATATTTTGCACTAACTTTATGAGAATTTGATTGGTACGGACCACTTGCCGCCAGGAGGCAAAAAAGATAATATTTTGCTGTAGCTTTTTGTGGGTTTTCTTTTTTCTCTTCTCTTCCTTTTATATACACACAGAAAAAAAGGATATGGCGGGATTACCACAGGGATTTGTCACTTCATATGTGAACAAAGCTTTAAGAACAAAATGTACTCAATTATCTAACTGCTGTAAGATGCAGAAATATGGAAAGCATGGCACTTGTGTTAGTTCATTTTGTTGCCGCAATTTTATTTTGTAGGACGTTGGCTGGGTCACGTTTAAACAATAAAATGAAAACATTGGCTTTGTTGTGAAGATGGAAAAAAGTTTGCCAGTGGGAGTTCATAGCGAAAAGGTCTTGCTGTTCGGGCATTTTTATTCAATATTGTTGTACTTATTACTTTCTTATTTGTATGAGAAAGAACATGTGCAAAGTGTATAGTTTTCAATGTTTCATGTTTTCATAATTTCAATCTGAATGAAAGAATACACACTATGTGTGATGTAAAAGTGCATGTATTCTTTTTAATACATTTAATTGTTGGGATTTAAACAAGTTTGTTCAAAAGTCAAAATTAGTTTATTTTCATAACAAGAAAAAAGCTGTTGAGAGGAGGAAAAGAAGTGCAATGATGTGGTATTTGTTAGATTAACAAATGGACAGCACATTTGGACAAAATGATTATTTGTACAATGTATGCTATGTGAAGGAGAAGAAAATCAGATGGAAAGACACTTTGTGATTAAAACATTGCAAAAATAATTGCAGAATAGTGAAAACAAAGTTTGAAGCAAAACTTTGGAACATTTTATGACAAGGAGAGTTGTCATAACTTGGAACATGCTCAATTTATAACTTTTCTTCTTTTCTGTAGCCTCATGCTGCACCTGTGTTATAGAATGGTTGGAAGTTAGCAAAGTGGAAACTTTGCATATGAAGAATGTCCCATTTTGTGTTGGATTATTCAGTGTCACAATAAATCTCTAGTACCAACTAGCTCAGGAATAGCCTTGCATCTTGAGCTACTAATAGAATGTAGACACAGGGTTCTGTTCATAAGTCGGAACAAGTCGAAATTTTGAACAAGAATACTGTTGAAAAATATCACACTTTATTGTCCAGCCAGACTAATTCATCTAACACTGAAATAGTCTGCATTTTAAAGAAATTCATCTTTGGTTTTGGACATCATTGTGGGTTTTTTTGACAGTGTTTATGGAATGCATTCTATTAGTATAAGAATTTTTTGAAAAATACAGTCGTATTGATTTGTGTGTGTGTGTGTGTGTGTTATCCTGAGTTCAGGGATATTTTGAATTTGGATATTCTAATCCAAGGCCCATAGGTATACAGGTATGTAAACAAAAAAATGTATATGATATATCATCATACCTCTCTAACTATCATAGGTTGAGAGCTTAAAATGGAACAGCAAACATACTGGAAGGAATTCAGTTGTGCAGGCCTCACAGTTAAAATTAGCAAAATAAGAGAAGAAACTAAGCTTCTTCAATGTAAGAAAAACTGTTCCATGCCCTATTACATTGAATGATTTCATTTGTGAATCAAATAGTAAGGAATACCAATCTTAAATTTTCATTAATACAATTATTAGATTTATTGATTTTTATTACAACAGCGAATGATTTTCATCAATTTTTCATGTTGTGCAGACTGATTTATCTTTCTTTCACAGAATTACAATTCAAAAACATGTATCTGTAGTCGCTGTGCTCTTGAAGATAAAATACAGGGTTGGTATACAGGAAGACTCTGAATTGATGGATACATTTCTGAAAACAAACTGAAGAACAAGAGAGTGCTAAAGGTTGACTTGTGTATGTGTGGGCGTGTGTGTGTGTGTGTGTGTTGTAATGTAATTTGAAGAAGTGTCTTCCAAATTTCAGTGCATGGTATTTACTAGTAGATAATTTCAAAAGACAGTTGTGCCTTTTTCTTTGTAGTGGTAGTTCTCTTATTCAAATTTGCAGGTTCAGGTGTACCATGATATTCTGTAGCAATTTATGTTGACCAGTAATATGTCATGATGGATTTCTAGTCAAAACAAGAAAGCATGAATTTACCGGTACACACATTCTCATTCTCATAGCTAGATATATTTCACTTGCTTTCGACTAATAGGATCTCTGAAATGTGGATACGCTGTAGTAGAAGTGTCAGGATATGAGCATGACTTGTATCGATTGATTTAATCACTAATTGATGTATAAGTACGAATTACTTTTAAGTTTTTCCTATACATCAAATATTTGAAGAAATCCTAGACAAGAAGGAGAGTGTAAGAAGATGACAAGTTGTATGTTGTACATATAGTTAGCACGCTGAACATATCATCCCTTATGCTTCTAGATTCATAAATACACATTGTTTTTGTTTTCATTCTGCAGAGAGACTAAAGAAGATGATAACCTGTTCATTCTCAACAGACATTAACTCGTTGAGTACTAAAGGCTGGTCTTCACAGGCATGCCAACAATTATTCGCAATGGATGTGAATGTTGAAAAATGGCTAAGTCCATTGTTTGTATTTTAGGCTCCAAAAGTTTGCCAAACATGCATGGGGGCTTCGGAAACATCGTCATTTATTCATTACCAGTCCGACAGGAGCTTCAAAACAGTTTGAAATTTCTTGCAAATGTTTCCGGCATCCTGTGAAACAATTGACATCATCGTCATTTGCATATGAACCACAGCACATGTCTGGTGAAACTTTTGAAGTCTAAGATATCAATGCTAGACTTTACTATTTTCTTTTGACATATGCACCCTTCACGAATCAAAGGTGTGCCTGTGAAAACCGGCCCTAAGTGCAAGATAACTTGGGTTGGAGTCTATAGAAAAAGCGTCCCAACAGGTTGAGTTCAAGAGGGTTCAGTCAGTAGGTGACCAAGACGCACTTAGAGCTAAAACAAAATAGATAGACCAGAAATCTGTTGTGTTTTGCAAACTGGTGTTTGGAATATATGTAGTTTCCAGGGTATGCTATTCACTGGATTCTCTTTCAAAGCCAATGTATGTTAATCAGACAGGAGCACAACTCATTTTGTATACATAGTAGTTGCATCATTATGAAATGGTGAAGTATGTATCACACTTTTTTCTTTGCGTATCAAGAATACCTGCAGTTTTCAGATAATAAATGTGATGTTGATATTTGTGTGTTGATAATTATGTGAAGTATTGTAATTGGAGACTTTTGGAGTCTCTTTCCAAGACTATGTATTTGTATCACACAGATGGTACCACGTAAACATGTAGATTTCAGACTAGGAACCAGTAGCCTTGTTCCATGTATCTCTCCAAATGCTCTGTTGCTCAAGGCACACTTTGCTTGCATGTGGCTATGGTTTGTGGTGAATCGTTGCATGGACAGGATTCATTAGAGGCAGCCTGGAGCTGAGACTACAATAGTGTTGTAGCCAGCTATAGAAGTAGCCTCCACTTGCCAGCCTCTTGCATGATAAGTGATGTCAGTGAGCTATTGCAATGGATGGAGATACTCCAAGAAGGTACTGGTGAAAAGCCTTGGTTGATCACAAGTGTGGTATTTGTTCGTGTACATTGGAGACAGAATAGTTGTATGGACTATTGTGGGGATCAAGCAAGAATTGGGAAGAAACTGCATGATCTATATTTATCACACAGCTATGATTGTAATACAGTGTAGATGAAGATTAAAATGTAGATCAATGAATAAGTGAAGGAGATTGAGGGAAAGCGAAAGAAGTAAAATGGGTATAAAATTTTGAAGTAGGGAAATTATTGTTATTGTATTCCTGTTTGAGTGCATCCATATTCCTCAACTTCTTTTATCTTGCATTCAATATTTTCTTCAAGTGCTAACAGAGTAAGATAGAATAGTTGATAGTGTAATGTGACAGTTTATTCCCAATTGTGACTTCTTTGTGTGTGTGTGGGTGTGTGTATGTGTATGTGCAAAATATGCACATACAATTAGTTCGATTTTATTTTCTTCTTTTACACGTCTGTGCTTTTTTAAAAGTCTTTATTGCATCAGGAGATGTCAGGGGACATGTTATTACTTGAAATGTTTGTTGATATTTCTCTGTCGGAATTTAATTTCTGTTCTGTTTCATGTAGATTAAGTGTTAAATTTTCTTTGCCAGTGCAACTCTTTTGTTTTGCTAAAGAAATGAATATGAGCATATTTTCATATGCTACCAGTAAATTAAGTTTATGAGGTAAGAATTTATAAGAAGATATCTTATAATTCTTCTTGTACTTGTAGAGGTATTGAACATTCATTATTCCTCTTTCTAATGGGATTTTCATATATTTCATCTCCTTGTCCATATTGGGAAAATGAATTTCTTAATTCATCTAAAAATTGAATTGAAAATCATTTAAAAAATAAATGACAGTGCTTGCTTGCATGATAACTTTAACCTGTGCAAGTTTCTACGATATCTGTGAAACAAGCCTTCCATCGATGTGAGTCTTTGATGATGAAGCTTTGATGGTGAAGCTTTTCAGATAAATACAAGTATGGGCCATTATGTATTTGAATACTTATGACATTGATAGTTGGCACTTAAGGGAATTTACCTTCCGTGGTATTCTTCTTTTTTTTTTTTTTTTTTTTTACTCATTTTGCATTTCCATTGCCTCAGTCATTGTAATCATCATCTACATTATTTGTTGTCTTGTATAATATTTCCATAATCATTTCACTATGGTTGCCTTCTTTCCTATCTTGCTAAAACTTTCGGATAAGTTTTACTACATAGAAGAAACAGAAGTTGTGAAATTATTATTATTTTTTTGTTTTTTGTGCCAGATAAATAAGAATGATAGACAAGATCTTTTTTTCAGTCCTTAGTTAATGTACCCTATATGTGCATAGAAAGAGGTAAAGAGTAGGCTATGATGTTTAGGGCTAAATTCCTGCATATGATAAGGTGAACCTTACCCGCAATGGTTAGTGAGATCCTTTCTTAAATATTTGAGTATTTATATAGTAATAAATTGTTTTTGAAACAACAAAGGTAACATGAAAAAAAAATCAGATAATTCCTATTTGAAAACATAGCATGTATGTGCTTGAAGTTATTTGTTTGCTATCTAAAATAAATTGCATCCATGGAGGGATGCATTTCATATAGTGGTATAATTTAGGTTCTAGAGTAGAAAAACACTATAAAGAAAATTCTTTTTTTTTTTTGGTCTTGTTTTTGTTTTGTTTTATTCAAAAGAATAATGATATTTTTTCAACCTCATGGATAATAAGACAGATCAGTGAAGAGTTACATTTTATTTTTGTAATTGATATGATTATCAAAATTATTGTTTTATTTGCTGAGAATTTGAGAATAAATTTTGTTTTCTATTATGTTTTGTTGAGAACCCATACTTTTGTCAAGAAAAAGAAAAATAAAAGAAAAAAATAGTCAACTGTAATAATGGTCATAATTCAGGTATTATTATTTTGATTCTTTTGCCAGTTTTCCATTCATCTAAAGCATACTCTTGTAGAAGTAGTCATGGAGCAATTCATTGTAGTCAAATCAGTTTAGCATTTCAAAATTGCTTTACATGTATTATTGTTCAGTGGTAATAAATACAACTCAAAATACATACATAGCAATACATTATTAAGTGGAAAGTATGTTTCTGTTCCGTCCCGTTCTGTAGTGGGATTGGAAACGGGCCATGATGTTGAATGATATATTTTTTTCTTTACAGGAACTTCACATCTTCAACACTTTTGTTGAAACTTATGTTTCAACAAAATTTAAAGGTCTTTAAATCATATTTTCACAGGGAAAAGGGTTTGTTTTATTTGGAGTACAGGTTACAAATGTATACACTATTCACCTTTGTGTTTCACATTAGAAATAATTCTAATCATCATTAAATATATTAAGAGTTTGTTTGTTAAAGGGGTTAGATCCACTTTTGTAACTTCAGAGAAAAATGCATTTGTCTGCCAGGTTTTGTACAGGCATCTATGGAAAAGTGGAATTAGAGCATTTTTTTCACGAGTGCTCTGAAAATTTAGCTTGGTAATTTTGTTTAAAAGACAGGAACAGAGTTGAACAGTGTTCTGATATCAATAACTCAATTTCATCAAAAGTGGATCTAGCCCCTTTTGCAAACAAGCTCTTCATATGTTCTTTTGCAGTTATCTAATTCCATCCAGGGAAGTATTAAATTTTTTGTATGTCTCACTAATCCAAATTCCTTAAAACCACATTCCATTTTTGTTCACAATTTTGTTGAAGTAATAAATGACCTCAGTGACTATACTTACGATGTCTTTTGTTGTGTTAATCTTCAACACTGTGTAAATGACATAAATAAAATGTCCCTAGGTTTATCGTTCCATATTGCATGTTAATGACATGGAGGAAGCACCTCTCTCAATTCTCCTTTTCCCACTTTTCTATTATATTTCTATCAAAAATCACTTTCAGCTGTGCTGTCTTAAAGGGTAAGTCCACCCTAGAAGTTTCATTGTTTCAATAAAAGGAGATAAATTTGAACAGCATTTTAAAAAAGGAATGAGCAAATTCGGTCAAAGAATTAGAAAATTACACTTTTTTTTTTCTTATTTACATTTTCTAGTAAATTACTCTTGGCTCTGCAAATTGACAACACTGATGACATCATATGCGAGCAGCTCTCCATTCACTTTGTACATGAAATTCACATTTTCTCAATTTTCTTGGAAGTTACACATTTTCTAACCCCCATAGTAATGTATGTTCAGAAGAATTGCTTTTTATATAACATACTTTGACTATGGGATAAGAAAATGTGTAACTTCCAAGAAAATTGAGAAAATGTGAAATTTCATGTACAAAGTGAATGGAGACCTGCTCACATATGATGTCATCAGTGTTGCCAATTTGCAGAGCCGAGAGTAATTTACTAGAAAATGTAAATGAGTGTAATTTTCTTAATCTTTGACGAATTTTGCTCATTTCTTTTTTTAAAATGTTAAAATTTATCTCCTTTTATTGAAACAATGAAACTTCCAGGGTAGACTTTCCCTTTAAACCTTCCCCATCTCTTGGAATTAAAGATAAACTGGAGTTCTGGTCATGTGATCATAATGTGAAAGACAAACTGTTCCAAAGCAACTGGGAGAGTTAGATTAGTTGTATATAAACACTATCAAATTGATTAATTGAATTCACATACTTTCCCCAATAGGTACTTGCACTTCACAAAGAAATAAGTATATGGGACCACACACAAATCTGGCATGAATGTTACCCCCATACTTTTCAGCCTTTCTTGTCATATTTCCAATATGAAACGTATAATTATAGCAATCTTTTCTAGGGGAACTTTTTGCTATGATATTCTTCTTACATGTAAATGACATGGAAAAATGAGAAAGCTCACAAATTATTTTTCACCTTTTTCCAGAACTCGAGCTTCTCTTTAAATTCCTATACATGCATTCTTCTCCCACTTAGTGGTCATCCATCAAACCTTCAAACCTTTCCTCAATATTTTATTTCTCTTTCATTGTTAAAGTTACAGCTTATTCATCAAATCCTGTAAATTACTGTATATGTCACTCGTATCCCTTCCTCGTTTCTCTTTCCATCTCTTCCTCTGAATCATTTCTGACCCCTGCTTCCTCCCCCCCTCCCCCCCCCCCCCCCCCCCCCCCCCCCCCGGTCCCTATCTAACTCTACCTCTCTCTCTCTCTCTCTCACCCCCTCTCACTCTTTATCCATCTTCTGTATAAATATGATACAGGTGAATCTTATTATAACAAACTCCTCTGGACCAAGGAAATTACCTCTTTATATCAAAACCTTGTTATATCAGGGCTAAAAAACAATGAAATCCAAAGTGGGACTGGCAAAATTATCTTGTTATAATAAGAGTTTGTTATAACAGTGCTCTTTATAACCATGATCCTCTGTATGAATAAATCATAGAAATGAATTAATTTATGAGCGACTCCGAGCTCCACACCAGCAATATCCTCTTTCAATGACATTTGAGTTTGACCTCTTTTACAACAAAACAAAACAAACAAAGACATTTAAGATTCTTATTTATTCATCATTTTGAGAATAAAATATTACTGGTACACAAATATCTCTTATTCTCAACTGATGCGATTTTCTAGTAAGATGTATGGCATATCCACTACCAAAACACCAAAAATTCTTAAAACATTTACATATATCTATGTACAGCTGGATACTTTTATCAATTAACTTGATAAGAAATTCCACATATTATAATTAAAGAGCACATTAAATCATCACATCACAAGTTCAAAGAGGATGTTTCAACCTGAATGCTTTCGATGTGGAAGGTATTTGCATCGCCTGCATGTAATACAGGCCTCTGTAAACTCATTTGATGAAGTATGCGTAACGGTAACTGATATCAAATACTTGTACGCTATTCTTCAGGTTTATGTTTATTTCATTGAACAGGTTTGGCTTGGACAAGAATTCAAATCACACTGTGAGGTTAATGAAATATGATTATTAGAAATACACCAATATTTATAGTAGTTCACAAAATACTCCATACATCTCTCTGGATTTCTCCTCTTCAATATACTCTAGGGAAGTATGGTCGAATAGTCTTAAACAAGATACCCTCCACTCATTCACTGCATTCAAATTCTGAGCCGAAAAGGTGGAGGTCTGTGTGATGAACATAATGGTGTGCTCCGAGGTCAAAGGTCACAGTGTTTCCCTGATGTCATACTGAAGTAGGCTCCCCTGTCTTTCCTTCAACATATCTGATTGGTGCTGTTGAGAAAACAGGAGGAATACAAAATGACAAAGATGCAGTTCAATAGTGAATATGCTTTAAAATCAATCTTGATGCTGCATATAATCATAAAAGAAATTCATACATCCCCCCCCCCTCCCCGGGAGATAAAGTCAAAATTAACCAACTACATGTAAACATTGAAAGTCTTGCCAATGACTAATGAATAAAGTGGTCCACTTCGACAAGTGATCAATATTACTGCATCATTCTGGCCAAGTTTTACTCCACTACACATATTGCACACATACAGTCCTAGAAGTTTTTCCTATATATCACACAGTCTTTGTTAATTGCAATGTAACAGCATCTGCAGTATTTAAAAAGTTAGCTTGTTGAGCACGATTTGATTTCAGTATAAAAAGCAGTTCCCATAGGCCCCAGCCCTAGTTATCTTGAGCTTTTATAGTGTTCAACAGCTTGACAGTCAAGCTAGAATGATGAATTCTTACTTGGGTATTTGTTTGGTATGGCATCGGCATCCCTCTTCACCTTATCCCAGTATGAATTGGGAACCAGTAGATATGTCAGAGGCACTGCATATAGTGAAAAGAAAAAATTAAAAAGGAATTTTAAAAAAAAGTGACATGAAAAAAGGAAAATGCATGTGTGTATCCAAAGGGTTAGAAGAAGAAGGTGGGAAGAAGAGAAAGAAGGGGAGAAGGGAGAAGAAGAACAAAGGGAAGAAGGGAAGGAGAAGAGGAAGAAGATAAAGTAGGAGGAAGAAGAGGAGGGAGAAGAAGAGGAGAAGAATCCAATAGAGGAAAATTATCTCAGAAAGAGAAGAAAAGGGAGGAGGAAAAAGAGGACGAGGAGGAGGAAAATGATACAGAAAGGTGATTATCACATGTATATAATTTTTTTTCAGGGATGAATATTTAACACAGTAAAGTCTTGATTTCAATTTATTCGTTCTCCCATGAATTGAAAATTCACAAATATAACTTTTGAAAAAATTTCACTTAATAACTTCAAATTAGTTAAAGGCATAACACAACCTGTGAAGATGTCTAATTAAAAAACAACTGCCCCCAAATAATATTTATGGATCAATTCTATTTCTATTCGAGCCAGTTATCTAAGGAACAAAAAAAAGTTTGAATAGTCAGCAATTAATACTCACATGTTGCACCTAAAAGACAGGAGACAACAATAACTGGCTCCTTATCCCATGAAAACTTTAGAAATGGTAGGATACCTGATATAAGAAGACAAAAATGCATCTGGTTACATCCCAAATCAACTTTGCACAGGCAAGCAATGGAGCAGGATATTCATAAATCAAGATCAGGTACATGTAAACTGTTTTTAATCAACATGCTTCTCACCAGGACCTTTACACATGGGGCGGGGTCACCATGTGTAAATCTAAAGAACGCTTCTACCACCACGGGTAAATTTAGAAGGGCAAATACCACCATGTGTGAATTTAAGCACGAAAGTGTAGCCAATCATTTGCCAATGGCACTTTTTGTATTAAAAATTACCGAACCAAAACAAGGTCACTCATTCGATTTTCTGTACCATGCATTAATTTTTCCTCCTTGCCAAAGGTTACGTTTCCAACTTTCCACTATTGAAAATCCTGGTGAGAAGCCTGTTAATCAAAGAGCAATGTGTTCTCATGATGATTCAGGATCAAGTGAAAATTTGAGATTCAGTGATTAGCATCCGATATTTTCTGCTTTTTTTGGGGGGGGGGGGGTGATTGGCCTATGTGGCCTTTTATTTGCATCAAAGATTAAAACATATGACAGGCCAAACAGGGTCAAATGAAAGTCATAAATAAGACACACAAAAATAAAATCATACAAAGGAAACATGACAAGAAAGATTACAAAGAACAATGCACAACAAAGTGTACATGTATGTGGATCAGTGGATGTACATGTATATGCAGGGTTCTCACTAGAAAAAAATCCACACGTTTCCCACTCTGTGCAAAGCGTGGAAGTTTCGAAAGTTTTACGGAATAACACCTAAAGTTAGGTGTGGCGGCAGTATATGCTATAGTAAAAGGATGAAAAATACTTCTTGGTAAGCAGGAGTTGTCTACTAATGGCATAAAAGTAAAAATACATTGCCAAAAAGCAAAACAATCTGTGACATTATCATTATTGTTGGGATATTATATACTCCAATATTTTTCACCCTTGTTGCCACGCATGGTGCAGCAATTTCACACATGGTTCTTCCTTGTCTGAAACCCTTTACGCATGGTACTGGAACCATGGGTGTTATGTACTGGCGAGAACCATGTGTATATGTACATGTAGAAAGTTATTCTGCGCCAGTTTTGATAGATATAAATGGATAAGATGAATGTTGAAGAAAAAAACGTAGAGAAGTAATTTTTATTTCCAATATTTCGGGCATAGCCCTTTGTCAAGGAATGACAAAATTTACTGAGCGTCAACAAAAGCAAACAAAACCCGCCAAAAAGCTCGCGTGGCAACAGGCATATAGGATACGCTAAAAATGTGATGTAACAATACATCAGAAGAAAAGAGGAAAGAGGGAGAAAAAGTGACGTAACAAAACATCATAAAATAAGAAGAAGTGAGAAAGAGGAAAAAGGGGGAAACTGTGACATAACAAAACATATGTACATGTATATGGATGCAGGGATTACCAAAGGCCAGAGGCCTATCATGGCTAATCTCCTACTTCTTTGTAGCAAATTGTGATAAAAAGTAGGGCTAATGCAAATCAGTCTTATGATATAATTCTAACCACTAGCAGACAAGTGTATTGAGACTACCAAATTGATGGCCACTCAGTATAGGCCATGTGTGGTGGGTATGTGGCGTGGAGAAGACCCCCATTTTTACACACAAATTTCCGTTCCAATCATGCCAATTGATGCACAGCATTTTCTTCTTGTTGAGAAAGAAGGTATGACTTTACATGTACATATCAAGTACAGGAGGGGTCTGGATTTGTTCCTTCAATGCCTCAAAATGGTGCAACCTGTCTTAAAGCTGGCCAATGGAATTGTCGATCCATGAACAATAAGTCTACAGAGATTTGTGACTTGATCATTAGTAACAACCTGGATCTTCTGTTCCTGACCGAATCATGGCTGTGTGGTGATTCCCATGACAACGTCACAATTGCGGACATTACTTCAACTCTGCCAGACTTTCGTGTAATACATGAACCTCGCAAATCTAGGGGTGGAGGCATATGCATCATACATCGCTCCTCCTTGGAACTCACCAGGAATTCCTCCGCGATTTTCTCTTCTTTTGAGCACATGGATGTCCTGGTCCGAATCTCGACTTCTGTCGTTTTCAGATCTTGTGTCATATACAGACCACCCCCATCATCTAGGAACAAACTGTCATATAACAATTTTGTGACAGAATTTTCATCACTACTAGAATCACTTGTGATAGATCAACATCAACTGATGATTGTTGGGGATTTTAACATCCATGTCGATGACGAATCTGACAGAGATGCTAAGATATTCCTCGATATCTTAGATGCAAGTAATCTGCAACAGCACGTAAGGTTACCTACACACCAAGCTGGGCACATTTTGGATCTGCTCATTTCAAGGAAGTTCGGTCATCCAATACTGAACATGGACATCATTTCTGGACTTCCTTCTGACCATTCAGCTGTGCTTACCACTCTGAACTTTGTACGTCCTGTGTCAACAAAGAAGCTGATCACTTGTAGGAAACTTCGTGATATTGACATTGTCAAGTTCAGGAACGACCTTAAACATGCATTACTTGAACTCCCTCCAACCAACGATGCTTCTGATATGGCTCTTCAGTATAACACTGTCTTGAAACAACTCCTTGACAAGCATGCACCGAAGCAATCTAAACTTGTCTCTCTCAGGCCAAAAGCTCCATGGTATACGAATAAAGTTCGCGAGGCGAAAAGAGCCAAACGCCGTGCTGAACGTATACTGAGGAAGTCTGACCTTGAAATCAATCGACAAATATACAAGGAGAAGTGTAAATCCTACAACGCTATCTTACATCAATCAAAATCTCAGTATCTGACAGATGAGATAGCGCAGTGTGACACTAAGCAGCTTTTCCAATTCACGCAGAGGCTTTCTTGTCCTACAGCACAAGTTCTTCCTGATCATGGCTCAGATAAAGGCCTTGCCAACGACTTTGGACTCTTCTTTTACTACAAGATCCAGAATATTATCTCGAGTCTTCAAGAGGTCTCCTGTCATTCATCCGATATTGATGGAGAAACAACGTCCAGTAGACTTTCCATCTTCGAACCTGTTACGGTTTCTGAAGTTCAGAAGGAGATTCACAAAAGCCCTTCGAAATCATGTCTACTAGATCCTATCCCAACGTATCTTGTGAAGGACTGCATCAAAGAGCTTGCTCCATTCATAACCAGACTTATAAATCACTCTTTGTCTTCCGGAGAAGTACCGGCAGCATTCAAACAATCGCATGTCTTTCCTCTCCTGAAAAAAACATCACTGGATCGCAATGACTTCAATCATTACCGTCCCATTGCGAACTTGCCTTTTATCGGTAAGGTCCTTGAGAGGATTGTTGCTGCCCGAATGAGGTCACATCTTGACGATAATAGCCTATTTCCTGCAATGCAGTCCGCTTACCACCCATGCCACTCCACTGAAACAGCCCTCCTAAAAGTCACTAATGATCTGCTGCTAGCTATAGATAAAGGACATGAGGCTGTTCTGATTCTGTTGGACTTCTCTGCAGCATTCGACACGATCGACCACACCACAATGCTACAGCGCTTCCATTGCAGATACGGTTTTGACGGAATGGTCCTGCAGTGGCTCAGTTCTTACCTAGAAGATCGAACGCAGGTTGTAGCTATCAACAATGTGCAGTCGAACCCATTTCCCCTTCCATGTGGAGTACCGCAAGGGTCCGTCATGGGACCACTCGACTTCATATTGTACACCGGACCTCTGACTGATGTCATCAATGCTCACCAAGACATTCAGCACATCATGTACGCTGATGATACACAGTTATATGTCATCTTAAAGTCTAGTGAGGTTGCAAGTGGGATGTTAAAACCAGAAGAGTGTACACTACCGCCTAAAGGTTTTGGCATCCGTTTCACTCCGTTTACCGGACCGAACGACGAACAGTGAACGGTGAACGGTTCCTCCCCGATCACCGAATATCGGTGCCGCGCCGAAAGCTCACTGCTGGCTCACCGAACGCTCACCGCGTTATTCTCGGTTCACAACCGATGCGTGTGCTGAATCTACGAGCGCGCATCTCTCTTCAACTCTCGAAGGTCGCGTGCACTATTAAAACAGAAATGCATTGTGACGGCATAATAGCTAAGTTTACAAGCTGTGCGGATCGCGCGCCATTGTTTATGACCTGATTAAATGGCTTGAACGATCGTATGCTGTGCACGCGGCATAAGATTGTGAGTTTCACGATGCAAGCGCACATGTACGATTTTTCTTTTGTTTCGTACACATTTTGTCAGACGTGCGATTTATCGAGACTGTTAAAATTTATTTTAAAAAAAAACAATAATAAATTCATGTAATGTTCATACTCAGACTCAAACATGCATCACCTTGATATCACTGTTTCAGAACATAAACACTCATTCAAAACAAAAAACAAAACAAAACGAAACAAAACAAAACAACATACATCACCTGTACGTCTACTGTATTTTTGTTATTTACTTAATTTGAGATATATCTCCTTTTCTTTCTACGCATACAGGTACGAGACACAGAACTAGAAAAGATATTTCAGTTCGTTGGTACGAGACCCAAGAGCTTCAAAACGAACCGAGTCACTCAATGGCCATTTTGTTACTATTGTGCATGCTTTACTTTCCTTGTTCTTTTTTGTTTCTTACCATGTTAATTAATTATACATGTTTCAGAAATTTTCAAACTATAGTAATTACACAGGGCGGATCCAAGATTTATGGGGATGGGTGACACAGTCACTAACCTTAAAATTTTTTGGCAAGCTTACAAAAACGGTCGACAGTGTCGGATGTATTGATCGGCTATTTCCCATAACGGAAGAGCACCTAGCATGCTTAAGATGGCCCTAAGCAAAGCTTCACAAACTGTTTTTATAACAAGTGTGAGCTATCGTCGTCCGGGGGAGGGGGGGGGGGGGTCGGCTGAGCGCACCCCTACCAACCCGCAGATCCGTCACTGTCAATTGCACGATGTCTACGAAAAATTGTTTTGACATGTTCACGCTCAGGACTAGATAGCCGCTAGCATACTCTACACATTCTAATTCTAACATACTGACAGTCCATTTCTGAAGTGCCAACTTTATCATTCGTAAAGTAAAGATTGGACAGAGACTTTTTCATTATCAACTTATTGCAAATAAGTTTCATATTCTAATCATTTGCAAATATGTTTTTTTCAAGACATGTATGTACTTATCGCACGTCATCTTTTTTTTTCACCAAACGTAAGAGAGAGTCGGTCATCTCTAGCTTTCGTATCCAGGTAGATTCGGCCATCTCTAGCGTTCTCATCCAGTTCTCTCATGCATGGCTCCACTTCGTTTTTCAAAATCAGTTTGCTTACATCCATGTGTGCATGCTTGCTTATCAAATCAGCTTCACATATTTTTGTTTCAACTACGAGAATTCAACATGTGTTTACTTTAATATATTACGCAGTGTCAGAAATTGTGCATGTTGGGTGTGTACTTCGGCAACAAAATGGGTTAGAATATATCATTCTGAACAAAACAATTTATAGAAAAAAATCCGTGAAGGCAGGGTATTTTGTTAGGGCGGCAAGATGACCGATAGGTTGGTTCATTTACGTTAAAAAAAAAAACAGAACCTGTTCATAGCTAACTCAATTTTTCCATATCGTTCTTCTACTTTAGTCTTTTTCTACCCCCTTCCTTTTTGGTAATTTAAAAAAAAAATCATAGGAGGCGGTTCCACCTGCCCCCATGTAGCACCACCCTGTCTTTAGATATACGATGTTGAGAGAAAGAAAGAGAGAGAGAGAGAAATTGTCGACTCGAATGTTTTCAATACATATTAAGAATTAGGCTGACGTGCTGAAGCTGTGATTTTGAACACAAGGCACAGAACAAGACAGTCATCAGTGGAAAAAAAAGGTAAGGGGTAGAAAAAGGGCTTACAAAAGAAGAAAAAACAGGCCCATATTATTAGTATTTTATTTGACAAAGACTCAAACATATGCAAAGTAAACTTGTGGGAATAACAGAGGTAGGAAGGGGTTAGGTATAAAGTTAACCGATCATTATGACTCGAAGCCGGTAATTCTTCAAATATTTCTCTTTCCATGTCATGAATAAAATCTAACTTTAAGAGTGTGGCTCGTCATCTGCGAGTACATGTATATGAGCTTATCTAAATCCGGGGGGGGGGGGGGGGGGGGGGGGGGGGGGGGGTACTCAGATTTGGAACGGACGGGGTGTCCTACTGGAAGAAAGGAATACGCATTGTTAGGAATTTTGCATGCCCGGTTTTTCAGTTGGGGGGGGGGAGGAACATGTTAACACATTGCCCACTGGTGGTCCCTGTGCAAAACCTACATGTAATGTAATTCCGGCACAAAACCATACCCCATGTTTGGGGATTTCTTAGATTCTTAGAAAAGCGACTTAACTATACATGGATAGGATAGCGGCATTCACCCCCGCATAGGCCCCCACAGACCTGAGTATTAAAGGAGTAGACATACCCCATTCCTCTCCTTCCCCCCCCCAAAAAAAAAAAACCATAATGCATGTAAAATTTAAAAAAAAAAAAAAATGTAAAAGAAATATCGTTCAGGGCGTATCTTTGAATCATAGTATGAAGGAAAGCAGTCTAGAACTACCACCTTATCTTCGGTTTATTGAAGATTGGACAGCAAATTCGTCTTTATGGAATTAGTGTCGAGCATTTTACAGTGTTATTGTGAGCATTATTATTTTTCAACATATACTTACCGCACGTCATCGGTTTGTATTTTTATCAAACGTAGCTAGAGTCGGTCATAACTTTCACATCCAGGTCTTTCATCCATGGTGTCGCTTTGTTGTTCTTGCTTATAATTTAAATCAGCTTTATATTGTTGTGTTTCAGCTGTAATTCAATATAAGTTAACATGTGTTTACTTTGTAATACAGTTTTTTTTTTTTACCAGGGGCGCCGCCGGTGTATTTTGATACGGGGATGGGGAGGGGAAGATGACCAAAGTGAGTTACGTTTTGAATTAAAACAGAAATAGAGATACGTGTATGATATAGTTGAATGATACCTCTCTTTTCCCCACATCGTTCTTTGTTTTTTATCCTCTTTTTTCTTTTCATTTTGGTCACTCGAAAAAAAAAATAGGGCCGTTGCCCCCTGCCCCCTTTAGCGTCGCCCATGTTTTCGACGAAATAAGATCAAATTGAAATAAAGAAAAAAAAATTAGACCGAATGTTTTCAAATCATGTTAAGAATTATGTGTAGGTGAAAGCTGAAGCTGTAAATGCGGGATCAAGGCAAAATGTCTGAAAAATTACATAACAGACGAAGTACATGTTTGTGCCACTGCCAATCAATAGTTTTCTGTGGAAAATACATCGAAAATTTTCCTTAATTCCATTGAATGCCCCAAAATTTATAGTACATTTGAAGAATCACCGATCATTGGAATTTTAATTTGTAATCCCCTTCTAGCTTCTCATGCATACCGATCAAGAATCCAATGCGCATATTATCCATAGATAGAAGAGAGTGGGGAAAAAGAGAAAACAAAAGACTTGATCGTGACCTCAACACCTGCATGCACTGGCCTTAAGTGACCCCATGTTTGTTTACTTCTATACTGGGCGCGGCCGTCTGGCTCTCTCTCTCTCTCTCTCTCTCTCTCTCCCTCTCTCCTTCTGGAGTTCAACTCGTGGCAATTGCGTAATTTACAAGTGCTGCAAATCTTTCAACACTGGTCTTCTAAAGAGGAATTTAAAGGGGCGGATTAGCATAATATCGATATGAGTTTTTTTTCTTTTCATGAGTGGATATAGCAGAAAATCTATGGCCTTACCGCCAAATATTTAAAGGAGTGGACTACCTTTATAAATACTAAACTTGTTCTGCTGAAGAGAGAGAAGAACGGAAGCAAAGAGTATAAAGCGGAATAAAGGATACGATATATTAATTGTTTTTTCGTGTGTGATTTTCTTGAAATTGATCGATGTGCTCATAATAATAGGAGCAGAGGAAAAAGAGAATGGTGATATGGGTAGGAGAAAGAGACGAGTATTAGAACAAACAATTTCGTGCCCTTTGTTTTAATCCGTGCGCGCGCTAGTTCAAAGATTGGCATGGCGGAGGCTCAAGACAAACATGAAGAATGAAAATGAAATGAAGAAATGATCATAATTATAACTAAATAAAATAAAAGTGCAGGGAATGTGAACAGAAAAAAAAAAGAAATGAAACAATCTGAAAATGAAAGGATGTGGAACAATGAAAAATTGAAAATGATTACGAAGATTGAACAGGTCTTGCGAAGTGGGGAGTGATCGTGTCGAATCAAGACACAAAATTAGGATTATTAAACTATGGAAGGGACACATAATTATTATAAAGCTATGGAAGAGAGTCCCTCGATCTATATTGAGGAAAAGAATGAGGGTAGCGCATGTATAATTGAATCGTAGAAGCCTAACTCCTCAGCACAGAAATGAAGAGAAAGAACATTGTCGTAGACGTCCGTAGGTCATGTGGCAAACCATATATTTATTTCAAATCTTCCATTTCTGTCTTTTTTTCTCTCTCTCACAACATAGTGTCTTATATATTCCCCCTTCGACTAATTTATTAATAATCGACGGTATTCCCACTTGTCCTAACGTAACCTCAATTTCAACCAATACAGTCACGTAAATCACTGCACCGAATAACACTCACTGCACTGCATGCACTGCATTCGTAGTTGCACATGATTTTCGTCTGCACCGAGTCCAGACAAGACCCGACACGCTCGCAAACAAAACTCACAAAACCAAGGATTTTTTACTCTGGGATTTTAATTCAGCATCATGAAATTAAAAGGGATTTTGAAGTAATAAACAGTTTACATGAAGGTATGTCCTCTTTTTTTGTCAGAGTTTGTCTTGTTTTGCTTTACAACAACATATTTAATTTAGTCGAGAAATGCGATATGTGTTGGATCTATGTAGTAGACCACATAGATCCACTCGAACAGTGAGACAGACGAAGATTTTTTTCTCAGTTTTATAATGAATTAGAGAAGAAAAAAAGAGTTAAGTTACACCATAAACTTCACAAGCGTCATTTTCATCAACCATCATTACCATTCCATCATCATTTCATCATCAACAGCAGCTATTTCAACCATCATCCCCGTCATCAAGCTCGGCGTTCCGCATGATGTGTGTACACGTAATAGGCATACACATGTGTTGCATAGCTAGTATCATAAGTCGGTCATTGTTGCGTCACAATGCATGCAGCGTTCATCGCGCGCGCGCTCTACTTGGCCAAACCGATGAACCGAAGGCTTTGCCGTTCACCTTGAAATCCGCGCGTGCGCGCCCGGTGCCTCACCGAACGCGAACCGATAGCAAACCGAATGCCTCCCGCGGTCTTTCGGTGAGCAGCAAAACCTCGGGGAGGAACCGCGGAAAGCTTCCGAAGCCTCTGCATACATTACCGTTCACCGAACCGATGTGCCAAAACCTTTAGGCGGTAGTGTATATCTTCTGTGAAATCCTGGGCTACTAGAAATCATCTGAAGTTCAATGGTACCAAGACTGAGCTTATCCATGTCAGATCTTCATTCCGCAGGTCATCAGAGCTCCCAAAGTTTGAAGTTGATGGGGCTGTAGTCAAGCCATCTGAATGCTCTAAGGACCTTGGGGTTATAGTGGACGGTAAACTCTGCATGAAGCAACATATCCAGAAGATCTGCAGAGCTGCTTCATTCGGCATCCATAGAATAGGGAAACTCCGAAAGTACCTTGACAAGAATTCCACTGAGAGACTGGTCAATGCATTTGTTACTTCGCAGATTGACTATTGTAATAGTCTCTTGATCAACTTGCCTGCATCTCACTTGTCTAAACTCCAGCACATCCAGAACACAGCCGCACGTCTAATCACACGTACAAGAAAGCACGAGCACATTACTCCTATTCTTCGTTCACTTCACTGGCTTCCTATTCCACAACGTATTCAGTTCAAGGTTCTTCTTCTAACATACAAGGCTTTCAATGGACTCGCACCATCATACATCAAAGAACTCATCCAGCCCAAGACTCAGACCACTTCCATCCGGCTCCGTTCATCAACATCAATTCACCTGCAGCTAGCACCAGGTCCACGCACTAAGACACGCTACGGTGACCGTGCTTTCTGTGTGTGTGCCCCCAAGCTTTGGAACGATCTCCCAGTGATAATCCGTGATTCTCCTTCTGTAGACACCTTCAAGATCAGACTCAAAACATATCTATTCAATGGACTGTAGTTCGATTCACTAATTCCATGTCACCCATCTGTTTTCTTTGTTTATTATAATTTCTTGCAATGTAATTTAACGTAATGTAATTTAATGTAATATTATGCAACGTAATGTGATATAATTCATTATGCTCTTAATAATCCTTATACTTGTATTGCTTTAACCCATAGACGTACAGCGTCGCCTAAAGGCGACGTTTTGTGTGTTGTGAGAAAACTAGGCCTTCCCATGACCTGGGACCTGGACAGGGAGAAAGAGCAAAAATTGGCCAATCAGGAGGTACCTCTCATACCTCATGAATAAATTTGCATGCTGAGCTATTTATTTTAGAAAGGCCCCAATTGGACATTTCACTCTGAGTCCGTACGAGCCTGGAAAATGTTGACGTCGCTGCATAGAAACCGCGCGTATCCAGGAAAATCCCCTATTATCGATATTCGCGATCGCAATATTGTCTGACTGGGACTCAAACATGGCCACCAGTTTGGCTCTGCGATACGCAGGGGAGCTAGATTTCTCCTTTATTTACATTGTCTAATCATTTTTTTCAGTTATTTACATCTATTTAAGCCTTTGTTCAGGATAATTCTTACTTTCTGTGGATATATTAGCGTTTGATTTTTTGTCTAGTGGAGTTTTGGTGAGTTGTGGTTGAGCATTGTGTTTCTTTGATGCGACGTTGATCTGTGCACTGTGACTAGCACAAGAGTTTTCAGTTTGACCAAGTCAGTGCGTGATTTTTCCCCTGTAGTTTCTGCTTTTAGTTTTGCTTCTACACCCCTCTGTCGTCACTGTGAATAACTTTCATGTGATGTATCTTTATTTCTTTACGGAAAATTGTGTTCGTTTGTTGTGTATTTTCCATGGTTTAGCCTGAATTTAGCCTAAACCAATAATCTGTTTTATTTGTGCAGCGCCATGCTGTGACCTGTGTGTGTTGGACGCACTACGTTACGTGTCGTGTTGTATACGTTTGACTGTGAAGTGTGAGTGTAAACAACCAATCGATTTTGGTCTCAATCTCTGCAATCCTATGTTTAGTAGCCAAATTATTGATACATCTGGGAAATACAGGTCCTAAATGTGTTGATTCTCTTTCCTGGTTGTGTTCCAATTGAGAATGAAAAATATGACATGAAATATTGTTATGTCTCGTACATCATTTTTTCATCGACATCGTGAATCAGTGCCCTGCATGTCTGCACATGCACCAAGCTGATGGCCATGCATTCCAACACCCAGACTATATGGCTTTGCCATTTATGAAAAATATAAATAACCACCCCTAATCCTAATAAAGACAATCACAAAAACAATTCTACTTCTCTTCCAAAATTTTCCCCTGAATTTCTCTTCCTCTTTGATAATAGAGACAGTGTATCGCTATGGGGAAAAATGGGGAGAGGAAAAGTTGCTACAAGTCTGATTCATAATCATTCAGGCTTTGTTTCCCATGCTCAACCTCTCTTATCATCTCAATTTCTTTTCTGGCTGGCCAAGACCGAATTTGTTTATAAACAGGAGATAACGTTTCGATAGACACCACCAAAAATCTGTAAACACAATGCAGCTGGCCAGTGTACTGTGCACGTGGCCTGGCCTGGGAGCTTGATCTAGCTGGGGTCGCTAGTCTTTATTTCTAGTAATTATTCCCTTACTATTTATCCTAATAAACTTCTTTATTACAGTTTTGATGTATTTTCATTCATATGAATGTCGAATCTAATTCAGACAACTGTGTCACTTGCTCAAATTTCTTATTACAATATTTGCCTCAATAACATGTCTCTAAAAATGCTTACATACATTTGAAAGGTTTAGAAGACAAGACTACACATTCACGCTTCATTCAGATCACGATACACATTCACTGCACTGCACAATGTCTGTTATCGGGCGGGAAAGTGATAAGCGTATGGCATTGTCCTAAAATTTGCATACGCAGTGTGGGTTGTTCTATTTCCTTCAGGGGGGTAAAACTTTCGGAGCTCATTGATTTTGCATTATGTATAAATCAAAACATGACTTCATGTACATAACTATTCATTTTTCACGTAAATAAATTCGAATAATACAACAATCCATTCTATAATTCTACATTTTTATGATCATACTTTTGACGTAATTGTCTGATCCCTTTGTGAGAAATAAACTCTGCCGTCTGGACTTTTTCGTGGATTGGAGATTCCATGATCGTATGGGGGTGAAATATGCAATAGATTTGGAAAATGAATGGACAATAATGATATATTGCACTATATGAAGAACAGAGCAGAGTGGAAGATGTTTGAATTATTTCATTCTTTTGACTAGACACAGAAAATGAAGAGATACGTGATGGCATTGTTTTTCCCCAATGAATAAAATCATTTTCTTGAGCGCGGACCCTTCAACTAAAATGCAGATGCCAAGGGCTAAAAATAGGATGAGACAAGAGTTGCCGGCGGGAAGGTGTGTACTTTTTGAGTGATCGATGGAAAATATAGTAAAGGCTTGTACGTCTATGGGTTAAGATATAAATGTTAAGCGCTTAGAAACTATTGTAATAAGCGCTATATAAATGTACATTATTATTATTATTATTATTATTATTCTGTAAGAATCTTATTTTTAAAATCATTAGTGCAGATTGTAGTTTGCAGATTGCTTAAAGCATCCTCCTCAATATTACTGCTGTCTATAGCTTTCTTCAATAAATCTCTCCATACAATTTTTAGTCTCATTTTCCTCTTCCTATCCACTTCCAGATCACACTCTTTCAGAGACTCATCATCTTTCCTTCACAAAATAACAACATAGATCTATCCATCTCAAAACACTTCTCTTGACCAATCATATATGCAATGAATTTATAACCATGGAGAGGGGGAGGGGAGGAGGCAGAGGGTTAACAATTCGCAACTTATATCAATCTTCATCTTCAGTGTGGTTCGATTCCAAACTCCCTAACTAACTTTAGTTATTCTAGAGGAAAAGCTTCCTTTTGCGACAGCCACCCAAATTTGCTAACAGAATAAAGCACACCTTGCATGTTGGGTGGTTGTTGCAAAAGGAAGTCTTGCCATTCTGGATCTAGATCTAAATACAATAACAGTTAGGCCTAACTTAAAGTTTAAATCAAAGAAATTGAAATGAATTAATGTTAAACCTGTTAAATAAGCATATCCACCTGAAAAAATAGGGACGAGCATTAAATAAAAGTAATCATTGTGCTAATTTGACCCTCCGGATTTTCTAGTGTTAATGTTAGTATGGTGTGATGCCCCTTGTTTGCGCAGTGCCCAAGTCTGCGCATACGCGTAATGGCGCGATCTAACATCACAAAAGACACAACAAACACAATCATCTTTAAATCAATTTTAGCAATATGTATCAATGAAAAAATGACGAAAAACAGGCGAAAGGCGTATGTTTTCGTGATTTTATGTATTGTAGTTTTTACTCACATGCCTTGAAAATGCCACTTTCATGCGAAAAATCCCGAACTGCATGTAAAGTGAATGAGTGCACAGACAAGGGCACGTTCCTCTTTATAGCGTCAAATTTACACGATCGCCTTTTCTTGTAAAAATCACATTGTTCTTGTTCAGATTTGATGAGATTTTCGGCACAGTTACTCCCTACTAGGATATAAGGATTAAAATGAGGTCAGCCATTAGAGGAATGCAAAAAGGAAAGTATTAGGTGCGCAGACAAGGGTCCTCCGGCCCCCATCATACTAGACTCTAGAGAAAATCCTAAACATGGATACAACATGAACTGCTACAAGTGGGACTGGTTGAATCAGAATACATACGGAGTCGTAGACTAATACACAACGATATTTCTTCACCTCAAATACTAATGGGTGGATTACTACTTACATTAGACAAGAAAGACAATTTTAAAAAGACTGCATGCTTATAGGTTGTAAAATATAAGTGGAAATACCTTTTCTCCAAGCCGCTCGGGCCGGGGAAATCACTCTAGTCGCCATGTCTTCAGTATGTGAAGCGCTAGCGCTAGCTAGCTTAGCTAGGGCAGTTGTGGGGGGGGGGGGGGGGGAGGAGTTATTCATGATATTATACAAGGGGACGTGCTTCACAATTTTCACCCATTTTCATTGGGTAACTTATTTTGCTAATTGATTTTTTTTTTGTCTCAAATTTATCTCTTTTTTTCATGCACTGATGAATGGGCGTCTTTCCCCCCTTCTTTTGGGGGCGTCTGCCGGACACAACCCATCCATGACAATGTCTGGCAGGGGTCATCCACTGTGTAGGGGGAAAATGTTTGACAATATTTCCACTAGGTTTCATGTGGGTATTTTTGTTTTAATTGTTAATCTAGTTTATTGTCTCAAAGTTAATCATCTTCTTAAATGCACTATAGTCTAAGGAAATGGACGTTTTGACATTATTTTGGAACAAAGTTTGGCCCTTTGGGGACGCACAATCCACGCAAAATCCACCACCTAAAATGTCTGGCATTGGTCATTTATGATGCAGAGGATCATGCTCTACAATTTCTACAAGTTTTCATGCAGGAATTTTTTTTGATAATCCAGCTCATTTTTCGACCTATAAAATTTGGGGCCCCTCCTGACCGCCCCAAATAGAGCACGGCAGAAGTGCATTTCCCGTGCATTTCTTACCATAGTTTTGTCAGTAGATTACGGCTATGGCCATGAAAAAGGGGTAATTTTTTCGTTAAGCTAACCCCCTCTGGCTCCTGGTCTATTCGGATTGCAGCCAGAATAATGCAGCTTTGACCTGAAATTGCACGAATGCTATCCCCACAGAAATGATGTTTCAAACGTGTTTTGTATTGTAATTCATGTTCATTTTTGTGGCTTTAAGAAATAGACCGGTTTATTAAATTATAGGCCTAGCCTACACGTTTATTATTTGTGTCCAATATCCTTGGTCATTAATTATTTGGTTCATCTTTAGTTGCTGGTATGTCGGGAAAGCCTCAGGCAAGTCCCTAGTTCTTGTGGAAAATGGTTCGGTTCAACCGATCTATTGCATGAACGCACCCTTTATTTACTTAGGGAGCATTACCTGCACCAAAGAACATATATTTACGAAGAATTTTCAGTACCGAAATAAAGCACGCATACGTATTGCAGTACGTGGTACAGCCCCATATCGCACGTCATCGATAACAACAAACGGTTTCACGTGTAGTATTACAAACATTAAAAAATTGGTCAAAAGCATGCATATTCCCGGGATTTATGGGGCCCGGTTATGGGGGGTCTATTGGACTCATCGAGGTTCAATTATATATTTTCAGAGTTTGAAATTTTATGTGAATCACCTTTTCCATATATTTAGATAAATCCTAGGGCAATTAATTTAATTTCAAATTCCCTGTTTTTGTGTATTAACCTATGGCAGCTAGAGGGTCAAAAGCATGCATAGTACCCGAAATTTATGGGGAGTCTTTGAATTTTTTTGAGCCTTTAGTAATCTTTTCCAAAGTCTCAAATTACATATAAATCACATTTGCAATAAATTCAAAGTAGTAATAGGGGAACTATAATTATTTTAAAATTGCTTGTTTTCACGTGTAAACCTATGGCAGGCAAGATTTTTCAAAGCAAAAAAAATATGCATATTCCCGGGGATTTATGGGGAGTCTATTTGACTCATGGAGCCTTAATTATATATTTTCAGAGTTTGACAATTATGTTAATCACCTTTTCCATATATGTTCTCAGTCTTTCCTTTTTCAGGCATCTTCAAAGTTCTCTCTGTAGACTAAAGATTCACAAAAATCAGAAGGGGCGGGGCATTTGATTTCTGCCACCAGGAAAATTTTTTGATCCCCCAGGATCTCCACTTATGTCCCACTCTGTATTTTCTGTTTTTCTTTATATCTATCTTGTGAAAATCCCCATTTCATATTTTCTACAAACACTTAAGAAACAAGTAAATAAAGAAAACTGCATTCAAATCAGCTCTTTTAATGTATATGGACAGCCTCATTTTATTATTCCTGACAATGCCAACTGCATTAGTATGTAATTGCAAATTACAGAAAATAATAATTGAAAAAGAGATATATTTGCCAATGTTTTAAGAGAAATAATAATTTCACAAAGGAGACTAAAGAAATGGGGAAAGGGGGAAAGGGGGAAAGGATGGTTACTCTGTTCACGTCTAGACTACTTTCAAATTGTAAATTGTTGTGTCTTGCTAGAATACGCCACCAGTCTCAATAAAATGCTAGTTTTATACTGTTTCATCACAGAAATAAAAATCTCATGAAGAACTTCAATAAGATTGTATACCGTACCTTATCTTTTTTTTTAGTCTTTTTTTCTGATGAATGCAAATAATCATTTGCATTATTTCTTTGTTTTCCTTACCAGAAAATGTTTGGTTATGAAAGGTTGAGGACAACTAAATAATTACTAGCCTTTAAAAAATCCATATTGTATTTTTCTTTTAATATTGCCCTAACATGTTATGTTACACATCATGCTGTACATATATTTTTATGCTCAAAAGATGGACTACTTTACATAAGAATATCTTGCACAAAGAAAGGAATGGTGAATTTCACACAGAATATCATTATTATTATTAAAGAAACAAGGCAAACGCCAAGCGTTGTCTCGCCTGCATATTGCAGTCATGAAGAGACTGCATGTCAAAACTATGCTATATGACTTCTGAGGCTGTCAGCAGTTTAGGGGGTGAATTGTGGTTCTGACAGTTTACATATGCAATAATGGTATAGGCCTACTTTATCCCTAGGAAATCAGATAACACTAAGAATGCTGTTAATACTATGAAGCTATAATTATTTCCATGCAAGTAAGGAAATGAATGTTAGTGAAAAAGAATGTAACTGATAATAATGTGAGTAAAATTGTAAAATTAAATTAATTATTAAGGTGTTATGGCAAACTTATTGTTTGAAAAATGGTATGAATTTGGTGATTCCACGTCAAAGCTATAGAAAGTTATTAGGTGTACAACATAGCACAGTGCCAGTTATGAAAAGTTCATTGACCTTTGACCTTTGACCTTAATCAAATTCAACTCACATTCGAACTTGACCTGCACCTTCAAGAGATGGACCTCTCATATGAATTTGGCAATCCTACCTCGAAGGTATAGAAAGTTATTGTGTGTACAACATAGCACAGTGCCAGTCATGGAAAGTTCATTGACCTTTGACCTCTGACCTTATTCAAATTCAACTCATACTCAAACTTGACCTGTGCCTTCAAGAGATGTACCTCTGGTATAAATTTGGTGATCCCACCTCGAAGCTATAGAAAGTTATTGTGTGTACAACACAGCACAGTGCCAGTCATGGAAAGTTCATTGACCTTTGACCTTTGACCTTAATCAAATTCAACTCACATTCGAACTTGACCTGCACCTTCAAGAGATGGACCTCTTGTATGAATTTGGCAATCCTACCTCGAAGGTATAAAAAGTTATTGTGTGTACAATATAGCACAGTGCCAGTCATGGAAAGTTCATTGACCTTTGACCTTTGACCTTATTCAAATTCGACTCATATTCGAACTTGACCTGCACCTTCAAGAGATGGACCTCTGGTATGAATTTGGTGATTCCACGTCAAAGCTATAGAAAGTTATTAGGTGTACAACATAGCACAGTGCCAGTTATGAAAAGTTCATTGACCTTTGACCTTTGACCTTAATCAAATTCAACTCACATTCGAACTTGACCTGCACCTTCAAGAGATGGACCTCTCATATGAATTTGGCAATCCTACCTCGAAGGTATAGAAAGTTATTGTGTGTACAACATAGCACAGTGCCAGTCATGGAAAGTTCATTGACCTTTGACCTCTGACCTTATTCAAATTCAACTCATACTCAAACTTGACCTGTGCCTTCAAGAGATGTACCTCTGGTATAAATTTGGTGATCCCACCTCGAAGCTATAGAAAGTTATTGTGTGTACAACACAGCACAGTGCCAGTCATGGAAAGTTCATTGACCTTTGACCTTTGACCTTAATCAAATTCAACTCACATTCGAACTTGACCTGCACCTTCAAGAGATGGACCTCTTGTATGAATTTGGCAATCCTACCTTGAAGGTATAAAAAGTTATTGTGTGTACAATATAGCACAGTGCCAGTCATGGAAAGTTCATTGACCTTTGACCTTTGACCTTATTCAAATTCGACTCATATTCGAACTTGACCTGCGCCTTCAAGAGATGGACCTCTGGTATGAATTTGGTGATCCCACCTTAAAGCTATAGAAAGTTATTGGGTGTACAACACAATTGTTGACGACGACGCCGCCGACGACGCCGACGACGCCGACACCGGAAATAGTGATACCTATGTCTCGCTCCGCTACGCAGGCGAGACAAAAATCACAGAAGAGAAATGTCATCAAAATATTAATTTCATTAGGAACACAAATAAATAACTGTAAAGGTATCAGTGGACATCACTCCAAGTAAATGGTACCATTATGTCATGCAAGAAACAAAGAAGAAAAAAACAACAAATTTTACAAAAGAAAATTTGAAAATCAAATCATATATACATCTATAGCAGCTCTAAATTGGCATATTTTTGTCACACAATAATATGTAAAATATTTCTACAGAAAAATCTAATACAATACATTTAGCATATAACCTAGCTTGATATTTTGAACATCCATATCTCATCGCTTTTGTTACGAAAATATTTTTCATGTTTGTTATTCATCAACATCATATAGCAAGTCTTGCTCAATAGGCAATATAGAACAGTACATCAAAGTTTCAGCACACTGAAAGACATTATTTTAAAAAAACATACAAACAAAAAAATTAAACTAACCACACAAAGATAATTTTGTAATCTGAATTGCAAGTTTTAAATTGCCTAGCCATTCACTATGTAGACCTAAAATGAAATTACATGCAGAATAAGCATCTTAACAATGTTCTTTTATGAGGTCAGCAATCTTGTGAGCAGTACATATATTTTTATTTTCATTTAAGTATTCTTTATACCTTTTCTCATTCTCATATTCCAGCAGATTTAAATTCAGGATATAAAGATTTTTATGTAGAATACAGTAATATTCAAAGAAATTATGAACATTATTCCCAAGCAACATAAAATCTTATTGTGTTCATTATCTGCATTCAAAAGATGATCATAAACTGAGCTGTCCCATCTCCTCTTAGTACATATTTGCATTATTTCCAGAACTTTTGCTGTTGTCATCCCCCCCCCCCCCCCCCCCGTTTCAAAGTGATTCTTGATTGTATTCCAATATCATCAATTACAGATTACATAACTATCTATCTATAAATATAAAGCACACACCATGCACACCCTGCTGGCAGTAATGCTTGCTTTACTCATAATTTGCCATTAAGACACAATTTAGACAACTCCTGGCAATGATTTCTAATGAAATTCTGCGACTATAATTTCTACGATTACAGAAAGTTCAGTGACCATATCTATTTAACACTTACATGAAAGTCAAGAACAATATACAGTATAATCTCTTTTCATAAGTGAACAAAACTAAATTCTCAACACAGGCTATAAAAACACTACTGTATAAGGTTACATACAAACAGGACTATAAGTCACTTTTTCTTATAATTATGATCAATATTATTAAATTTTCTTTAAAAAAAAAATCATCCTTGACAAAAACACACACAGATCATGAAGCATGATTAAGTAGTAGAAAAATAGCTGATCTAAAAAAAAGTACCAAGCTGTTAGCAACTAGGCAAATGCCTGAGAATGCTCAAGTTCGAAATTCAAACAAATAACATACCTTATGCACACAAACCTCTTCCCAAGGGCTACAGAATTCATAAAACTAGCATAAAAATATATTCATTTGAAGAAACACGTGCACATATTGTACTGTTCCTCTGCAAATACCCCCCCCCCCATATACATTCAACAACAAAAAATCTATAGAACTATTGGCAGGCTCTTTCTTGAATGACTCCTTTCATACTTATACTATTATTACAATTATTGAATTATATTAGTTTTACTACTCACTTCTTATTCTAAGTAATTTTCACCTATTTTGGTCACACCCTTGCTGTTGTGGGGTACTGCAAAGTACATATCCAAGGCCCCAAAAGCTCTCCCATTTTGTCCAGATTCATTACAAGGTCGACCTAAGCATCATTAATATTCATGATCCAAAACGAGTAGCGTGCGTTTGTACACATTTTGAAACATTATGCCCATTAGCTCACCGCATGCGCAATACATGCACAATAAATGTGCAACAAATGCGCATTAAATCAAAGTGTCACAATAAAACAGATACATGCAATAGGTATGAATAATGCAACAGTGTTATCAATATCATGGCAATAACGAGAGCTTATCGGCCTCGTGCGTGCTGCTTTTTGTCTAGTAAATTTATAATATGTCTATGACATATCCTCACTGAACCACCCCCTAGCCCTACCGACAACAAGGTAAAGCAATCACTATACACACATATTCATTTGAAATACCACTGATCGCCCAGCATGTATTATCGTTCTGCTCAAAAGCTACTTCTACACGGATACATATATCACACATCAGCTGAGCAAAAGGCACACATGATTTCACAAAATTGCTTTAAAATATAGAGCACTCTGGTCTCAAATACATGTCAAGATTACTTCAAAAATTACTAATGATTAACTGTATGTAAATCGTAATTGCAGGGTGTCAATTTATAAACTGCAAATTGCTTTCTCATCAAGATCTAGATAAAGAATAAAATAATATAAGAGAAAGAAAGTCCCTACATTCAATTGTTACCCTTTGGTAATTATCTAATACACTTATTTCCAGTAGTTACTGTACATCTAGTTAAATGGAATTCAGAATCCTTAAACTATGAAAAGCTTATACTGTGCAAATAAAGAGTTCTTGCATCTCAGCATATCTCTTTACTGTTCAGCTTTAGCAACAGGAAATTCATGAAAATGTCTCATTTGTCTTCAAAATTTCTATCAACATACATTTTCATTGCACATCACAAAAATGCAGGATTAAAATCAAATTTTTGATTTTATCATTATCATCAAGAAATAATAAAACATATTTTTTTATATTACAGAGCAGGATACCATACAATGCCATACTCATTCGCTGGATTATCAGGGCATTGCTTTAGAAAGATTGTCAATTTAATTGGTGTAACAGGTGAAAAAATATATAACATGGGCACAGTAGTACTGAAATCAAGTCTTCTTCAGCAAAAATAAAAGATAAACCTGACAAACAAATACTCTGGAATGTATTGCTCATTGCATAGATATAAAAAGAAAATCTATAACTTAATTCATAACTTACCAACAATACTTGTAGGTATATTGCAGATAAACTTTTCATGTGAAATGCTAATATCTGATGCATGCAAGACAGAGATGACAGCTTTCTTAAAGATTTGGATACAATGCAAATTACAGGGATGCCAGAGTTCCGGCTATAGCCGGAATTCCGGCTTTTTCATTTTTTTGACCATAAGTTCCGGCTAGTCGCGTTTTCTCAGGCCGGAGAGAACAATCACTGGCCGCGCACAACCGTTCAGAGAGCTGTCTTTGCTCTGTGTGATCGGTAAATAAGAAAAAAATCCTGTCTATAGTTGAGTTAGACTCGTACAAGCCATCAGTTAAATGCTTATTTTAACCAAGCTTTTATGCGCGCGTGTGCGTGTGTGGTCTTATCATGCCAGTCCTCAGTGTGCTTATGTGATTTGTGATGACTGATAACCGTACATAAAATGTATGGATTCTGAACGTAACTTTCAATTTTGACAAAACGACTGTATTTTAGTCTAGCGTGGTTGGCTCATGGAAACTTCCATGGGTCGGCTTTCCATAGGCCATGTGTTCGCTTGCGCGATTGATGTGTACACAGTGCCGTACATACACAGCTCAGTATAATACAGCGCTGCGTTAACGTTCATTCACTTTGTGTGTACATGCAAAGTTTAAGTTTCTTTAGCGGTATCGTTTCACAGTACATGTATGTGGATTTTACGGGATTATTGATCATTTTCTACAAATATGGATGTCGAAAGAGGATCCAACATCAAGCAAATTGACAGTGGAATAAAAAACAAATTCCAGTGGAAGTGGTTGGAAAACAAAGACGACAGTGGAACGTTTCTTTCGGACTACTTCCGAAAAATCAATGTCGCTGGTAAAGCACGATGTATTGTGTGCAATCAAACTATCGCGTACGGAAGCAGTGGAATGAAAGCCTTGATGAAACATGGAAATTCAGATGCCCAGATTCCCAAGTGTAAGCCTCATCTTATGCATAAGTAATTGTATAATTACAAAGTTTGATGCAGTTGAAAATTTGGAGCTGATTTATTTTTACTCAATCCTTAATAACAGTCACTTAGATAAATTTTAAAATAATAAAAAACTCTGAATATTGAATAAGAGTGTGCTTCAAACTCTTTGTTTATATTTTTGGCACCATTTCACTGCAATAGAGTCTGCAGACTACATAGTACAGTAAATTCTGTTCTTATAAATTTCATGAATACATCAAATTATAAATTATGTGTAAGATGAGGCTGTTCAACGTATTAAAATAACCCCAAAACTTGAGCCATATTTTTGGGAAAATGATCCCTGAAATAGGCTCAGATTGAATTAGAGACCATCTAGAACCCCAGAGCTTCCAGGGCCTTTAAGCGGGCCCTGGACCCCGGCCGAAAGGATGTCGCGCTCGTGATGTGCGCTTCGCGCACATAATTTACCTTCAAAAAAAAGTTCGGGCCCTGGAGCCATTTGCCACTGGCATCCCTGAAATTATGATAATTTTCATCATAGTTCTACAATGCTGCATAGTGTATCAAAATCCATCATGCTATTTGTCAAGTGTTAGAGAAGCAAGTATATTTTCTGCATGCATATGAAATTTGATATAATACTTAATTTACTGACTGATATGTTGTACTACCTGTATTCTAATGAGAGTTAAAGTGATTCTAGACTGCATGCATCATATAAATCATACCTGCAGCAGATAGTGACGTGGAAAAGGGTAATTGTGATAGCAGAGTCATATTGCAAATGAAAAAGGCTTTTTGCAATTCTTTTTTTTTTTTACATACATGTAATCATCACTAACTAAAAGATTTAGCAGTGATAAAACTTCCCAGAATATATTCTTAAACTATATTACTAGTATCTCATGGATTTAGCAGTGATGGAACTTCCCAGAATATATTCTTAAACTATATTACTAGTATCTCATCGATTTAGCAGTGATGGAACTTCCCAGAATATATTGTTAAACTATATTACTAGTATCTCATGGATTTAGCAGTGATGGAACTTCCCAAAATATATTCTTAAACTATCTTATCTCATAGATTTATCAGTGATGGAACTTGACAACAAAATCTCTTCATCCAAAATCTAAGTCTATCCCAGACTAATTGGAGTATACTACTTTGCAGCTGGAGACTCCAAGAAGTTGTGCAGAAAATCCTGCCCTTGTAGTTGGTTGTACATAGAACTCAATAGAATCCTCTTGGCCTTCCTTCTCTATCTTTGGGATGAGGAGATGGCATATGCGGAAGCAGTTTGAGTGAGCTCTTCCGACAAACAGCTTGTCAGTCTTACTGACGGCACGGCTCTGGTTCGGGTCACGCTCAACACCGGAGCAGTAGATGTCAAAGTGGTGGCCGAGGCCTGCGGGATAGGACCAGGTCAAGGTGGCACAGAGGGAAACCACGGTGTGTGGGTCGACGACGTCAGCAATGGGTGGATGCCAGGAGACATCCTGACAGGAGAGGTCAGTTACCTGCTGGGTTTGGTCTCGGAGGGAGCCAGGGTCAACAATCTTGACAAGGGGAAAAAAGTAGAATTCATATGGTATCAATGCCCAATAACAAAGATAGTTTAATAGGTATATCCTTGCAAAAAGAGACCAGGGGACTGGACGTTATATAAAGCTGTTCATAAAGTTATGAATGACCTGTTGCACGACTTAAATATGAGAAGCAAATGGGATTCTCAATCAATATAGATTACATCAGCTATCATGCAGACATAGATTAACATCACTATTCTTCACAAACATTTTTACTGCGAAGTATTTTTTTTGGCCACAATTTAATTCCGATTACGGGAAATGTAGTCACAGTTTGTTAAAATGTCAGGAAAACTGTGGGCATCTCATTTAGCACTTCATATTCAAGTCATTCTTACAGTCATGCGTAACTTTACAAACAGCTTCATGAAACACCCCCAGGCTCAATAACTTTCTTGCTCTATTACAAAGAAGAACAAGCTACATTGGAGGTGAGAAGAAGCTTACAAAACATCAAATAATAGCTTATTGATACAGGTAATTCTTCACCACTGTGACCTGAAGTAAAGAAATTGGACAACACTGTTAACAAATTATTAGAGCATTAGAGCATTAAATTATTAAGAGCATTGAATACGATATTAGGAAAATGTGTGTTGATATGACAGTGAATGGAGGACAACAAACATGCCCTCTAAAATATTACAAAATGCATGAAAAAAACAAAACAACAAAACAAAACAAAATTAAACATGAAAAATATTTGTGAAAAATAATATAAACTACTCTCTTTCTGACTGAATAACTAAGGAGTCTGTTCATTCTTCCTTTATCATTCAAAGTGTGCAGTCTTGATTCATAACAAGAATCTCTGTACTGTATACGCCAATATTTTCGCGTACAGATATTTTTGCGAATCACAGGCTCATAGACATTTTCGCGACTTGTTAATTTCACGAGCGCAAGAGCAGGACTTGCATTAAACTTATCTGTACATGAAAGAGCCATATCGGCAGATCCGGAGGATTTGTTTTTTTATTATTTTTTGCCAATACCATCACACTCGTAGCTTGCGATAAACAAAAAAAGCCGTCATAAAACCCTGATATCTTAATTAATAGCGCGTTTTTGGCGACTCTCTTTCTTACCACCCCACTAAAGCCCGCACGCTTTGGAAAAATGGCACCGATTCCGCATTTTTGGTAGCAGAATTGGGCTTCTTACAGGGGTTTTGGAGGTGACCATGTATGGAGCTAATGTGTGTGAGTGACAATTTCTCTGTGTGTTATTATATGCTACACACAGAGAGGACTGCTGCACTTTCCGCATGCACTTGCATGGCAATGACAACAATGTGAAGATGATGCCGAGAGGTAAAGCAAATTTTACGTGCGGAGAGTGACTGTCACAAGTGAACCGAATGAGGGCGCAAGGTATGCGAAACGCGAGAATTCAAATTATCCAGTATACCGACCTTGATTTCTCCAACCTTAACGGAGTACGACTCCACGGCAGTTGCTGAGAAGCAAAGCACACCAATCTCTGTGATCTTGGCTCCAGCAGTGAGGACAGATTCTGGCAGCAGATAGTTCCTGTAAGGTTATCGAAAAAAAAGTTGAAGGCTACAATGAGTACGATGTATAATGAACACAGTATGGTGTGAATACAAGGAACATTCTGTTCCTTAATAGTCAACTTGGCAATTCAGTGGTAATTTCAGTGTGATTCAGGAAAAAATGGAAATCATACCAGCACAGCAGACTCTGAATGGCATCACTTTGCTAGAACAGAGCAGAACACATCATTAGTGTGGTGAGATCACCATTACAGAAAAAAATGATATAACAATAATAACGCGCCTATTACCATGATTCTATGCACAACAATGATATGCGCTTTGCTGCTAAATGTTTTTTATGTCTCGTAAAAATGTGAAGTTGCAGCATAAATATTGTATTTATTTAATTGCATTTCTGTGTGTATGTGTTTAGAGTCTCAGAATGCTTTGGGTGACTAGAAAAAGGTTTAATGAGCATGTACACCTGGGCCTTTATTCAATTCGATACAAGGACTGAGTAAGTAAATTACTTGGCATTTTACCTTGCTATTAAAGTAAAATTCCTTTACTCATGTTCAGATCACTAAAGTATTTTACTTTAGCAAGCCAACTTTAAGGCAATTTACTTACTGATTACTTCTGTGATATCATAAAGTCTATCCCTCATAATGCGCAATAAAAGCATTGCACTGCATGTGCAGTTACAAAATTCACCTGTGCTCAGCATATGACTGCATGTATGTATGTGAAAACTACATGTCAGTCAATCAGACTGCCTAAGTAATTTACTTAAGTCTGCTAAGTGGCTGTCTTAGATTTAGTGTAAAATACTTAGCCAAAAGATTCAATTGAATACTGAAGTTAATTAAGTATTTAACTTTAGCAGAAAACTGAGTAGAATACTTAAAATTGTGACTTAAAGTATTAAATTGAATAACGGCCCTGATCTTTTCTTTTCAATGGTGCACGGCTGTGATGAGAAACTTTCACAGCATTATATAATAATAATATGTCTTGTTTACCCAGGGTAGCCTCTTCAGTACTATGTACTGCTCTCCCAGAGGGCCCTGCAAGAATATTATTGCAATGAGATAACCATTTGCACATTTCTGGAAGGGTCGCCTGATGATTCCTTCAGAAACCTTACCTTGTGGTCCATCCTTGGGTAGGCACTGCTGAGCTATCAATACCAAACGCTGCATCCTGTAGGATTCTATGACATGTGCCAACCAGAGGGGAGAAGACGGTGGGATCAGATGACTTGAGGGAGTCTGGGATGGTGGCATGGTCAACGAGGGCAGAGAGTCTCAGGCCATACGTACTCATGGGTTGCTCACCAGCCTTCATATCATCTACATGAAAGAAAAACAGAATATCAAAAGGCCCCTGCAAACAAAATGCAACCAATATGCAACCAAAATGCAAGTTGAATCCTGTTGAAGTGCAGGTTTGCATACAACTCACATTTTGTTATTCAAACATCTAAATGTGTTTCATAGATTTTTAAACAATTTTCAAAATAATTTTTTCAACCTGCTAAGTTCCATCCCCCCCCCCCCAGTGCTCCAGATCTCATTCCTGCAGTGACATCATCACATCAATCATTAGTGAGCTAACAAGCGACAGTGGTATGTAGCCTTGCCAGAAGTTTCCACCTGTTTACAATACTAACATAGAAGTTGCAATGTCAGACATGCTGTAGCATCACCAGCAGAAGAAAGGCAGTGCAGAGGTATTGTATGAAAGCATGGAATTCTATTGTGAGCATGTGCTGAGCTATGGGAAGTTACATACCACTGTCTATTGTAGAATGCTAGTTTCGCTGACTGATGATTGACAGATGATGTCACAGCAGAAATAAGATCTAGAGCATTTTTAAGGGGGGCTTAGCAGTTTTGAAAATTGTTTCAAAAAATATTTAAAATTCTATGAAACATATTTAAATGCTTGAATAAGAAAATATGAGTTGTATTAGGCCCTACATATTAATAGGAAGCAGCTTTAATTTGGGTTGCAGTGGCACTTTAATTATGTTAGAAAACGCTTCTGGGTTTGGTTACTTGGGTACTTTAGGAGGATAGTTCTATGACTGACACTGTACACTCTTTCTAAAAAAAATAGCTCTGAAAGATTTTTGAGCTTTATTAAGAACTTTGATGAGATGATCAAATTTTGTTTTTTCATTGCTATGAGGCAACAGAAGCTAGTCAATGCTGCAATTTGATTATGAGTTTGTAATGAATATGCTCAAAGCTCTTGATAGACTATTTCAAGCAATGTTATACAGTAGTATATTGGACAAGGGGAGACCACCGGGACATCCCCCTACCAGATGGAGAGACCAAGTAAAGAGCAATGTAGGACTCCCCCCTGCAGGAAGCCAAAGACCTTGCCCAGGGCAGAACAGAGTGGAAAAGGATCACTCCTAGGAGAGCGAAGGGACACACCGTTCTATGCATTTAAGTCAGTAAGTCAGTATATTTAGGCTTTTGTACACTGTGGAAAGACCTGACAGTGCAAGTGTCTACGCAAAGTGCATTGAGTTGTAATGGGCACGTCCTTTCCTAAAATATGTTACTCTCATTCACAAATCTTGTTCATTTTAACTTGTGACATATTTCATGACATTGAAGAAAGAATCAAATGAGATTTCAAGACTTTTGTTTAGTATCATTATTTCTTGATTTTCTCAGGTTTTGAACGTTTATTGGCTAATATCCGGAATATCGTAACCCATCTCAAAAAAGAAGCATGTCAAAGCAATCTACTGCTACATAACCTGGAAGGGGTAAAGTGATATCAATACTTTAAGATAATTTATCTACCTGCAGCACCCCACAGCAGTATCTCCTTGTTAGGGGTAGATAAATAGAGACATGCATTACAGTCCTTTCCATGCTTGACTGTGTAGGAAACTAGAAGAGGATGTGATCCAGAGATACCAGTGGCAAACAACCTGTAGAGGATTGGGGTGGAAAAGAGAAAAGTGGATGATGTTATGAACATCAAGAATCATTCAGATCTTGATATTCTTTACTGGAATATGTACCTTGTCATGAAATAATCAAATGTGGGATAGAAGGATGAGTAATGTTTCCTAACTTTTCCAACAAGGAAATTCAGTAAGCAAGCGCATACGTGAGGCTCTTTGTAGATGTATACGGAGGGGCCTACATATATTTTTATTTGGTTTCCTGTAACATTTTGGTTGTTTACCCTAACACCGTAATGAGTGCAATAAGAACGGAACAAATACGATGAAACCGTAATGGTTGGCATCTCTGCATGTATCTTTTTATGCAAGGCGAACAATGTGAGAATACATTTAATCAGTTTCATGCCGACTTTCGTTTTGCTACCGAAACCGTACATGAGCTTTTCAAATATATCACAACCTATGCATATTGTGAAACAATGATCATTACAGGTAAAAATATCATCAAAGACCAAATAAACATAATACCCTATTTCCACTTTTACAGTTCTTTAAGCTTCTATCAAATTTCTCGACCTACTTGCATCTGGTGACTTGGCCGGCAGCAAGTCCGCCATGAATCTCCACACACCCGCCTCCGTTGAAGGCATCGGACACCACGTACTGCATGGCAGGTTTTTTTGCAGCACCCTCTGTGTCAGAGAACTGTTCCTGACCATAGGTAGGCATGATTTGCTGACTGCTTAGATTGCACCAAGCTTTCTTCATCACCTCCTTACAAGTGTAATAGGGAGAATTCAAAAAAAAATTTAGATATGATTTACCGTACAAAAAATCAAATGTATGGGTAGTTAATAGCAACTTAGCCAAATCATAAGTTATGTAGGGGATATTTGGCTCCAGATTGAGTAACTTTTGAGTGATAGGATTAGAAATACAGAAATGAGGAGACAAATACAAGCCAAAGATATCACAGAAAAGGTGAAAGACATAAATAGAGATCAACAGGGCACCTGGTGAGAAGAAAAAAATACTAGATGGTCATAGAGGGCCACAGTGCGGATACCAATAGATCGAAAAAAGGTCCAGAGGGAGACAGAAACGTTGATGGCAGGACGATATTTCATCATATGTGGGACAAGACTGGCCCAGAAGAGAGGAAGACTAGGAAAAATCATGAAGAGGGCTACATCCAGCAGTGGATGAACTGACATGTAGCCTGGTGAGGTGAGGCGAGGTGCGCAACTTTAAGATTGCTGAATCTGTGGTGGGGCTTTGAGGCAAAGCTTTTACTACTCGACTGTTTTGTAAATCTCTGTACACTATATTAATATCATACCTCCGTAACCATATCATTTTATACAGTACATGGATGCCCAGGCAGCACAAATATATATATATATATAACATGACAAAGGTCTCACTGTCAACAGTCAATAGTGTGTGGATGCCCCACTTCACATCCTTGCCAACACTGGTCCTCTAGCTTGATACTATCATAGCCTCTTTAGAACTCCTCATGAATGCTTGCCACAAAGACACCCTAACCAAGGCAGTAAGAAAGTCACTTAAAAACCTCCACAGCAATCATGATATAATGATAAAACTGGCACACGAAGGTTCAGCGGTAGTGATCCAAAGTAGAGATGACGATGCAGCAGAAGGATTAAGACAACTAAATACACACACTTATGAAGTGAACCCAAGTGACCCCACGAACGACCAAGTAAATTGATAAAATCAGTTATCCTTGGAACAGACCTTCAATTAGACATAAAAAAGAAACTAATCCTCAAAAAAACCCAATCTTGTCCTCAAATGTATTTTCTACCCAAGATCCACAAAACAGGAATTCCACGTCATCCTACAGTATCTGGCTGCAGCTGCCCTACCGTTCAAGTTTTCAAATTTCTTGACACTATACTACGCACTCGTGTGGCACAAAGTAAATAATACATCCAAGATACCACCGATTTCCTCCATCACGTAATAAGAATCAGTGATGAGGGTCCCCTACCACACAACACCAATCTAGTTTCCGTCAATGTTTCATCACTGTACACCAACATACCTCACAACGAAGGCCTGGTCGTTTGCTCCAAGGCTCTGGACAGCATATAACACAAAACCCTCCCACAAAGCAGTTAGTTCGTATACCGGAACTTGTCCTATAACTCAACAGCTTTCAGTTTTACATTGTTTTTACCTCCAAGTCGAAGGAACGGCTATGGGGACCCCTGTAGCTCCTTCCTATCCCAACATCTTTATGACCGATCTAGAAAACGGACTACTAGAGGCCTCCCCGCAAACCACTACACCAGTCTTGGCGTAGATATATAGATGACGTGAACTTTCTATGGGCTGAAAATCAAGAATCCCTACAAGACTTCAACAACCATGCAAATTCCTTTCATCCTACTATACAATTTACTTTCGAGTCATCCCCACACCAGGTCCTGTTCTTAGACATTCTGCTTTTTGTTAAGGATCACAGACTAAACACCTCCCTCTACACTAAACCAACAGGTAGCCATGCATACCTTATCCCACAATCATGTCACCCACTCCACACCTTTTTCCAGAATCCCATACAGCCAAACACTTCACATCCAAATTTCTTTCAAAGAAGAAAACAATACACTATATCATTTTATGCGTGGATGCCAGGAGAGTAAGCATATTATACGCATAAATATTGAGGGGTCCCTACATGATATTCTATTGGAGAATCAAGTCTTCATGCTGTATTTTTCTAAAATTCTAGCAAATTTCAAACAAATATTTTCATCAAACTTGTGCTTGAAAGCATACACTAGGCACAATGTTGCTTAAAAGTAAACAAACAAATAAACAAACACAAATAAACTTACATTTCCACATTTGAAACCAAATTCTCCATATCCCCTGCAGAAGTTTGTGACAAAGGGCAGAGATGAGACGCCATGGGTGAAGAGATACTGGTGTAATAATGACCAGAACCTAGAACACACAAAAGAAATGTAAAGGATGATTTATGAACATTAAATGCTGATTTAGTTACATGAAGTGAAAAGGTGCACTTGCTTAAAAGAAACAAAACAGGAAAAACAAAACATCCCATTACTCTTTATACAGAAAGAAAGGGGAAAAAAAACAAAAAACAAACTAGGGCTCGCTGGACATACATGCATATAATTAAAGAACTACCTCATTCACTAACTGCTGCTTTTATTTTTTAATATGAAAAAATGATGTTTTTGACAAAACTGAATGAATAATTTAAATCATTTGGGTAAAAAAATTCTCTAATGTGGATAAGTGATAATCACATCTGCATCAAGTACTTTCTGAGCAATTGCTTCCCCAAGAAATGAAGGCGAGAGCTCATCAAACCTACTTGTCCTGGTTTGCAACAAAATCTGCCTCTCCAAGTTTCTCCATCACCCAGCCCGGAGCAAAGATGGCCGTCGAGAGACCCTGCCTCTTGATCACTTCCATAGCCTAGCGAACAGAAAACAAATTAGAAAACTGATCTTTATGCAAAATATAAAGAAACTCTGACAAAGACTCCATGAACCATAAACCTTTAATTCAAGTGCTTCAGATGCATATGTGTATGTACTTAGTTTTCAGACATGTTTTGACTGATATCCTCTACTTGTGTTTCAAGTAGTCACTATGAAGATAGTCTTTCATAATGTGACCAAACGACTTTTCTTGACCTTTCAATTAAGCCTGAGTCGAATCGATTTTTAAGCCGGTGTTCGATCGAAGACGTCGAACTCCGATTTCGTTTTGATGAATTCGATGCATCGACGAAATTACCAAATTGACTAGAAAACACAGAATCTTTTGTTTGATAGTCCTGTTAAACACAATTTATCTTCATATTTTCAAAACTTTAATTTGCTTACTTGTATCCTACTCTCTTTTGTGAGTTTTGCAGGAAACGCATGAAGAGAAGTAGAGAACGAACTGGTCGCTCGATGATCGAGCAGCTACTACATACTTGTCTTCGTTTCGTTCAGTACGCAACGCTCCGTATATCGCGCAACATATGCACGATGACTCGATCGTAGCCTCACTTTCAATCATTTGATCACTCTCGTTTTGAAAGCGATCACATGATCAATGTTGTACAGGCGCATCTTTTCAAAATGTGTTGACTGTTGACTCAAGACAATGCATGAATTCTTTCATTTCTTTGCATGGTTTTTGACGAGTTTTTTAATGCTTGCAATTAAATTACGGTTATTGTTCCTCCCGATAAAAAGGGGTTTCATCCACATGACGAGTATTATCATTTGTGCGTCACATGTTTCATCAACATTTGTCAAGTGAATCATTTCAAATCGAGGAAAAAAATCGTCTATAGAAATCATCATAATGATTCCCATGTAGTTCGTGTTAATGACAGTTGCATCACTTGCATGCTATTTATTTGCAACTTTGCATTACGACTAAAAAAAACCCTCATAAGTAACTTTGAGAAAGAACTTAAGCAAACAGTAAAGATAAGAAAGTAATCTTAAGTAAGTTCAGTATACTTTACGTTTTAAGTTGTTCTTTCTTACATTTAGAAATATCTCACTTAGTTCGTTTGTCTGTCATCCGTAATTATGCACCCCTATTGAGAAATGGCATTTTCCACGATAGTCAGTCATGCCGACGTGATGTGATTTTTGGGGTTAGTCTACTCTGTGTAGGGGGAACTAAAAATAACAACAAAGAAGTAACGGATCTGGTCAGTCAAACTCATAAAATGAATGATCTAATCCCTTTTGCTTGTATGCAGAATCTGATTTATTTGTTTTTTTTTCTTCCGAAAATGGCCTCGCTGGATGTTTTATATGTCTGCGATTTTGTTTCAGATTTATCATTCACCCTGTCCCAAAATGGTTATGTACGCGAAAACGATAGCCAGGCCTAGCATGGGAAAGGCTTGCATGCTCGATGAGTCATCATCTCTCCTTGCACTAGCACTGCACACCATAGTTTCGTCATTCAGTCATGAATTTGAATAATTTTGGAAATAGTTCTTCGATTACCAAATTGAACGAAGCAAAGTGGATTATAAATGGTCTCACATATAAAGAAATTACAATTATTGAATTTTTGATATATGTCTGATGAGGTCATTTCGTGAAAGAACATAACAAAATAAATATAGCTTTATCAAGGTCTGGTAAAATACTATACGACTTGTTGACGTTGCCTAGTGACCAGGCCAGGAATGTAGTCCAGTTCATGACTGAAGGACACCTGCGCTGCACCCAGCTAGCTCTCTCCCCGTCTCTTCATGTTACTAGGCAGTATTGGCGCGAGACAAGCATATATAAATATTCATCGCAGGCTCGTACGGTTTTGAGATGAAATGTCCAATAAAGGGTCTTCTAAAATTCATAACTCTAAAATGGGTTGGTCCTGAGACGAAGTAACGAGTGCTCTGATTGGCCAATTTTTTTCTGCATCGGCAGGCGAAGTTTGGGGTCACCAAACTTTCTAGTTTTCTTGTAAACACGGCAAACCACAAAACGTGGACCCATTGTCGCGAATGGGTTAACTCTACGTACGACATACATGTAATGTGATTCTGGATGGGATGTCTTGGATGTGTTTGCATTTAACTTGAAAAAAAAAACGATGTAAGTTGACAAAAGTTGTTTTGAAATAAAACACAAAACGCTCGAGTATATTTTCTTAGGATAGTTAAAAATTAATAATAAGGGAAAGAGGACTGCGGCGATTGCAGACTTGTAAACAGGGCGTTATCTTGGCTAAATCACCATCAAATTGCGGCAAATTTTCAGCGGCGCGAGAGCTTCAGATTCACCGGCCATGCACCCGTCGATGCATCGATGTTCGATCGGCGCAAAGCCGTCGAACACCGGTTTCTGAAAAAATCGATATGACTCAGGCTTACTTTCAATCCAGTATCACAGATTTCAGGTACAACTTGATGTTACGGTACCTTGTAAGTGTTCCATCCACCACCTCCAAAGCAGTTCCTACCAAAGATGTCTACCCCGACGAAGACATCGAGCTTTCGAGGGCCAGCATTCTGAACAGAGGCAGCCAGTTTGTTCTCATTCCAGGTGTAGTTCAAGAAGATGGCATCACTGGCATCAAAGAAGATTCTAAAAACGTTCAAATAAAAAGGCTCTTAATCTCTCCAAAAGATAAAACCTAAGAAAATAAGGTGTTTCCTAATAGTTCAGATGATTCTGATAAAAACAGGGCTCTAACTTACTGGTTGCTGAATTGATATTTTGACATATCATATTTTTCAACTAGAAATTTTTAATTAAAAAACTCCTACAACTACCTCATCATAATGCCTCTTAGAAGAACAGTTCTATAACTGGAATATTTCAAACAAAATGAAAAACAATAGAATAAAATGAAATAAAATAAACACTCCTGTAAGTTAATTTCTGGAAAGGACATTAAAGTTATCAGCTTTAATTACATTAGATTTTATTTCAAACAATACTGGAAGGGACAATACAGTTCACAGTTTTAATTAAATTAGATTTTATCTAAATTTTTAAGAATTCTCGAATAAATCATCAAATCCTAGAGGTGCCTCTGTTGGAGCCATGAGGTACACTAGAGAAAGAAAAGATATGTTTGTGATTGGAGAAGTTAAATGATATAAATAGGGGAATAAGAATTATTCCTTTAATCCCTTTTCCTATTAATGCTTACCTGTTGTTATCATTCAGCATGTCTTGCCATCGCAGTGTGCCATCTGCAATCACGCTGTCATACCAAATGACCTTTGACCTTTTGATATGTTGATGCATCTGTTTTGTGAGGTAGTCCACAAAGCCCAGGAGCTGAGGCATGTGCTCAGGCTGTTGGAAGAAACAAAGGAAGGAAGAACCGTTCTGTAAAACGGTCTGCTACTGGCATTCTTGGAGAAAGGAAATACTGGTAATAATCCTTCAAAACAATGAAACGTATGAATGAAATACATGTATCTTACTTTCTAAAAAATAAAATCTATGAAACTTCAAGGACAGGGAAATTTTATTGACTGATTAAAGATTATCTTCTTGCTCATGCATAATGCACAAGGTGACTATACAATGCATTAGGCATGGGGGAATTATGGAAAACTAATATGCAGTGTCATTTCTTCCCCAACATGGATAATAACTATGTCAAAGAATGAATGCAACTTCAAAAAAATGCTTCCATCTCCCAGCACCACGAACTTGAGATGCTACAATGCAAAAAGACACAGGTGTTAAAGAATTTTGAACAAGAGAACTACTTACTGGAATGGGGTTCTCAATGTTGATGAGCCAGCCTTCAAAGTTGTAATACTTGGCAATCTCAACCAGCTTGTCAGCAAGCCTCTTGTATGAGGCCTCACTCCCGTACATTTCATTGCATAATTTCTTACCATCCTGCCACTCTGTGATGAGAGTTCCTGTTTTAACCAACAAAAAAAAAGAAGATAAATGCCTTGTGTTTAAGTTGAAGTGGGTGAGAGATGAATGAAATATATGGCTTCAATATCTCAACAGAGACATCAGCAAGTTTCTATTACATGTATGTGGACACATGAATTTCAATTTCAATAAATATACATGTATTTAGAAATCTAATTCATAATGCAGTGTGGATAATCACACAATTACAGATATTATCTAGATGAATAACTTCAAAGGAATTTCCTCTTCTTGCCACCAGGCCCACCATTTAAATAATATTGCTATCAATCACTTTTGTACTGATTTCCACCAAACATGAGTCTTATGCCATGAAATGTGCTCAGTCATGTGAAAAGGACAACAAAATATATGCGTTAACCCGTTGAGTACCAAGCATTCATCATCATTAACGAGGACGAGACTAAAGGTGTTAAATTCCAATCCCTCTCTGTGACAGACTCATGTGATGTGCAGTTACTATACAGCCCTACTTTGACAAAAGGAAGCAAGTGACATATCAACTAAATTTGAGTTATTGATATTTTCACATTTTACCTAGATGTGCTCTTCTTCCGGGCCAAATTTTATGCATGAAGTCCTGCTAAGAGATATGTTAGGCAAGATATCATGGTATCGCATTGACATCAGTGTAAATGACAGATACATTTTGCTCTTTTACAGGAAATTTCACTTTTGTCAGTTGCTTCCTTTTGCCTAAGTAGGGCAGAATAATCTGTTTGACCTTGGTACATTCCACTGGCCGGGGGCAAGTGGGCAAGGGCAAATAAAATAGTTTTACATGAGAAGAAGGATGGGGCAAGCAAAGAATGAAGGAAGGGGGGGGGGTGTAGGGTGCTCACCGAGCATGAGGGTGCCATTTTTATGAGCAGCATCTGTCCAGCAGGGAGGGGGAATGGTCACAAAATGATGGCTAAAGTAGATGAAGATGTCAATGTATTGCCAGTGGTAGAAACGGTAAGCACTGCTGATGGGCACACCTTGGACAAATCTGTGGTAATGGAAAGGATGTGGAATGAAAATGTGACAGGGATACATATGCCTAGGCTACCGTATATGCTAGGGGAATGAATGATATAAATTAGGTTTATTTTGTTTGTTTGACCCACACTAATGTCTTGAAAAAAATATGTATTAGTCTTATAACCTTTTCAATTTCAAATAGTACATCAAGAGTAATTAAAAATTTTGACTCGGATCCCAGAGATCTCAAGATCATGTAACCGCATCATTGAGAGTTTACAATTTAGAAGTGACAAACTAATGCAGGTGTTTGTCCAACGGAACTTCGACTAGTTGCCACATTACTGTTTAGTCCTCTCTTAGTTTTTCTCATTCATGTACTGCATTTATGAATAACTTCCTGACTCCTGATTTCTCATTCTGTCTCACAAAGAGCACCTGTGAACAATCTCTTCAATCATGGCTCATAATGGGCAAAGGGCCATATTCTAGAAGCCTTGCTATGCCTGTTACCAAAAAAATTAAAACGGGAGGCTCAATAAGTAGTTAATAATAATAATATACAGTTCTTGTATAACACATAACATCGCTATACACTTCAAAAGGACTTGGATATTTGTTGTTATCATTTGAGTATCTTTTGTCAGTTATAGGAGTATGGCAGAGGGATAGAGATCGACATATGACACCATTTGACTCCTCATCAGGTGTCTCTCGAGCAAGACATATACACAAGCTCCATGTGTATCTTCCCTATGGGTACCAAGTAGGATACATGAAAGGGTCATGGGTCAAAGGTCATATGTTATAGGCCAACAAGTTCTGACCAATTCTTTCTAATAGTGAATCCTGCCCACCTATCATCGATGTAACCTCCCTTCATGTCATGGCACACAAGGGTCATAGGTCGAGGTTCAGCAGGGGTTGTTGGAGTGGCCAGCGGGGAATGTGCAACATTGAACCGGTCATCCGGTTGCCACAGCAATACTTCATCCAGATTATTGAGAGGTCGAGTGATGGGTTCAGAAGTCTTGGGTTCATAGAGATTGCCTTCAAAAGTAAAAAAGAGAATACTTGCAAAAATCAAGTCAAATGATGCAATTATGGTATTGTCTTCAACTGTCAAATGAAAGCGTACAATCCTCTAAGAAATAATTTGTGTTCAGCTAACACAAGTTAAATACCCCCCCCCCTAAAAAAAAAAACCCAAACAAAAAAATTTTTACACTGCATTCTTGGGTTTAATTCTGATAAAAGGAGTTTAAAGAAAAAAAAAGGATGTGTTAAGAAGGTACATGACTGTCATGACTGACAGCTTGTGACATTCACAATATCATGCCATCTGCCTCTATTTTCTGCTAATCTGTACGATGGGGTGTCCAAAGTTCGCACACATTTCAATTTTCTAAGAAACGTAATATTTAATCAATAATTTCTCAGATTATACTGAAAATTATTTAGATTGATCAATGCATACGAAAGGGAAAGGAAAATTTTAAACTACGAATAGTCAATAGGGGCAATTTCCGGCGCACTTTCATTGGTTCTTCTTGCAGTCCAGGGAATTCTTACCATTCCTAGACACGGGCAGACTCACACGAAATGCAGATCTTGCAGATGTTTTCATGAAATTCATTGTGAAATTTGCCGGGAATTTCATGAAAACATCTGCAAGGTCGCTTGCAACTATATGCGCATCTCTGCGCATGGGCGAGATAGTCGCCATTTTCGATCTAAATTACAAAGGACGTCATGAGGACGTAAACATCCAGTGAGTATTTACCAGCTTTGCCACTTCAATTATAGCGTAAATTTTCTTTTTCGGATATTTAATTTTTAGTCCCAAGTGTCAGTCGGGATCATTATGGCCACAGCCAATAGATACAAGGCCAGTAGTGTCATTGGTCCATGGGAAAAAAAATTGGGTGGGGACCTAAAGTATGAGTATAATAAGAGAGACAAGCTTAGCTTTCAATGTTTCTTTAGCATGCAAGGTTAATGCACGGAACGCACCATACAAATAAAAATTGGGTGGGGGACCTAAAGAAATAATAAGAGAGACAAGCTTACCTTTCAAGATTGATTTAGCCTGCAAGGTTAAATGCGCGGAACGCGCCATACAAATAAAAATTGTGTAGCTTGCCGCATTCTAGTGAGACGAAAACAAGGCTAATTAGGTCACAAGGTCAAGACTAAATGCATGCGCGGAATGCGCCATACTGTAACTGTAAACAAGAAAAAAAATGTAGTTCTGCGAATGAATATCATCCGCGGATGGATAAGTGAAGAGGCTGAAAACACTGAAATGGTGAGAAACTGTGACTGGAAATTTTGTTGGGACGTTAAGTATGAGAATGCCAGCATGCTATGTAGTTTCGGTACAGACTTGTGACATTTGGGGGACGAGGTCAATTCAATGACCGTGTACACAGGATGAGTGGTAGTGCTGGTACGATAATCTAGCATTTAACCTGGCAACACTGTCTCACACTGTCACAGTCACACACTCACACTCCAGTCAGAGATCTCCGACTTGAGCCACCAGGCACCACGGTCATGACGGTGAATTCTGACTCGGATTTTTCTTCAATACCGCAGATCTCACATATTAATGAGTATGCATACCTAAATCAGGATAATCAGTAACCTTGACCTTCGACATAAACTGAGCAGCAAGATTGGTTTGTTCTCCTTGAGACGACATTTTAAGTCCAATTCTTCTCAAATTGTTCCGGATTTCCACCTATCGCGCATTAGGCCTAAAAGAGTCGGGCCACTTGTGTATTATGGCAAGACACTTGTTCACGATCAATGTGATTCTCCTTCAGGCAGGGCCGTCAATCCGTTTAGGAGTTTGCCAGTTTGGGGGGACACCATGGACGTCAATTTTTATGGTTTGGGGGGGGGGGGGGGGGGGGGGAGCACTGTCGAAAAAATAGCTGACAAGCAAAGGTGTCTCTATTTCTAAAATTTTGGGGGACAGGGAAGGCCGGGCGTCATGGGGGGGGGCACCAGCCGAAATGGGCACTTTCGAAAAAATAGGGCACTTACAACAAAGGGAGAACAAACAAAAAAAAAAAAAAAAACCACCAAAAAAGGAAGAAGGAAAACAGCATTGTAAGGCTCACACATTTGTATACCTCTACTATTTAACACACTTTTAAGAATCAGTACCTTTTTTCCTCTGTATTTTTACATTAAAAAAGGCCTACTTTGCAGGTGTGAAGACTGCTCAGGGGGGTGTAACATAAAGAGATACAATCAATCTTACAATCAATTGTATCTCTTTAGTACATGGTTTGCCATAGACTTACGATTGATATCAATCGTAAGATTGATTGTATGTTTTATGTTACACCCCCCTGATATAGTAACTCATTGGCGAGCGAGCGAGCGAAATGCTAAGGTTTGTGGGTTTTCTTCTGAAGACCACGATTTTTACATTCTTTGCAGAGTGATTTGATGATAAAGATGTCGCAAAATTATTTTAGGGCTCCTTCCTATCATTGTTATTTTCATCCATCAACCCTGTCGTTTTTCTCATTGACTAGATTAACTATAAATTTCAATGCAAATTGAGCTCTTATCACAACCGATATTTTACGAGAGAAAAATGGTCAAACTGAAAAGGATTCAAAGGACATTTATATGAGATAATAATGGTTATCGTAATGCCTCAAATGGGAGCTTTGGATGCTTCAAGGTAGGGCATCGTTCGTCCTTATTAAATTTTGGGTGTTGTGCCCTTAGCTCTTGCTTCCTGATTCACTGCCTTACACTATAATGAATAACAAAAAATCTTATGAAATAAATAGAATGGGATGGCACAATCTAGAGAAAAGGGGACACTAAAATCAGAAGTAAACAGGGATATGCATCAGATATGAAGGGGACACTTATCAGAAGATTAGCTCATAACGAAAAGGGGCACTGAAAAGGGCACTTATCATAAATGAAACTGGATGCTCATAGTAGTGAAATGGGACACTTATCAGATTTGAGGGGGCACTTATCGTAAGCAGAAATAGCACGTATTAGAAATCGAAGGGGCACTTAATGGGCACGGGGAACATATCGAAAGACAATAGGGCGATTATGGCACAGTAGCTAGTTAACAGAAATGGGATAAACTGGAAAGGAAAAGGGGCATTTCTCAGAATCAAATCGGGGCAGGTATGTGCCCCTTGCTCAAGTGGAAAAGTAGAACTTAATGAAGGTGAAAAGGGGCATGCAGCAAAATGAAAATCGCACTATTAGAAGCGATTTTTTTTTTTTTTTTTTTTTGGGGGGGGGGGTGGGATATTCCCTATTGTGTACCCACCCTTAAAAATCTTTTGAGGGGACGTGTTCCCCTGTCACCCACCCGACTGAAGCAGGTGGAGTTTAAACTGCAGGTGGCGGCGGACGGTGGACTCAACTGGTAGAAAAGAGATTTGGGCAGCCGTCTTAAATTAAATCAGACTGGCAGACGATGAGGGGAGATCATTTCATGCATGTCCATGTTGCTGGCACGCAAAGAATTATATACATATATGAGATCATCGAGATGTCAGCTTTTCTTGAAGCACTCTGGAACCACTTTGTCAGCTTCATGACATCTCCGTAGGCTTATTCCGAAGATAATAAAGCCATGACGCTTTTAAAGGGCCACTATAACGCACGCTCATTTTTCATACCTTGTCATTGATGATCTAGCCCCCCATCTTAAATCGCTGTATGACAAATGTTCATACCACCGGCCCTCAAACCCAAGACTAACTGCCAATGGGAACCCCCCCCCCCCCTCCCCCCATGATAGTCCACCTCGATCAGTCTGACAACTTTCTGAAAACTCTCCAAATCAACAGTGTACTGTTACGGTATGTCTCGAAGTTGGGGTGGGCAGTGGCGTATCAAGGGGGGGGGGGGGGCACTGGGGGCAAGTGCCCTGGGCGGCACTTTGAGGGGGCGCAAAAAACGCAAAAGAGAGAAAAAAAAAGGAAAATGAAGAAAAATAAGATTTTAAAAGGATTTTGGCCCCCCCCCCCCATTCGTAGGGTAAATGAATCAGAAATAGAATTTTTTAGTCTTTAAAGTGCAAAAATTTTCAGAATTTAAAATTACATAAAATGCCACATTTTTCTAGTTCTCGACGGCTTTGCTCCCTCGCATGTTTATATTTCCTTTCAGGATATCACTGGCTTTTAAAAATAGCGTTATAGATTTTTTTATGGGGGTTCAGAATTTGAAAAATAATGGTGCAGTTGCTTTGCTCGCTATTATAAGTTTCATCTGCCTCTCGCTAAATACTGCGTCCCCAGTATAATACAGCATTTGAAAAGGTTTAACATTTGAAAGAAATCTAAATTTTTTGTCGCCTTGCTATTAGAATCAGGCCTCGACTATTTCTAAAGGGTTTCCGTTAATCTTACTCCCAATTTTAAAACTGAGAAAATAGAAAACTGTTTATTAATGTCTAATTTCGATCTTCTTTACAGTTCAATTTCAGTGGTCAATTGCCAAATTTCCTGCGTAAAATGCGAAAGAAATTGCGTTTTTACGGATTAAAATTCTAAAAAAAAAAAAAAGAAAAAACACCGCTTGGTCGCTTCGCTCCCTCGTTCGTACCATAATGTAGATACGTTTGGGCACTCGGGAGAGGGGGGGGGGGGGCGGGCGCCATAATGCCTAGATACGCCACTGAGGGTGGGAGTCCGTTTCCTGTGTGTTACAAAATAAATTTGCTTCCAAAAAATCCGATCCTACAAATAAATAAGGCTGAACCTGTCTCAGCCTCCCCAGGGGCGATGCTAGACCTTTTTCGGGGGGGGGGGGGGAGGATGTAGAGGCCACTGATTACCGACAAATAATGCCACATAAATTCAACCGTATAAAGCCCACTAGGCATGTTTATTGTATGCCTTTATCATTATTTTCCTTCGTCTTTCCTACACATTTCAGTCAATTTCAACCAGATTTGGTGAGTTTTATATGAGCGAGCTCAGCGAGCCAGGAATATATATCTATATATACTCCTTTTCATTTTAGAAATGATAATTTTTCATCAAAATACCTGATGGGCATACGATATCTAAATTATATAATTGGTCACTTCGCTTGCAGAATTCATTCGCTTTCCAAATTCATCCTGTATCTAAATATTATACGAGCGAGCGCAGCGAACGAAGAAAAATATAGGCCTTTATTCTCCTTTTCATGGTAGAAGTCATTCTTTATCAAAATCCAAGACTGGCCTATAAGATATTATACATGTACATCTGGTCACCTCGCTTTCCGAATTCGTTTGCTTTTCAAAACCATTTTGTAGCTAAATATCATATCAGCGAGAACATCGAGCGAGAAAAAAACATTATGTTCCTTTTCATGGTAGAAGTTACAATTCTTCATCGAAATACACGACCGGCCTATATAAGATTTCTAAATTATACATGTATATTTGGTCAACTCGCCTGCCGAATTCTATCTGTCTATTGCTTTTCCAAGCCATCTTGTATCTAAATATTATACGAGCGAGCACAGCGAGCGATGAAGAATATAGATACTGCTTGTCGCGGTAGAAGTGATAATTCTTCATCATGATACACAATGGACCTATAAGATATCTAAATTAGATATTTGGTCACCTCTCTTGCCTAATTCATTCGCTTTCAAAGACCATCCTAAATCTTAATATTATACGAGCGAGCGCAGCGAGCGAGGAAAAAATTCATATACTCTTTTTTATTTTAGAAGTGATAATCCTTTATCAAAATACATGATGGGCCTAAAGATATCTAAATTATTTCATATTTGGTAACCTCATTTGCCGAATGTGTTTGCTTTCAGAAAACATCCTGTATCTAAATATTATACGGGCGAGCGCAGCGAACGAGGAAAATATACACTCTCTTTCGTGGTACCATTGTGATTTCGTCATCACAATACACAAGCAAATAATCCGAATATGACTCTATTTGGGCACCTTACTTCTCTTTTCTTTTTCCCTCCTTCCTCTTCCTTCTCCTTCCCCCCCCCCCCTTTTTTTTTTTGCCGTAGAGGTGTTGTGGTCCAGTGGATAAGTCTCCGGACTTCGAAATACACGATACGGGGTTCGAATCCCTGCCACAACACTAATGTGCTTTGGCAAGCTATGAATCTACATTTACCATTCTCCACCCTGGTGTTAAGTGGGTACCCGGTAAGATACGAAAGTCATTGTGATTTGTTTATCAATGTGAGCGCCTGTAAAATGGCGACTGGCTGGAATCCTCCCTTGGGAGTGGAAAAGGTGCATATTACATTATGTTGCGGGCAAGCCTGAATCCGATAGTCGGGGTAATAATATTTCTGTAAAGCGCTTGGACACATCTCAGAGAGTTGTATTAAGCGCTATGTCAATGCTGATTATTATTACTATTATTATTATTATTATTATCATAACTGATTTATATATATTTGACATATAATTCAAAGATATGCTGGTATAATAAAGTATGTTATTCATATTTCATATGAAACCCTATATAAGGTAGCATTAATATAATAGGCTAATTGATGACAATTGTCGTTTTTCTAAACTTTGTCAGGTTTGAATATCCCTGTAGTTACGTAGATTTCCTTTATATTAAAGTTGAAAGAAGTTTTGTCTGACGGTCTTAAACTCGAACTCATCCAGCAGCATCTGCATGACAGTAATTATGTTTTCGTTTAATTGACTGCAACTGGTATAGATCTCACTTTTAGGCACGCTTATCATTATACCATTTTGATTTTTTTTTCATTTAGGGTTTATTTCCACATTATCTGCATTATAACAGTCTTTACCAAATCAAAACATGTAGTGTACAACGAATAAGTATGATATGCGGGACAATAGCAAATTTTGTCAGTTAATAATACAATGTCCCGATGGAGCTAAATAACAGAAATGTGGAGGAAACCTAGAAGCAAATTGCTTGTAGATAAGGTTCCCTTTTGATATACTATGTGTTAAATACCAGTTTTTTAATTAACACACGTGACGAACTAAAAACGAAAGTAAAACAGCACAATAGAACAAAAAACAGAAGAATCAAGACAAGCATTTGAACAAAGGGAAAGAAATTAAGAAAAGGAGAGAAAAAGAAATAAAATCGAAGAAACCCAAAATGAAAACAGCAGTGTACTGCAGCCATCCAAGAGGAGGTGAGATACAGACATAGGATCTCCCAACATGTCCATTACTAAAATTAAAATATTCCAGTGAACAGTGAAACAATCATGTCATGTTTCTTCATACTGGAGACGAAGCTTTCGTTTCAAGTGACGTTTAAAAGTACTTAAATTATTGTTTGAGTGTTACACCCAGGGAAGTCCAATAAACAGGACCAGTAAAAATCACGGTTCTTTTTCCAAGTACGGTTCTCAGTTTATACAAATGAAAAAAGGAAGACTGACGAGTAGGATAATTGTGTAGTTGCTAATTTTGATGAAATAAGGATGTAGTCGCATGAGGAAGGCCATTTGAATTTAACTGAAACATAAAGCATCCTAAAAAGAAAAGTCAGAGCTTCCGCGCTTCGCCCGGGAGGGGAAAATCACCATCCCTGCACCCTCCCCCTAGCATGCCTAGGGAGCGCGCTTTGCACTATCGTCCTCCTAAAATGAAATCCTAGCTGCACCACTGATTCTAGAGTTAATTACCGGGAAACTTTTGGCTATGCGTATGCCCCCCCCCCCCCGATAACAGGCAGAGAGCGTAAGAAGAGCGGGAACTGACAGCGAAAAAACGTCGGAGCTTCCGCGCTTTGCTGTAAATTTTAAGAGATAGAATTAGATTTCCAGGGTTTCCTTTCATTTATAAAAATGAAACAGAAAATTGGATATGAAATAGCAGAGAAAAAAGGTAAATTGAGCTCCCAACTTTAGGAAATGGTCACTCTCTTTCATGTAGAATCTTGGTCCTCTAGCATTGAATGAATATTGTATGCTTATTGTCATTTGTGTTATTCTATTGTTAATATTACTGTATTTCAGTGGAGCCTCACCTTGACGAGTCCATCTTTTTTCTCATATTATACTTTGTTGCATGTCAGGGTGAGCCTTTACTGACTGAAATGAGGCATTGTCTTTGTGTTGTACCGTGTTTTGTATATTTCCATCTAATGTATTTATATGTTGTTATTGTAAATATGTTATGATATTGACATCTATTTTCAATAAAAACAAAAATACAACAACAACAAAAAAAAGATAGGAGGGATATTGGCCTATAATTACTTGAATCTAGGGGGTCACCTTTTTAAAAAATTGGGACAACTTTTGGGTCATGGATAAATTAAAAATGTGTCCTAAGAGATCTACAATTTCATCTAAATTTATAATGTGTTTCAGAAAGAAATTACTAACTTTGTCATGATCCATACTTCGCTTGTCTTTCATATTGTTTTACAGTTCTGAATATTTCAGATGAGTTGATGGGATTAGAAAATATAGAATTCAAATGATGATGATATCTAGCTTCACATCTTAAATAGCTGAATGACAAATATTTCGACTCCAATTGCTTCACTTGTTTTTCCTAACCAAATTCCAGTCTAACACTGGACGTACAATCAAATTCCTACACATTCTAAAATATCAAAACCCAATAGCAACCCCCCCCCCCCCCCCATCTCAATTTAGTCTCAAGAACGCCCGGATGAAATCACCGGAGCATAGCGAGCTCCGAGCGCACATTTTCGAACCAACGGGAGGTTATTGGTCATCAGAGATAGTATTCTTGAAGTCGAGGCTGTTAGAAGACTAAATATGAATGCTATAATTCGTGTTGCTCATAAACACTAACATACTCACATTCAACGCATACATACATACATACTCACAGACATTTTCTTTGGATAGTCTCTATGTATTTCTACACTTAAGTTATTAGAAGCTTTTGCAAAGGTTGAAAAAAATGTCTCCGCCGCAAAATTTCCAAAATGGTAGGACAGCTCTGGGGAATTTTGATTCATGCTTTGCTATTATTCTCGCAATTGATCTCACATGTATTTATTTCCACGAGAGTTTCCAAAGCTGTTGTATATGTTTCTTGATTTAAAAAAAAATGTCAATTATTCCAACATATACAAGTATCCTAAAGCTGAGGTGTGCGGCAGGTCATTGTTCGAAACTCATCTGCCACCAACAAAGAAATTAATTAGCGAGGGTTGAAGATTTGTCAATCTGTCGGTTATACCAGGCGTCCACTAGGACGCGGACAAGACGCGGAAAGCAAATATAGTAAATCCGGATTCATTCTGCAACCTTTCCGCATAATTATTCTTGAAAGATTACGCTCACTGTCTTCACCATTCCTAAACACTTCCCCGCGTTTCCGCACTTTCCGGACAGGGCAAAATTTCCGCATCCAAATTTTGGTCTCGACTAAAATTTGGATGCGGAAATGAACTTCCGTACACCTTCGGCACTTTGTCTGCATTGTCGTGCGGACATCTGCAGGACATCCCGCCTTTCCTTAACACTTCCGCAAACGCTCCTGAAAGCCTCCGCGACGAGGGCAGCTACGCGAAGGCAAGCAGAAGCCAGGCGGAATGTTTTAGGAAAGCTCTGAGCCGATTAGGAGAGTGCGCGGAGCGGCTGCGGACACAATGCGGTCATGACACGGAAGGGTCAAGAGCTTGATGCCCAAATAGCATCATATTCGGAAGATAAGTTAAATTGTTGAAGGCTTATATTGTCATGACTGTAATTTGATGACGGAATAACACTCCTACCATGAAAAAAGCCAGTGTATATTTTCCCCCTCGCTGCGCTCGCGTGTATGATATTTAGATACAGACTTGTCAAGGAAAGCAAACGAATTCGGCCAGCAAGGCGACCGAATCTACAATTCAGAATATCTTATAGGCCCATAGTTTATTTTGATAACAAATTATCATTTTTAAACTGGAAAAAGTGTACATCTTTTCTCACTCGATGCGCTTCTTCGTATCATATTTAGATACAAGATGGTTTAGGACCGTAAACAAATTCGGCGAGTGAATATTCTCAAACATATTTGAGGCCCGTGTATTTGGATGACGAGTAGGCTACCGTCAAAAGAGTGTGTTTTTCCTCGCTTGCTTCACTCGCTCGTATTATTTAGAAACAGGGTAATATTGGATGAGCGAGGTTCCAAAACAGAGTCATATTTGGCAGCGAGGTAACCAAATATATCATGCAGATATCCTATATCGTATGCCTACGATACCTACAATGTATTTTCATGGCAAAATAACACCTGTTTTATGTCTTTTATAACAAAACGTATTTTGCTTGCTCACTTTGCTCGCTTGCAAAATTTTAGAGGGGTGGTTCATAATCTAGAAAGAAGCGTCATTTCTCCCCCCCCCCCCCCAAAAAAAAAGGAAGCTCGCAGCCTGTAAAAATTACATTAAAGGAATAAAGATCTGCAACTGCAATATTGCTTGAAATAACCTCCTGTGGTCAGGGGCGTCGCTAGACTTTTTTTAATGGGGGGGTGTAGAGGCCAGATTGCCGACAAATTATGCCTCCGATTGCCGACGACCAACGTCGACAAAAAATTCAACTGTATAAAGCCCACGAGGCATGTTCAATTGTGTGCCGCTATTATATTTTCTTTCTAAATTATATTTGTTCACCTCACTTGCTGAATGTGTTAGCTTTCCGAAAACATATAAAACGAGCGAGCGCAGCGAGCGAGGAAAAATATACAATCTCTTTCGTAGAAGTGATAGTTCTTCATCAAACTACATGATGGGCTTAAAGATATCTAAATCATATATTTGGTCACCTCTCTCACATGATTCATTCGCTTTCAAAGACCATCCTAAATCGTAGTATCATACGAGCGAGCACAGCGAGCAAGGAAAAAATCTATATACTCCTTATATAATCCTTTTCATGGTAGAAGTGAAAGTTCTTCATCAAAATACATGATGGGCCTTTAAGATATCTATTTTGATATTTTGGTCACCTCTCTTACCTAATTGATTTGCTTTCAAAGACCATCATGTATCTGAATATCATACGAGCGAGCGCAGCGAGCGAGGAAAAATATATATACTCTTTTTATGGTAGGTGATAACTCTTCATCAAAGTACATGATGGGCCTCGCTTGCCGAATTCGTTTGCTTTCCCAAATCCATCTGAATATTGTACAAGCGAGCGTAGCGAGCTAGGAAAAATACTCCTTTTCATGGTAGAAGTGAAAGTTCTTCATCAAAATACATGACGGGCCTTTAAGATACCTATTGTGATATATTTGGTCACCTCTCCTACCCAATCTATTTGCTTTCAAAGACCATCCTGTATCTAGATATTATACGAGCGAGCGCAGCGAGCGAGGAAAATATATTTTTTATTCTTTTTTATGGTATAGAGGTGATAATTCTTCAACAAAATACATGATGGGCCCCAAAATTTCTAAATTATATATTTGTTTATTTCACTTGGCAAATGTGTTTGCTTTCCGAAAACATCCTTTACGAGCGAGCGCAGCGAGCAAGGAAAAATAGGTTCTCTTTCGTGTTACCAGTGTTATTTCGTCGTCAAAATGCACAAGCAAATAAGCCGAATATGACTCTATTTGGGCACCTTACTCATCTTTCTTTTTTCTTTTTCCCTCCTTCCTCTTCCCTCTCCTTTCTCTCTCTCTCTCTCTCTCTCTCTCTCTTTTGCCGACAGCGATCGCGAATTTGCCGACAAGAATTTTTCTTGGGGGGGTGTCACACCCCCCCACACCCCCCCTCTAGCGACGCCCCTGCCTGTGGTTTGTGGAAGGGGGTTGATTAGACTTCAGAATGCAGCTTAACTTTCGGAAAATTTAATCCTTGCACCCTGAACAATCAAAAATGTTCTAGCGGCACCTCTGTCTCTATGCTCCTTTGCTTAGTCGATCCATGTTTTACCCCCTTGTTGAATAATTCTGGCTGGGCCAGTGCATATGCGAACAACACGAAGTCGGCACCTAATTTATAACCTTGCATTATTTCCTCATGTTGTCCGCATATCTTCATGGTTGTCGGAATGTCTTCCTGATTGTCCTCGTCCGTGATTTTGCCCCTCTTGGTGTGATCCTAGATGTGTCCGCGCTGTGCTGCTGCGATCAGCTTTTTTTCCGCGGCATTTCGCGCCCTTCCCGATGACTCCTAGGACACTCCCAAGTATTCCTGCAGTCAATAAGCAGAGGCTCTTAGTAATGTCTTAGGAAACCATGATATGCTCACTTTTCCCCCGTCTGACGCGGACAGCATGCCGAAATGACATAATTTGCTTCCGCAACCCTTCTTAGTCTTGTCGGCGCTCTAGTGGACGCCAGCCCTAAGCGAATTTGGAGTCGCCGAAACCACTGGCCCGTCTCCGTGGTCTAATGAAATGATTTTGACAATGATTTCTTCCTAATAGATACATACATACATTCTCAGATTTTAGTGAAATTTTGTAGGGCATCGTTGTTGTTTTGAACCAGGGATCCTGGAAATGATTGCAATCGCTTCAGCCCTGAATCATGTCCGCACACAGCTACATGTACATTGACTATGGGGGTTATAAAATGTGTATCTTCCAAGAAATTTGAGAAAATGTGAAATTTCATGCACAGAGTGACTGGTTAAACTACGCATGCATGATGTCATCAGTGTTGGCAATTTGCAGAGCCGAGAGTAATTTACTAGAAAATGTAAATGAGTGTAAGTGACGTCAAAATACGACGTCTTATTTTACCTCTTGTGCAGGTGCAAAATGACGTCTTTAAGGCGTAAGTAAATGACGTAAAAAAAATGTAAGACATGACGTGAAAAGACGTAAAATTGACGTGATTTTTACCAGTTTGAGGGCTTCTGCTCTGGACTGAAATATGTCTTAAAGACGTTTTATTTCACCCAATACGACGTTAAAATGACGTCAAAATATGACGTCTTATTTTACGTCGTGTGCTGGTGCAAAGTTTCGTCTTAAAGACGTGGTAATAAGACGTAAACAAGACGTATGGCACGACGGAAATAAGACGTAACTATGACGTAATTTCTACCAGTCTCTGCTATCAGGGTAGGGGCGGAGTAGGGGCAGCCCCCAGAAATTTCATGAAAAACAAAGAAAATGTAATAAAATTTACTGCATTTCATTTGCCCCCGCCCCGACCGGAGAATCTCTATGTACGGTCATGCATTGAAGCAATCTGCAATTCTCCTGGAAAGATCTAAGCTTCATCAATCATGAATAAATCATTTATATTGTCATAATCAATTGGTGAATGGAACATTCTGAGGTAAGTAAAAAAGAATTATTCCAACTTTATCATGGGCAACAGTGTACATACATATGGGTGCGTGTGTGAGGGTGTGCGGTGTGTGTGCGGGGGGTGTTAGTGGGAGTGTGTGTGGGGGTGTGCGTGTGTGCGTGCGTGGGGGAAGAATGGGAGGGGAGGGAGGAGCATTGCCAGGTTTTGAAAGATCATTCATATTGAATATCATACATTGTGGGGCATAGGGAGGTTGCGTAAGTTAGGGTTTGTTATTATTATATCATTTCCTTATTGGTTTCATTCCATTATCTTCTTTGCTTATTGTCTCGTAAATGATTTAACATTAAGTTATGAAAACAAAACGAAGATTTGTATTTGTTGAAATTATTTACATTGATTTTATGTAACGATTTATTTTGGATGAAATCTCTAATAAAATATTTGGAAAAAAAAACAAAAGAAAAAGTGTGGGGGTGGGGTGTGTGTGTGAGAGCGTGGGTGTGTATGTGTGTATAACGTTTAATAATAAGGTAGAGGTGCCGTAGTCGAGTGGTTTGAGGCGCTTGACTGGAGACGCGAAAGTCGGGGGTTCGATCCCCGGCACGGCACTTATGCCCTTTAGCAAGCCATTTTATCTACACAGCTCTTTAATCGTATATCGAATAAATCAATTTGCTAAAAGCATACTGATACCAACGTTTGTATGTGTGCTTGTTTAAAACAAAGCAAAAAAAAAAAAAAAAAAAAGATTGCTTGTCTTGTGTTGTGGTTCATAATATATGTATACACCATAATCAAAGATGTGCTGGTATAATAAAGTACGTTATTTACAATTCATATGAAACCCTAGGACAGCATTAAAATATGTAACAGGCTAATGGATGGCAATTGTCGTTTCTCTAAACACTGTCAGGTTTGAACACCACTGTGCGTAGATTTCCTTTAAATGTAGTTCAAAGAATTTTTGTCTAACGGTCTTAAACTCGAACTCATCCGGTAGCATCTGCATGATAGCAATTATGTTTTCGTTTGACTGACTGCAACTGTTATGGATCTGGAATTTCCGTATCCTAATTCCGAAGATAATATTATCAAAGTCATAACACTTTTAAAGGGCTACATTTGTAGGTACGTTCATTTGAGCTTATCGATGGTAGTGATGTCAAATAGCTATAATTGTGACAAATGTTCCGGCTATAACAGATCTGTTTAAAGTTTATGCATACTTGGTGTAAAAGAGTTTCCCTTGACAACTAAGAAGCTTGCCATAGGCTTACCCGACATAGCAATAACTAATGTATGCAAACTGGATCCATCTATTCAGATGTCATGATGTATAACAGTTGGTAACCAAGGGTTCTGGAGAAAAACGTGCATAAATTTGAATACATTAGTAAACAGGTTTCTTGCTTCACTTCTTTATACTAACCAAATTCCAGTCTAACACTGGACCAAACACTACACCCAATCGAATCCCTTCACACTCTAAAATCAAAACCCAATAGCACACTTCAAACTCCAATTTTGTCTCTAAATAACGAAGAAATTGTCGCCAGAGTATACATTATGCATTTCCTAAAGCCATAAAGAAACAAGACAATGAATTATGACAACCCATCGATATCAAAAAGATAAGATTCAAGATGTACATGATGGTATTTCCTTCTTTTAAATTTATTTATTGTTTGTGCACTCAATAGACAAGATACAAATGTGTATTCTAATACAGAAAATAATTTTTCATCTAGCGGATGCTTACAAATCTAAGGAATCGTAGGAATTAGGTGGAAAGTTGATAGCACTGCAAATTGCAAATGATTGAAACTGTTATCATCATTTTATTTGGTGAAGAAAATATTTCATAGCATTTGAGGTTGCGGTATCTGTTATTCATTTATACGTTATGTCTCGTATAACTTGCCAAGCTGCAACATGCCAAAAATTCTGCTAATCGGGTCCTCAGTGCACATCTCGCTTTTCCATATTACCCCAATTCTTAAACATCTTCAATAGCTACCGGTATAAAAAATAATAGAGTTCAAAATCCTACTCCACACATGGAAAGCAATGCATGGTCAGGCTCCACAATACTTGCAAAACCTCATTTCAGAATATGTTCGCCGCAAAAATCTCCGCTCTTCTAGTAGCAAACAGTTAACAGTCCAAGAACCAGCTCAACTCTTGGGGGAAAAGCTTTTATTCTTTGAACAGCGCCATTTCCCGGGAATGCTCTTCCACTGAGGATCCGATCAGCGGTGGTGCATGGTGGTGGTGAATTTGGTTTTTACAGATGTGTATCAATCAATTATGATTTTTTACGTCTGGGGCCGACCTTTATTGTCACCATCCGAAAGACGTGGCAAATGTAGATTCATGTCTTGCCAAAGGACATTAGTGCCGCGGCAGGGATTCGAACCACGGACCTCGGGGTTCAAAGTCCAGAGACTTATCCACTGAGCCACAATATCTCTAGAATCGCTAGAAACGATTAAAAATAGTCTAGTAAAAACATATGTTCACATTTTATTTTAGCTAAATATCTGTTATAAATTATTTACATATATACATATATATATTCATTTTCCTTCTTTCTCTATCTCGATCTCTTTTACTTCTTACTGTATCTTTCCCTCTGCACCTCAGAATAGTTTACTAGATCTGTCTGAACCACAACGTCTCCTTGCCCAGCGTGGGTTGTGTGTATTCCACAATGAACAATGAGCAGGCGAAGTCCTGCAAATATCTGTGACGTAAATTGATGTAAATTTAAACAAACAGCTTAATAACCCTGCATACATAGTAAAAACAAAATTAAACAACCTGTATAAATTTTATACAACTATATGAACTTATACGGTTGTTCTTCAAGAGTTTAAAGAAAGTTTAAACAAATATTTTTAAAAATTTAAACAGCAATGTTTAACTTTTGAGCAATAAATATTAGAAATTGAACATTGCTCTTTAAATTCAAAAACTTTTGTTTAAAATTTAAACAATGCCTGATCAGTTCATATAGTAAATCAGGTTGTATGAAGCGTTTTTAATGTGTAAAATGCTTTAAAGGGATTGAAAGAAGTTCGGTTGCAGAGTCTGCATGTGTCCGTGGGTGTATAGAAGGATGCATGTTCTAAGCATGGTTACCCTGTGGCCTGTACATTATCCGACTTCGCAGAACGTCTTGAAAAGACTTGACTAGCAAAGTTGTTCAGTCCAAACTACTACAGAGGCCACGAGAATGGTTGAACCGAGGACGAGATTAACAGTCACATGTGGAGACATGTCCTTCATTAAAGCTGTACCCGTTCTCTGGAATTAACTTCCTCCTGAGACAATTAGACTCCACAGAACAATTTAAAACACAACCGAAAACATATCTGTTTACCTAAATTTTGAATATCAGTACCTGTAGATTGTCTGTTGAACTATTTTCATTTAACTTGCATGTTTATTATTGTAGCGCCTTGATCGAAAGTTTCGGATATGTGCGCTTTATAAGGTGATTATTATCATACGTACTGCAATATATGGTTATTGAATGTAAAATCAGCGAAAAAGCTGATTTCTAATGAAAATAGAAAGATTTTAAAAGAACAGAATTTCAACATTAGTGGTAAAAAACAGAAGTTGTTAAAGAGGCGACCTACCTAGGCCTTATCTTTAATAGATGTGGTTCTTTTAATGACAAATGAACAATAATAGATCAAAAAGAGTTTTATTTAGGTTGTTAAAGTCCTTTGGGTATAACCTGCCTAATGTTAGAATAGCGACACGATTATTTGACTCGTTGATGAAACCGGTTCTATTATGTGGGTCAGAGGTGTGGGAAGCTTTTATTGTGAATTTTGAAAAGTTAGCGAAACTTGAAAAGGGGAACTCCAAAACCTACTTTGCAAATGACATGAAGGATGTTCAATTCCAATGGTTAAGAAATGTACAAGGTGTCAATAAGAGAAGCGGTAAAATGGCAATATTAGTCGAAGTAGGAACATGATACCCATTAATTACACTTATCTGTCGAAATCTGGGAAAATATTATGCACGCATGAGATATATAAATAGCGGTTCATATGATTCTTTCCAAGAAAACAGCAGATCTACATGTTGGCTATGGAACATACACCAGCTCCTCAGAAAATGTGAATTATATATGTAGATGAAAATAATGAATGTTTAGACATTCAAGAAATTGTCGATAGTGAGAAAATTGTTGGAGAGGAAGTGGAAACAAAATGAGGGATTTATACTATCATCAATTCAGTATGGATTGTGTAAAAAATAAATTGAGAACATATGAATTGCTTAATATTTTGTCGACTTAGAATTAGCTCTCACAACTTTTCAGTAGAAACCGGAAGGCATGAATGCCCACTTAAAATCCTCTCACATAATGATTCAGTGTGGGAAACGTGAGAGATGAATTTTAAATAACAATGGACTGTAAAAAATATAAAATAGAAAGGAAGGCCCTCTTTGATAAAAAATAAATGAAATATCTGTAGAGTTTAAAGATTTAGACAAGGTATAGAGCAATTTGTAGAACTTATTGAATTAGAAGAAAATATTATTGATCAGTTCTCAAAGTTTCTTACATTTGTCCGAAACATAAGAGATGAATTCTGAAGGCACCATAAATTTTGTTTTGTGTCTGTTTCATAAATGATATAGGAAACCATTTCCTTGTTTGTTACTGTATCCGTATGTAACTTTTATTAATTTCATGATTTTTTTCTTTTTGATTTTTCTTTTCTATATATTGTTTTGTAATTATGCCTGTGTATTTTAAGACAGAATAATGTACACATGTTAATGACGTTTTTCAAATAAATACAAATATAACAATACATTGAACTTATATGGGTACGCAACGGGGGGAGGGGCAGGGAGCAATTGCCCCCCCCCCCCGAAATTTTGAAAACTTACATTTTTTTACTGAAAATTTTTACAAAATCGACGAAAAAGTGTACACCAAATCCTTAAATTTCACTTTTAAAAATGCAAAAGCGCCCTCGTGACCAGCGCGGTTGCTTCACTCCCTCGCTTTTGAGCTTCTTCCACAAATTTTACGCGTCTTGCCCCCCCCCCCCCGGAAAAAATTTCTGCGTACGGCCCTGTGGGTAGGTTATTTTTGTCTGAGGTTAATGTGCGTTTGTGTAGTTGCAAGAAATGCGTTGTTTAGTTAGTGGATCTTATTTTCCGAACGAATTCAATGGGCATGGGAATGCTTCCTAGCTGACATCGTATGATACACACCATGACCTCCCTAAATGCACGAATCCTTCTGGCGTAGATGATGGGATTGATACAGCTGTTGAACAACAACAAGGCCAGGAGCCAGGGAAGAGCATTGTAAGATTTTTTATGTGAACAAAGGCTAACAGCATAGGGAATGAAGCAGATGATGAACGCAATGAGAATCACCAAAAGATTCTTGGTTACAGATAAAACTTTTTTGTCAATCTTAGGTTCTGTTGGTTTCTTGAAAGGTTGTTTTGATTCAGATGCATCTACACAAATGTGAACTTCCATTGCACTCGCATTAGGATCTGCGCTATTACTTTCACCAATTCGTTTCCTGTTTGATGCTTCGCATTCCTGCTTGGCAATTCTCAGAAGATCCGGATACCCTCAAAACAGCTATGGCCAATTTTTCCTGCTCTTGAGCATCCTTGTGTCATTAGATGTGTTGTCCTTGTCGACTTTTTTCTGAATGTTGTCACCAGTTTTCTCATTTTTCCTTAAGTTCCTCCTCTTCGTGCTACGAATCTCCATATTTTATGTAGACGGTGATAACAACTGCAAAATGTACAAAGATCCCAGGAGGCTATGGACAATAACAATGTGGTCCTCCTCTTCTAGCCTGCATTAAGCACAGTGAAGAAAAATTGAACACCCAGGAGAATGCCACCCTGAGGGCTATATTGCGATTCTGTAGAGCTTCTTGAACTCGTCTCGGCTTCTTGTGATGAGGTACCAACTCGTGAAGCCGATGAATGCATGGGTGGTAAGGCTAACCCCAACGCAGGTTGTATTGACATAGAACCAACCTGTGTATGGCCCACCCAACTGAAACCAGTTCAGTTTCACCCCAGCCCATCTGGCCAACCACATCTACGACGTGGAAAAACACGAATAGGGACGTCAAAAGATCTGCACATGCGAGATTCAGGACCAACCAGTTGAGTGTTGACCGGAGCTTGCGGAGAGAATAATTGCGAGGATTACGATGGAATTACCAATGATTCCTGAGATGCCGATGATAATGAGAATGATAGCCAGGATGATACGTTGTGGCAAGTCCAAGTCTTGTATAGATAAGTATTGGTGTTCATAGGGCTCGATGTCAACATGGAAGGAGTGCTCATGTCTGCCATCTCTACAAAACTGGTTTTAGTGCGTACAGGAATCTGAGACAAAAGAAAAAAACGAAACATTCTAATTAGTACACATGAAAATACTTGTAAATCTAGCTAGTTTGTATTTATTTGAAACATCATTCACATCTGTACACGAATATTTTGTTTACAATACATAAATTAACAACACAATATTTGAAAAAGAAAACAAAAGGAAAATCATGAAATTAACAAACTTATAAACAGATAATATACTAAAAAGATTTCTATATCATAATGAAAACAAAATGAAACAAAATATATAGTGTGTTTAAAATTCGCCTCTTCAGTTTATAATCAAAGATATGAGAAATCTTGCGAAATGATCAATAACATTTTCGTCTTCTAATTTCATAATTTTAACAATTGATCTACCTTACCCTAAGTCTTTAATTTATTCAATATTTCATTTATTTTATCAAACAGGGCCTTCCTTTCTATTTTATATTTGTACAATCCCTTATTATGTGAAGTTCATCTCCCACGTTTCCCTATATATGCAATCATACATTATCGTTTTTGCGAAGGGGATTTTTGCTGGGCGTCTATGCCTTCCGGTTTCTACGTCTTGAATAGCCCTTCAAGCTCGTATATGAGCCGTTATAATAGAAGCACCAGGAGTAAAATGTTTAATCCTTTTATTTTCCTTCAAAATGGTTAATAAGTATGTGGACCTCGAACAGACCTACTCCTTCGAAACTGTGTTCTTTCTCTCGAAAGAAACCGCCACTTACCCACGAAATTTGCGAAAAATATACCCGGCAAGCACGATAAACTGTGTTAATTTACCATCACAGAAAATAGCTAAAAAGAACATGTAAAAAATGAATAAAATTGCTCATCACTCACCAATTAAGTCCTATCCAGTGGTTTCGTGTTCAAAACCACTATAGTAAACACGCTAAATGAATCTAGGAGGCATAAAATATCCTTAATGCACCTTGGACCTATTTCACGTTTGATTTCCAACTTCGTATAGCAGTTTGTTAACCGATTCACTTTACTGACGCGAAGGAAAGTGATTATCAAGGAGTGATATCCTCTACTGAAAAAAAAAAAAAATGTAAGATGGAAAACACGCACCAGGATGTACTGCACTGATTGCATGGTATATATAGTGTGATTTACTTCCTGCAGAGAAACGAAATGAAAGAAAACGGCCAATAGCATAACCTATACCGGGTGTCCCAGAAAAAGCGGAACGGTGGGTTTTCCGTACTTTACCTTCAAAAAGTAGATAATCTTTTTAACTCAGTGGGTAAAGCATCGTCTATCGAATAAAATGATACCAAGATCATTGAATTTGGTGAAGTAATTTGTATTCTTTGCCTGTTTCCTAAAATACAGTCATTTTCAAATTTTGACGACTGATGAGAGTAGCTTCGTGTCAGGATGGCCTTTCATAATACGATGTTTGAGGGAAGTCCACTGATGCATGTCAGCAACAAAACGTGCCATGCACATGCCATATGAACAGTGGCGTGTCTGGGGGGGGGGGGCACGTGCCCATAAAACGCAAAAGAGAAAAAGAAAAAGAAGAAAATGAATAAAGATATACTTTACAGAATCTTGCGCCCCTTCATTCACAGTGCAGCAGAAATAGACTTTTTGAGGGTTCAAAGTGCAAAATTTTCTTAAGCTCGGTCGCTTTGCTCCCTCGCTTGATCATTTTCTGTATCTCATAATTTTGTGCCCCTATCACATGCTTATAATCATCTTAAACAAGCTTTTTGAAAGGGAGCAAATGAAGGAAAAACATAATCTTTAAGGGATATGCTCCCCTTCCCCATCCGCAGAGTAAATGCATCAGAAATGGAGTTTTTGAGGGTCTAAAATGCCACCTTTTTCTAGACTTCGGTCGCTTTGCCCTCTCGCATGAATACATCCCTTTCCTGTTCTCATAGGTATGTTTAAATAGCCCCTTTTTTAAGGGGTTCAGATTTGAAAAATAATGATCCAGTTGTCGTTGCATTGCTCGCTATCATCTGCAATGTCAATTGTCAAATTTTATATATTATTGTGAAATTTTTAAATTTCCTGTCTTTTGGGTAAAATACGCAAGAAATTGCGATTTAACGGATTAAATTTCAAAATTTCTCCGTTTGGTGGATTGTACCATAATACATACATTTGACACGGGGGGGGTGGGGGGGGCGCAAGTTCACTGTTTGCCCCGGGCGCTATAAAGCCTAGATACGCCACTGCATATGAAAGGCCATTCCCGACACAATTCTGCTCTCCACTGTCGCGAAAAACATGCGAAAATCGAAAATTACTGTATTTTAAAAGTCGGGCTTATAAATAAAATTATTTCACCAAATTTAATGATCTTGGTATCATTCTCTTTTGTAGAAGATGCTGTACCTGCTAAAGTAAAAAGATTATCTACCTTCTGAAGGTAAAGTAGTGAAAATCCACCCTTCCGCTTTTTCTGGGACACCCTGTATAAAATCCGCTATATGCAGAAATCTTTTCATCGAGCACAGTGGGGGAAAATCTACACGAGGCGATCTGTTACTACAAAGAGGAAATGTGACCAAGATTACTTTTGGAAATGAGACACATTCAGATAATGGTTTCATGGAACAATTACATATTTCTCCGAGCATGTATTTCTCTCAACTTCATACTCAATTTCGTTTATTTTTCATGGGAGTTATAAACTCCATTATGCAGGATGGATGCAGCATCCTGGAGTCCATTCATGTGATATGCAAAAGGTACACCCACAGTCATGTTTTCTTTTGGAAAACCAGAACGAGTTAAGGGGATAGGTAGGCCTAATTGCTCCCAGCTTTTGTTGACACAAAACTCAGTTACTTTTATAAAACATTGTTATTTTTTTAGTTTTCTGCATTTTTATAATCATGTTTTTGCTTTCCCGTCCCATAAATTCGTCTGTATACATTCTTACTATTTTCTTTCCATCTTCTGTCATTATAACAATGATAATTCAATAATATTGTAAGAGATGTTTCACATAGGGAGTACATACATCGGTTACTTTCAGAATATTTGGTCGTGCAAGTATTAGCTTCCTGAATGTATTCTCGTTAGTTATAATAATCTGTAATAACTGTTTTAGCAATGTCATAATTGTGAGTTCAACATTTCTATTGCGAAGTGAATGCAATTCTGCCTTTAAGCTACCTATTCATTACTTTTAATAAACCATTTAATTCAATCAAATTCAGTGCAATGGAATTCAGTTTAATTCAGGAAGCCATTGCCCAGTTTGCCCTGATATCATTTCCTTTAATAATTTCAATAATACTAAAGAATGTTTATTTATTTTCATTTCCGTCATAAAAAGAATATACAATCACATGAATATACAAAGAAAATAACAAAAGTAATATGAATATAATAAACATATACAATAGGAAAACTGTACAGAAGTATGGAGACTTAGGAATTAACAAAACAATAAGGAAAGGGGAAAAATGGAATATACAATCAAGAGACGGCTGGATAACCAATTTTCAGCTATACTGCCATGGTGCCGCTGGCCTTCCATGGGGACCAGATGAAAAGAAAAAGGAATGGAAAAAGTAATATAAAAACAAGTCAAAGAAAAAGAGAGAAAAATGAACCATATCTACAAAGAAAGAACCGCAAGCTATAATGAAAGGCACAGCAAATTTTAGCCAACACCTCCCCTGGCAAGCAAAGATACTACCATGATACCATCATCAAACTTTTTTCATGATATTTTTGTGTCAAGATCCATGATCGGGGCCACGTTTCATAAAACTTGTTATCAGTGAGAACTGCAACATTTCTATGACAAATTTGCTCTTGGCCAATCAGATGACACACTTTTAAGGGGTATTTTGAAATACTATTTTTATCTTTACATGATAAAAGCTATACTTAACAATATTACTGCTTTATCATACTCATTTGCGAGCAAGTGAAGCGAGCGAGCAAAAATGTACATATATTTTTGGTGAAGGCCATGGTAATTACAGTATATTTAGCGTGGCCAATAAAGATAAAATCCACTGCAAATTCATTTTATGGGTGTTCCATAATTATCATTGTTATTTTCTTCTATTTACTCTGTGGTTTGCCTTATAATGACCAAGCTACAGTATCTTCACTGCATTTGTGAGGTCTTATATGCGAGCGATCATTATTAGAGAAAATATTCAAACTGAATGGGGTTTTAAGCACAATACCACCTTGCAGGAATAGGAGAACAGATAAAACTTTAGGGTTACAACACACGTAAAGTGCCTTGCGTGAGTATGATAAGTAAGTGCGAGCTAGGGTATAGCTAGCGAGCTTTGGAAAGAAAATAGAAAAGATACCCACATTGCTTCATTTTAGAGGCACCGTTCCTTCTAATTAAAGTTGTGGGAGGCCTGTCGGACAGGCTGGGGCCCTTCCTGTCCCCTGCTCCACTGCCTCACACTGCAAAGCCTCTCTGATTCTTTGGGGCTATTTTTTTTATTTACCCTTCCACAGCACTGGCGTAGCTAGGATTTCTTCAGTAGGGGGGCACTAGGGGGGCCTTGAAATTTTGTAGGGGGCACCCGAAATAATTTTTTGGCACACACACACACACACACACACACACACATAATATTTTCTATTTTGCGAGCGAGCGAAGCGAGCGAGCCAAAATAACGACTTTTTATTTTGTCGTCAAAATACCGTTTAGACCTTTAATCTTTTTGAATGGTATATTTGGTCACCACTCTACCATATAGGATATATCTCGCTGGTCCGTGCTGTCTCAAACCATCCTGCTTCTAAATATGAAGAGCAAGCGAAGCGAGCAAGAAAATTTTGAAATCCTCACTTACAAGAAGTCTACATTGTTTGCCTTTCTCGTCCATTTCGGTATTGCTTTACCTTTTTTTCTTCCTGCTGATAGTGAGATACTTGGGCTTCCTTTTTTTTTTTTTTTTTCTTTTCCTATCTCATGATTTTTGTGGGGGGGGGGGCACAAAATTTATGGGGGGTAGCTACGCCCCTGTTCCACAGGGTTCCTTGATTGAATATCAACATAATTATATATTTTCATACAAAATATCAATGAATATCAACATAATCTTTTGCCTCAAAAGATTGATACATATACAGTAATCCATGAATTGTCATATATCAATTATATATATCAATTACATATATAGCATAGCAGATCTTTAAAGTGTCACAAATTTACTTAGCAAAATAATAATGATAATAAAAATGAACAAACACAATCAGAAACACTTAGTAAAGTGTAGTAAAATCTGAGCACCTTTTCGTGAATTTCTTTTCTTTTAGATTTGTTTTACATATACTTTTCCATATCATGATAACATTTTATTGCTTACATAATGACTGTGTTCAAAAACTGGCAAACGGTGTTTGCATTTGGCTACAAATTTCTTTTCTTACTATACTCATAATACAATTGAGGGCACTGTTATTACGTCCGTGAATCCAAACAATTATTTTGATTGTAAGCTTGATATGCACATTATTACGGGACAGCCAAAGCTCGAGTTTCGACCATATTTCGTTTGAATGAATGCAGGAGCAACAATATATGCATAATAGTTTATTCACTGTTTTTACAGAATGTACATAGGTTATCTGTTACTAATTTAAATCTTAGCAAAGCATCTTTCATATAGATAATTCTGTTCACTATCTTGAACTGAAACCACCTCATGTTTACATCTGCAACTGAATAAAAAGGAATTTGGTAATAAGAACTCCACATAGTATTGTCGAAGTCAAACTCCTGTTTCCATTTTGCAAGACTTTTACATTCCTTTATCTTATGCTTCAAGAAAGAATGGTAGATAATTATGTGCACTTCCTTTTTCACTTTCAGTATTAAAAACAATACTTCCGGGATAATACATGTAGGTTCCATGACCTTTGGTATGACATTTGTATTGAAACCATATCGAATGGCATTACACAGGCCATAATACGGAAGAAAGTTGACTTGTATATTGTATTCACGTTGAAAATCAAAATATGAGAGAAATGTTCCATCTGTTCCTAAAACATCGTTAACAAAACGTACCCCCTTGGCGCACCAAGACTTGAATAGATTACATATCATTTACTTGAATTTTTGGATTATTTCAAAGGGGGCTGACGTACAATATCATCTACAATGGACTGAGTAAGATCTGAGAAGGCTAGCAATACCTCTTTCCAAAATGGGTTATGCATTGAAGTAGCTATGTTTTATAATGTACTATCTTAAACGAAAAAGGGACGTAAAATGGGCATTTAGTGCAATCACTCATCAGAAATGAAAAGAGACACTTATCAGATTCGAAGGGGGGCACTAACTCGTGAGGAGATGGAATTTACTATTTAAAAAAAGGAAAAGGAGCACTTATCAGAAATCAAATGGGCATGTATCAAAATTTAAAACGGGGCACTTTCCGAATCGAAAAGGGACTGTCATATTATAAACAAAAGGGTGCTTATTGCACTTATCTTCCATTATGGAGAAAGAATTTGGCTACTAACAAGGAAACGGGGGTACTATCAGAAGCAAATAAGCATGTATCAGGTTTCAAATGGGGCACTTACAGAAGTAACCGGAAGTAAGAAGGAGCACTCGCAGAAGGGGAATTGCACTATGAGAAACAAAAGAGGAAGTCAAAGCGGGCAATAAATCACATTTTAAAAGGGAAATTATTTGAAAAGGCGCACCTTCTCAGAAGGTAACAACGCGCTATTAAAAGGGGAAAGGGGCACTATCAGGCAAAAAAAAAAATGCCGCATTTCTAGGTTTTAAGAAGTTTACTTATCTAAAACGAAAAGGGGCACTTATAAGGAGGCGAAAGGGCACTTATTATCAAAGAAAATGGGTCCTTAGAAGGAGGCACTATACAGATTTGAAAGGGGGCATTGTCTTTGGGTAAAGGGGGGGGGGGGCACTTTTGTGGTGAATCGAACAGCGGGGAAGGGGCACTGTGCCCCCTGCCTCCCGGAATTACCCCGCAAGGCTTCCAAACTACTTATTTCCCCCTTGTTGCTTTGATGAGCATTTTAATTAAGCGAAGTGCGTAAGTTTTCATGAGAACAATAAACAATAAACTTCAAGATAATAGCAACTTACACGGTTTGAACTACGTCATCTACTCATACAAACGGTTCAAAGGGGGGGGGGGGGGTAGTGAAAACTTGAAATCTGCCATTTACGTTTTTTGTAGATGTTTTCTTTTCAGAAAGCAGGAAGTACAACCGGATGGCGGGGTAAGAACAACGTTAACAAGCATATGAATACAATAACAAACAATTACAAGGTTTATTAAAACATGAGTCGCAGCCCATTGGCTGAATTGGTCATGTATACAATAAGAGACTTATTACATATTTCAAACATTAAAAAACAGTTACATTTGTCAATACTGAAATAAGAATATGTAGTTCATAAGGCAAGATTACTTAGGCATCGAAATAAATAAACATAAGATAATACAAAATCAGAGAGTTGGAGCGATAAAATATAACAACAGAAACAAAGGAGGAAATTATAAAAGTACATGTCACGAAATACAAATTGTGTACGGAAGTTTTAAGGACTCATTATACAGATATTAGATAAAAGTGATAAATTTCCCATACATTTTAAAATTGATATTTCAAGTATTGTGTTATTGCTTAAATTAGTTGTAATGTAGTGATATAAGAGAAGCTGTAATTTTGCGTTAAACATTTGCCTAGATGTTTAATGGCTATAGTCATGAGAGTTTATTGTCTTATATCAGAATTGAAAAAAACTGTATAAGTGGATAGAGTACAAATGAAATGAACATCGGTTTTTCTATTCTAGTTATTGATTGGGCTTGGCTTTATTAAGAAGATCTACAAAATACGGTATGGGGCTGTTGCGGAAGCAATTTGTTTTGTATTTGAATGGCTGATATCTAGGAGTATGGCGTAGGTTGATGGGTAGGTTTTTCGAAGGAGGTAACCAGGTACTACATGTTGGATGTTTGGCTAATGACATTGCGAAATCCAAGCAAAGTTTTTCCCTTCTGAATTCGAGAGTAGGAATTTCGCATAATTTGAGCCCAACATGATTTTACAGACTCTTTTTGGGATTTGTTCTAAACTTCTGACCTGTTTTTGTGTAAGCCGGCCGTTAAAAACCAGTGCCGATGATCATTACTGTTCGTCTGAAACAAAATCGGTTTGCATCTTGTGTTACTATCTAATACTATTCTTCTGTTCAAAGAATGTTAGTTATATAACCACGCTTGAATGCAAGACTCGAGTGGCAAGTTGACACTCCCCCCTAAAAAATAGATACATAACACTTCCAGTGGATACGGCCCACATGAAATAATCAAGCAGCTAATTCCAGCTGCGAGTTCCAGAATATCATCTTTGGGCGGCGAGGTGGCTGACAAATTTTAAAAAGCCACATTGATGACGAATCCACATAATATTCGTATATATTTTTTGTCGGTCAATGGCTTCTCTTGCTCGTAGAAATAGAATGGTTTCGGACGGCAAGCGAGTTACCTAAATGGAGTCATATTCGGCACACATGTGATCGAATATGATCTTTAAAACCCATAGTAGATTTTGATGACGAAATACACCTTTTTCATGAAAAAGGAGTATATTTTTCCTCGCTCGCTGTGCTCGCTCGTTTAGTAGTAGGAGTTTTAGAAATCAAACGAAAATTGGGCAAGTAAGATGACCGAATGAATTATCCAGACGTTTCATAGTGTAATTTTCTGACGGGTTATTGCTTCTATAAATACAGAGTGTGTGTATTTCCTTGCTAGTAATGTATCAATGGTTTTGTCATGTAAATGAATTCGACTACGTGAGGTGACCAAACAATACTTTGTGATGTTTCATACTTACTGAAGGGGTATTATTCTCCTATGATACGGAATGTGTGGTTCCTCGCTAGCTTCACTCACTCGTAATATTTAGAAACAGGGTGGTTTTCGGACAACAAACAATGGACCAGCGAGGTATCAAATAGAGTCAGATTTTGGCAGCGAGGTGACTTAATATACATCACAGATATCTTATAGGCCTATAGTATATTTTGTTAACAAAATAAACCTGCTCTCATAACAGGGAGTTGTGTTATTTTTGTTTCACTCGCTTTGCTCGCTCGAAAAGTTTTAAAAACAGGATGGTGTTATGATCGAGCAAGATATAGATGCGTCATTCCCCCCTCCCAATTTAAAAAAGCTTCGCATCTGACACACATTTCATATGTAATGCATGTATATTTATATATATATTTGTATATTATTATGCAGTAATGGGAATACCAACATGACAGTTTACCAGGGTTAGGGCCAGGCGCGCCGGAAGGTTCCAGCTTTTTTTTTTTTTTTTTTTTTTTTTTTTTGGGGGGGGGGGGAGGAAGCACTTTTGGGGGCCCACCCCAAACATTTATGGGGGCCCACCTCAAATGCTTACTACCAGCATACAGCGTACCCTATATACACCCCCCGAACAAGCACCTCCCCCCCCCCCTTATACATATTTGTTCATATATAAGAAGTTAAGAATTTCTTTTAAATTAAGACAATACTGTTATCAAAAACTGTTCCCCATCTTCTCTCATCATTAGTACTGAAACATGATTTTGCTCACCGCTTGTAGCATGCTAGGATGGCGTGAGAGACTCAGGAGACCGGGCATGACAATGGGAGGGTTATGAATGGCATACTGATAAATTTGGCGATGGGGCCGACACCCTTTGCCCGAAAATTAGGTATTCAGTTTCATAACTTCATCCGCACGAGCGTAGCGAGCGTGCAATTTTTTTTTTTTTTTTTGTTGACATATTTCGGCATTGCCCCCCAAAAATACGGGGGGGGGGGGGACAAAATAATCACCCGAATAAAGCAAGCATCTGCCCTTTTTAATAGATAATAGACAGAATTTCTAAATACTGAGAAACGTTGCTTCTAATTACAATACGAAGGAGCGTAGCGACCGAATAAGAAAAAAATGATTTGAATGCTGAAAGTTTGGATTTTAGAGCACTAATCATGTCAATATGCTCATTTCACATGCTTGTCTATGATCCAAAAAAAATCTTTTTTTTTCTTCCGAGGGGGCCGGGGGGGGGCAAAATCGATTTTGCCCCCCCCCCCTTCAAATGAATAAGTTACCCCTTGAAGAGGAAACTTATATCACTATTTCAGAATCAATACAAAGCTTATATAACCGGTCTCCATACACCTGTTTTTTTATTTAAAAAAAAAGAAAGAAAATTTTTATTAAGAAAGGTTAGTTTGATGATCTTTTTTATTTCTAATTATCGTCACTACGAAAGCTGGTTTTGTTCCGCCGTGTCCACGTGTGAAAGCACCGGCGAAATGAAATGGATATGTTAGTATGTCGATACTTATTCTTTTAACAAGTTTTATTTAAAACAAAACAAACAAACATCCAGATTTTCTGTACTCAAACCTTGAAAGATGCTCTGAAGTTCTCACAAAAAAGTTATCTGCAAATACAGCGGAGAGGGCGGTGTGTTGAATTTCGCTTTTACGTCAATTGATAAAGTACTAGTAGTTTGGACAACAAATCAGGGCCTACAGAGTTTGGTCAACTCAGTCTCAGTGGGGTACAACCATAACATGGCGCATTTTTCTAAGTGCATTGTTCTTGCCTAACAAAGCAATATGCGCCATTAAATTGTGCCCTACTGGAGCCGAGTTGGCCAAACCCTGTAATAAAGGGCTCTGAACCAAATTATTCGAACACCACTTAAATTTGTTTTTAAATAATGAACGTCCATGCAGGGGTAGTAATATGAAAGAAATAAAATACCTTTACGCAAATGGTGAAGACTGTGGTAAATGTATCCTGTGTTTTTCGATGATACCAAAGAAAGCAGACATGTATCCTTCATTATTTTGGGGTTACATTATTTTATTATACACAAAATACAAACTACGCGCTTTTAGTTGAATAACTGTTACAATCAGGGGCAAAATGAGCCATATATTATTATTATTTTTTTTGGGAGGTGCGATTGAAAAAGGAGGACTCCAGCTAGCTGCTAGCAAGCAAAAGAAAAAGATACTCAAGTAAAATTAAGTATAACAGAATTAAAAGGGTCCAGTCGACAAGATATTAATGCAATGACAATGTTGAAGAGAATGATACAAACAATAATTGAAAAACCCACTTTGGTCGTGACTGGGGGGGGGGGGGGGCAATGGGGCAACAGCCCCCAAACTCCCACTAGTACGCTCGTGGTTTCACTCATATTTCCAGACCTTGGATGACATTTTGAAATGTATACCAGGAATGGATCACTTTCTAGTTATATTACGTAGTCTTTACTTCAGACTTTGAGAAAGACATCACACTCACAATAATACTTCTGAAATGGTGATGTTTCTCTAGTTATAATATTGAACTACATCTTTTCCTTGTTTACTATGTTTGTTCAATTCAAATCACCTGTGGTTGTTGATATAAATGAAATAGAATGCAGTAGTCTAAAGTTTAATGCAGAAGTGATTCCATGACATGGGTATCGGGAATAAGATGTTGACAAACAATTGGAATTTGCATTTGATGGAAAATATATAGTATCTGGCATATAAAATAATGAAATTAACTTGAACTCCAGCATTTACATAAAATCCCAACGCGAAATTGTGTTTACTCAGAATAACTTTATCATCTAAAATGAAATGCTGGACGTCCACGATAAACCTTTTGATGACTGGGCAGTCCCAAAATAAATGTTCTATACTTTCTTCGGATTTATAGAAAAATGAACATCAATCAGAATTCGAGATATTTGATGTTCTGAGATACGTATTTACACTAAGTATACGATGAATTAACTCAAACTGAAAATAACGGATACGTGTTGATGAACATGCCCTGATAGGAACTAAGAAAAATTTTGCCCAGTCTAAGTTTTGACTATTCAACAGACAATTCCATTTATATACTGCCTTAGGGCGTTTAGAAATTGGTTCAACACTTAACCCCTGAATACACCGACAGACTTTCATCACTTTCATTATATTTTTAATCATTTGTCTCTTGAGGTGTCAAGTTACCTTCTTAACATTCGGTGATATTTTTCTTGCAATTATGGGGAATAGCTGTTTTCACGGAATAAAATTCTACAAAATTGCATTCAAATTTGTATTTGTTTTTTTAATTCAAAGAAATTGAAAATATTACCATTTTCATCAAGAAGATCCGGTAGTGTAAGTTGTAACTATACCTTTGCCATGCCATGCCTTTATGAATAATACTTTGTCTTTAACACAAATCAGAGTGTTATGCTTTAACTTATCCAGGGAAGTTTCTTGATATAGGCATGATTGGTGGCTATGAAACTAATACTGCTTTCACATCAAGGTACGGTCGCTGCGACCGTACCCAGCGACCGATCGGACGTGCTTTCACACCTCCGTCAAAATTTGGTCAGGCCCAGAGCGATCGGTCGCTGTATAGCTGACCTAGCCGGAAGCGGAAGTAGAGATAGTGCGTAGGCATGTATGGGGGGTCATTGCATTTCGATCGGTCGCTGAGTACGATGTGCTTTCACATCTAGCTTGCATCGGTCGCGATCGGTCGCTGAAGTACCTCACCGACCGTACTCAGCGACCGATCGTTTTTGACCAAAACGATCGGTCGCAGTGACCGATGAAATGCTTTCACATTATGATTTCATCGGTCGCAGCGACCGCTCGCAGCGACCGTACCTTGGTGTGAAAGCAGTTCACCCTATAACCTATAGCTCTTTGTTTTGACCGTCCAAGATTTTCTTCATCCAATAAGAATCGAAAGAAAGCGAAAAAAAGCGGAAATATTTCCTCCTACTTAAATGTCCATGTTTCTAGAATGTCATGGAAAAAAGAAAATCACTCTGAAATACTGGAGATAAATTTAGTGTTTGCTCGGTATTTGCTATAGAGGAAGCAGTAATGTGTAGCATACATTTCTAAGTCTTTCATGACATTTTCACGGTGGCTTGATAGCTTGGGGGTAGATTAAAAAAATCCTCTCTCCTATGGAATACATGCATAGGGTGGAACAATACATGGCACACACGGGTAATTCATCCGCTCGCGGTGTATGGTGGACAGGCGTATGTGATTAAATGATGTAATGGTAGGTGTCTATGAAAAATATTCATATAAAATTGAATCGTTTGAAATAGAGTCTATTTTGGTTTGTATGATAGATAACTGAATACATCAAGTTGAAATCGAAAATTTGAATAATTTTGCTCTGCAAAAATTCCGCGTCAGAAAAGAGTCCGTTGGGTCACACTCCGTTCCGGGTCAAAAAATGACCCGGGATAAGGTCAAAATGTCCCAAAAGTCTGACCCGGAATTTTTAAGAGTGTGGATGTGCATTTGTAAGATTTACATTTTGTTTCGTCTCTCGTGATCTCTACTTACCTTTAATTCAATCATTGACGAAAAAGAAGTGTGAGTTTTACAGGAAAGGTGAGCACACTCACTCCCTCACTCACTCACTCACTCGTTAGCATGTCAGCTGATCATCTATGTAAAAAAAAAGTTAAATAAAATAAAAAGAAAAATCCCTCACAGGACTGCTGTTCAAATGCCCTTATTTGGAAATATGACAAGAAATAGGAGAGTTTGGGTCGAACATTTACGCCAGATTTGTGTTTATTCCCATAATGTGTGTGCAGTTGTAGTACCTCTAGGGGAAAGTTTCTTATCGGTTCAATAATCCCTGCATCTCACACTGCACTAGACACCTGTGTTTTATGTACAACTTATCTAACTTTTCCAATTGCTTTGCAACACTAAAAACAAATGTAATAATGATAATCACATGACTCAAACTCCTCCTGTCCATATACAACTGTTAATCACCTGACTCTGTTCCTGGATATTATAATGTGAGCTGGTAATATGCAATATGACTTGGGGTTAGTAGACACCGAGAGATTTTCACAACTTTATATTTCATCAGCATGGACTGTGGAAAACACCTTTAGCACGAAAAGAGCATTGTTAATCAAAAGTTAAAAAAATCTTGCAAAATATGGGTAAAGCATGCCAAGAGCTACAAGCAGCTTACAAGCACACCGAAATGACCACGCCCACTTCCCCAACCCTCTTGGCCTCGCTGGGTGGGTGTATGAAAGTAAAGCCATGTGCGTGGGGGGATGCCCCTGTTCGCCTACAGGTTTTGCCAGTGCATGCAGTGCATGCTCAAAACCTTGCGGCACGGCGGGCCCGCCGCCCTAGAATTCGCGCGTGCCGCTGCGATCGTATCCATTCAAGCATGATTGTCCTGGAGTCACGGGCAGGCGCTGCACCGGTAGTACGCCCCGCTGAACGAACACGGCCACCAGCAACTTGCATAGATTACAGAACGCGCCTGCATGCAGCGCACAACCCCATTCGTACCACGGACATTTTCCCTAGCTGCTTTATCGTACCGTGTATACACACCCACCAAACACTTTGATCTCTGCCCACCATCTCTCTCGCACAGGAGGAGTGCATGCTGTGTATATGGTGCGTGTACTCCTTAGTAACTCACTCACATGCACATAACATTGGATGTTGCCTGACGGATTGGTGGGAGTACTACTACCATACTGCATTAAAAAAAGTGGATATTTTTCGCTAGGTTTTGAGCCGTGGCAGTGGATTTATAATGTCGGATTCGAAGAATGAGACGAAGGGGATTCGCCAGAATGGGAGCATTCGTCAGAAGAATGTGCCACGAGATAAAAAATCACAAATTTATCCCGAGGTTTTTCAAGCAGCCGACATTTTGCAGTCATTGCAAGGATTTCATATGGTAGGTATCTACATGTACTTACAGTGACACATAATATGCAGCTGTGGCAGTTGTGACCTCGCAAATACCTGAATCGGGTCACATTATATGGCCAAGAGAGGCGACAGATTTCACGATTAGGAACCAGCCTTACTAGATCGTAATCAAAATCTACTTCCATGAATAATTGTAAGTAATGATTAATTGGCCTAATCGTGAAATCTGTCGCCTCTCTTCCCGCTTGTGTGCTTGCATTGTGTCATGTGTGTACAAAATCTATGTCGATTTTTACCTTTTTATTTTGTGTAAATCCGTTTTAGAACACATATCCGTCATTATTTTGTCAATAATGTGAGGACGACATAAACTAGGAGTAGACTGCATCGCCAAGTACACTACAAAATAGTACAAGTGGGAATTGCTTTTTTCCATTTTTCATAAAAATGTTATGATTATCATTACACGACAAAAAGCCTTATCGTCTATCGATGATGATGATGATGATGATAATGAAAATGATAAATACGTGCTTAATCAATATAGAGGACGGGCGGTCGGTTTAAATAATGAGCTCACACAGGTGCACAGTGAAAAACATCACGTGTTCGTCGCTGAGATTTCCATGTGTATCATACGAGTCAACAATCTGAACATTAGATGTTAATCTGCTGCATTTTCTGCACAAGTGAGACGAAATTAAGTTAAAAATACAAATATTTTCTGAGTAGTAGTAGGTCCAACCATACATGTACGTACTACAGGTACATGCACAGCAGATCTGCTTGATCGTCTATGTTGATTACTTCTGCCTACTTTCATGGAAGATGTATGGCACATATCCCATGTCACTTACATGAATGCAAGGTTATATTACATGTAGATAACCTTGTACCCATGAAATTGTGAAATTGCTGACAATAGGCATGTAGTGTTCCCTGACTCATGTGTGAGACAGAGGAGCATGCAAGAGCAGTGAGAAAAAAAGAAAAGAAAAAATTCGCCAAATACAGACGAAATGCAGTGGCTAAACACAAACCAGACTCGATTTTTTTACTTGCACCATACATGTATGTAAATAGAACACTTTTTTTTTTTAAAACACGTGCACACGTTGGTATCAGTAATGCCTATAGCATTTTCATTTATTTGATGTACGATAAAAGAGCAATGTAGATAAAATGCCTTGCTCAAGGGCATAAGCGCCGTACCGCAGGGATCGAACCCCCTACTTTCGCGTCTCCAGTCAGGCACCTTAGCTTAGACCACTCGACAATGGCACCTCCACTCAACACTTCACGTCTTTTGACACACACACACACACACACACACACACACCCCTCTCATCTGCAAGAATCTTCAGGAGTGAAGAAGGCAGAGTAAACGAAGAAGAAGAAGAAGAAGAAGAAGAAGGAAGAAGAAGAAGAAGGAGAAGAAGAAGAAGAAGAAGAAGAAAGAAGAAGATAGAAGAAGAAGAAGAAGAAGAAGAAGAAGAAGAAGAAGAAGAAGAAGAATTTCACTTGATCAAGATGACTGAGATCCATTGAAGGAATAGATGGAAATAATATTTCATTGTCCTAGGTTGCAGTAAGCAAAAATATTTTCCCGAAATTTGATGATTTATTGTAGTGATTTCTATCCTCAACTATAGAGATCGGCAGCCACATAAATTTGCACAGCTTACCATATCAATGATCCCCTGTGTACTTGTGCCCATGTTATCTTTAAAATTAATCCCATCTCAAAGAAATGACAATGTACATGTACCTTGAATGTTACCCAATTTTGGACCCTCCTTGGAGAGCAGTATGTATCCATTTCTTTTAAATTCAACAATAAATCAGTATGAGAATACACTAGAGGCCCATAACCCAAAGGTATGCAATCAATCGCAAATTTGAAATTACCATTCTGATTGGCCCAGGGTCACATTTTTTGAACGAGATGTGCATGAAACAATGGTCTTAATTGGCTGTTACAACTTTGCGATTAATTGAAAATCTTTGTGTTACGGGGCCCAGATGGTGGTCTGTATTCAACAAGAAGAAGAAGAATTAATACCCAATAATGATTGTCAATAATTTAGAGGCAACAAGATTTTATATAAAATACACCTAAGCAAAATCATGCAAAATTGTTTGAAAAAAGTATATACATATATACATGTACCAGTACTAAGACAATCATCAAAGCTCACCGCCCCTGCTCTTTCTACAGGGAATGTGATAGGACTGCAGCAGTAAGACACATTCCTTTGTTTTTGTTTTTTAAAATAATTTTTTAAATGCTTTGATTTCTCTCTCAGCTGTAACAATAAAATGAAGAAGAAAAAAACAACAATAAATAGAAAAGTGAAAAATAAAATGTAGCAACATATATGTACATGTAAATGTACATTTTATGTAAACTTTATCGGACTAACCCTGTTGTCCCATCTGATTATCCTTTTACATGGCGATATCGACTCCCATTACATTTTAAGGTTTGTTGCTGGTACATGTACTACTTCAAGAAGGCCTTAAGATGTTGGACTGTTACAAGAAGCACTTTTATCTTAAGAGTATTTGCTGCCTTAATTTTAAAGATTTTTTTTTTTTTGAGAGAGAGATAAGATTAGTACAGTAAAAAAAACAGATTCATGCATCATCCACTTTGCATTACTCATTTTAGATACGTATTTACATGAAAATATTAAGAAAAAAACAAACCCTTGCTTATTTCTACATTTGCCACTACCTGTTGTACATGTAGCTTCAATATGAACACAAAGCATAACATGTGTTCATAAAAGCTTAAAGGATTTTCCTTTTTTTCAAAAGTGAACTAAAATTACATAGAGGTTAAGTTGTCAGTGTTACGTGTAGGTGTGTGTGAAGAACAGTGTTTTGAATCTTAATTACATGTACGTTTAGGTCATCCCATGATATCCCATTGATGTGTATTGGAAGTCTGATTTGCGACAGAAAAAAAAGCTTAGAAACAAATGTGTGCAAATTTCATGAGGATTGATATACATGTATGCTTATCGTACAGTCGGGATGAGTAAATGATGAAATATTTGACCTTTGAACTTTGATCATTAAATATTCTTTTGGAGAACAGAGCAAACATTCCTGCATTTAGAAAAGAAACAATATTGTCCAGGCACATGCTGGCTTTCCCTACACACATTATATCAGTAGAAGGTTCACATTTTATTTACATTTGTAGGCAGGTCATATCGTGTGAAATATCAGACAAACTTCAAAGGAAAGGAATGCACAGTCTACGACCAAACAGAAATAAAGAGTGAGAGAAAAGTGGTGATTTTAGACTGCTAGAGGAAATTATATTTAGGCCATAATTGGAATAGAGTGATACATACATCTACAACCAAAAGAAAGGCATTATGCAATATCTGTGCAGCAATTGTCCCAGGAGCATATATGAGGAGGCGCTGTGGCTCAGTGGTAGAGCAGTGGTCTCGTAACCGGGAGTACCTGGGTTCGAAACCAAGTGGATGCGCTCATGCCCTTTGGTATAAAGGTATTAATCCTCAAATCCTCATTACTCATTATTTCACAATGAATATACATGTACATGTATGTATGTACAGTGTACCTGTACAAATTTTTTTCCCAGGTGATTGATATACATGTACATTTATAATGTACTAGACAGATTAACATGACTGCATGACTGGAATCACATAATAATAATAAATGACCTCCAGAAATATAAAAGTGTAGAACTCTGTGTATTTCCTTTCTTTTCTCGGCTGCACATGTTATGTTTAGGAGGATGACATTTTAAAGTAATTATAAAGGATGAAAACTTTGTAAAAATGAAATAAACACAGCTCTAGCACTGAGTAGAAAATGCATGTATTGGACGACATAGTAACCTACTAATTTCTATTGGGAACCATTAAATTACTTGCATTATTCCAGTATATCCAAATTCTGGCGACTGTTTTAGCATAGTCTTGCTTTTAAATTAAATAGTGGTTTTTCTGGTACTGGTAGTTTTTACCAATTATTGTCGTTATAGGCTGTTCCCAATTTAAGTGTAAAATGAGCGCCTTTTAGTTATCACTGCGAGAGATACATTTTAGTCATTCATCACATTGTACAATGTTTGTGGAAGATAATTTGACTTCCAGAACAAAAGTTACAATTTTGTACATTTGGAGGACTTTTTTTCCTGTTTAGAGTGATAAAACAGAAAGTGTGAATGAAAAAAAAACATAGTAGATGGATAACATGTGTACATTTTGTGAATTGTGTATAATGCTCAATTCAGTTTTCAATTCAGTTCAATTTATTTCCATTTCCAACAATTACAAAACAAAACAACACTTTCCTCTTAGTCTTGTTAGTTTTGGGCACAGGTAAAGTAGGTACATTGTAAATACACAATATGTTTTCTCTGAAGATTGGTGTGAACAGGATATCACTTACAATGTGATAGAGACTGGAGATTATTAAATTGTAACATTTTAATCCTATTAGATTCTTGAATCACTGAAGGACTTCTTGAACCAATTGCACCTAAATCCTCTATGAAACTGTTGACTTGAAGGATTACCATTGATACCCCATGGCCACTCTGTCAACATACATGCAGGATAGCAACTGGTTACCCTCTTAGGAATGACTGGAATCACCAATATCAAATAATATTCTTGACAAGATACTGGCCTGTCAAAAGTATGATTGAGGACTTTGTCTACATATTATCCAAGATCGTCCTGACTTCAAACCTACAGTGCATGTGTATTTTAGGGGTCCTTTTTTATTTTTCTTAGTTTTGGTCGTATTAGTCTAATTCTAGACTCACTAGGCTCCATAATGAGAGGAATTTAAGTTACTGGCAAGTGATACATGTATAATGTGGATTATCAGAGCATGGAAAGGATATAGCCGTACAATGCGTGTCAGGCCTACCGGCCATTCATCAACGTTATTCAAGGGCGTTATTCAAGGGTGATTTGTAACCTTTGTGCAGAAACCTTGATATTTAACCCCAGCAACAAAAGGAATGGAAATGTAGAGAGATTTGCTTTGGAAATTAGAAACCTCAATAGAGCTTGCAGAAAAACAATAATAGATTCTATATTAACCCATTGCATGTAGGAACCAAATGTGTCCAGTACGAAGTCTGAGGGAACGGCAGAATTCAGTCATCAATGGGTAAAAGAAAGGTAAACTTTAGCACAGAAAACTCTCGTCACCTCTGGTAGAATGTGGTACCAGTAAACCCCAAAAGACTTTTCTTGAGGAAGAAAAGACTTTCTGCAGAAAAAAATGACATGTGGGCCCTACAGTATATACATAAAATGTGCTCTGATTCCACGACACATGCATCAGCCACAATTGCTAAGTACCAATTTCATACACTAACTGATTACTGAACTTTAACCCTGGACCAAACGCTATGCTAAAGCCTAATCGTAAGCCTGACCGCTAGTTTGTATGGTCATCTAGTTCCACTTTTTCTTCATAAATATTCCTTATCATGAAAAGGAGGAGATTGTGGATTGCTTGTGGCGAGGCTAGGGTCGGACAGCTTGGGCTGGCCAGGGGTTCGTGCATGTGAGCCTGGATAGCATGCTTTGAATGAAACTCATTTTTCAACTTTTCGCCAAAAATGATATTCCTTGGGATGGAGCGAAGGGGACAGAATGACGCAATGAAAAAAATGTACATGTAGTGCTTAGGAACAGGTTTCTTTCTTATTTTTCTGACCAAGAAAAAAAATGGTATGCCTTGGAACGGAAATTTGAGTGTAAAAATGGGGGTCTTCTCCGTGGCACACACCCACCGCATATAATATACTGAGTGCCCCCCCAAAGCAGGCCCTTGCCCCCTACACACACACACCCACCACACACACACACACACACTAGAAAGAGTCAATCCCATGTTTCTCTTTCCTCTTGTTGTCCCCTGCCAGTAAGTAACAGTGCCTGTGTGTACACATACTGCATAGATCAGGCTAAATACTATGGTACGGTAGTAGGACAAGTATGCTTTATCACCCTATTTTAAGTCTGTCACTCTGTTCTCTGCAACAATGAGACGCTTTTTGCCTTTTGTGATCATGGACCTACCCAGGCATTGCGTTATACCATTTAGTTTCATTTTGACCTCCTACAATGAATTCAAAACCTTCCTGGTTGGCCATCTACATGTAATCTCTTTGCACTTGTATTATAATTGTGAAAGCAAGCTCAGTTTATTTTGAGCTTCATGTATTCATGCAGACATACATGTATGCCATAATTAAAAGATGAAAAGAGCTACAGGTAATAATTCAATAGTGATATCAACATATTGTGAGAAGTCAGTTTCCTACATGTATACAGAACTTTGTCCTCTGCTAGCAACAAGACATTTTGGTAATTCCTGAAGCACTCTCCCTTAGATTTCTTTCCATTTAGATGGTAACTAGCAAGATATACATCTAAAAACAAAATTGAGATGCTGTGAAGATTTTTCCTCTGCAAGTAGTAACAGGTGAAAGGCAAAAATATTTACACTGTAGAGCCTATGACAGGATGAGGCAGTAAACTCCAACATCATCAATATACATTCATTCATATACCGTGACTACACAGAGTAAAACCTGTGAGAGTTTCTGTGTATGCGACAAGCAACGTGAGCTTGTTGTGTAGGGAGCTGTTGAGGTGGGCGGTCCTAGGATATTGCAGAGGGTATAGACTGATCCGGTTTATCATTGAGGGCAGCAGATGATCAGCCATTCCTACGGTGTCCCGCCATAGATTTACATACAACAAATGCAATGCAACACATGTGCAGCTGCATGTAGCACGCAAAGATTGCATACGCTCTAAATGGGGGACACTGGAGTAATGGCACTGCCCACAAATTGATTTTCGGATCAGTCTATAACTGTTATTTTGGGTTCCTTTCAGATTTTTTCCTAAAGTTCAACGGAAATCTTAAATGGAATATGAAATGATCTGTACATGTATCTTTTGATGGTAGGAAGATAGTGTGAGACTAATTTCGTACCAATTTTTTTTTTGCTTCCAAAACTACATGAGCTTTAACTTATGTATCTTAGTATTCAACACGAGTGCTTGCTCTTATGTGAAAATGTACACAGTGTAAAATATTGAAAAGGATTTTCAGTTGGTTGAATAAGACAGTGCTGCTTGAATGCCTACACGTATGCAGTACTGCTGGAAATTTTGTGTGGGATGACTGATACATGTGCATTGGCTTGCCAGTTGCCGAACACGATAAGGGCTTAAAGAGGCCAATTTATTCACTCACTACCTACTAATGATAATGTCAATCACTTCAATATTGGGATATTTTTTAATCTGTTTCATTTTTTGCTTGTACATGTAAGTCAAGTTTTTCTGTACAAGTTATTTGTTAGATTTAATGACCACAAACATGAGCTGTTGTTTGAAGTTTGTTTCGATAACGGCCATAAAAACCTGTATGTGTATCCCAAATAACTGTTTGTTGATTACTTACATGTACATGTATGGGTGGTAATATGAAAATAATGTCATTTTGTGTTAGTCAAGAAGAAGTTAATTGTCCAAACAATACTAAACTGGTATGGAATAAGTACATGTCTCTTTATATGTAAGTTTACTCAGACACAGTCACCTTTGTGCAGGAATCAACCAATGAATTTTCCTGATTTTAATTTGTACAGATTTGACAATTAATTTTTACTATCTTTTTCAAAATACCACCCCTGCTGCAATGGATGGAATTTTAAAAGTGAAGATTGGAATGTGTTTACCTAATAAACAACAAGAGTGTAATGCTTGTGTAGACAGAAGGATGAATAATAGTACAGTGAACTTTACTGGTAGTGAATACATTTATTTATTGACGACTTAGTGTGCCTTACATGTCTACATGGTCCCCAGTGGAAATCCATATTGCTTGTGGAAACATATCTAACAGTACAGGTAAATATCCTAGAAGAAGAATATAGAATCTAGTGCATTGAAATGCATGGTATGTGTCTTTGTTAGGTATAGGTTGTTGCCAGTGTATTGATAGGGAAAACCATCGTACCCAATAGACCATGAGTAAACCGGACGAGTAAATGGAATGAATGGTAGGTGTTTACATTAAGGGCGCTTATCCAGCATACAACTGGAAATCTTGCTTCTAGAAAATGATTCACCTTGACCAAATGACAATGTGATGTCACGCTTCAGCTAAAGTTTCGGTACATGTACGTATACATACATACTCTAAATAAAACCTGCTCTCTTAAACGTGCTAGATCTACATGTAGGAAACATCCACTCTTTAGAAAAGTCATAATTGAGATCACTTCACTCTGGAGTGGACATACATGTACATGTACTGTACATGTACCATACATACCCCAACAGTGGGGCTTTTACTAAACACTTGGGTCGCGTCGCGCTGGAAAACACTCGGGTCGTGGCTCTTCTGGGTATGGG
>CM057155.1:26423509-26463713 GCA_029962745.1 Echinometra lucunter | reverse complement strand
TGAAAACTTGAAATCTGCCATTTACGTTTTTTGTAGATGTTTTCTTTTCAGAAGCAGGAAGTACAACCGGATGGCGGGTAAGAACAACGTTAACAAGCATATAAATACAATAACAAACAATTCAAGGTTTATTAAAACATGAGTCGCAGCCCATTGGCTGAATTGGTCATGTATACAATTAAGAGACTCATTACATATTTCAAACATTAAAAACAGTTACATTTGTCAATACTGAAATAAGAAATATGTAGTTCATAAGGCAAGATTACTTAGGCATCGAAAATAAATAAACATAAGATAATACAAAATCAGAGAGTTGGAGCGATAAAATATAAACAACAGAAACAAAGGAGGAAATTATAAAAGTACATGTCACGAAATACAAATTGTGTACGGAAGTTTTTAAGGACTCATTATACAGATATTAGATAAAACTGATAAAATTTCCCATTACATTTTAAAATTGATATTTCAAGTATTTGTGTTATTGCTTAAATTAGTTGTAATGTACTGATATAAGAGAAGCTGTAATTTTGCGTTAAACATTTGCCTAGATGTTTAATGGCTATAGTCATGAGAGTTTATTGTCTTATATCAGAATTGAAAAAAACTTTATAAGTGGATAGAGTACAAATGAAATGAACATCGGTTTTCTATTCTAGTTATTGATTGGGCTTGGCTTTATTAAGAAGATCTACAAAATACGGTATGGGGCTGTTGCGGAAGCGATTTGTTTTGTATTTGAATTGCTGATATCTAGGAGTATGGCGTAGGTTGATGGGTAGGTTTTTCGAAGGAGGTAACCAGGTACTACATGTTGGATGTTTGGCTAATGACATTGCGAAATCCAAGCAAAGTTTTTCCCTTCTGAATTCGAGAGTAGGAATTTCGCATAATCGGCAAGCACTGGCATAGTCCGTGTATTTTGAGCCCAACATGATTTTACAGACTCTTTTTTGGATTTGTTCTAAACTTCTGACCTGTTTTTGTGTAAGCCCGCCGTTAAAAACCAGTGCCGATGATCATTACTGTTCGTCTGAAACAAAATCGGTTTGCATCTTGTGTTACTATCTAATACTATTCTTCTGTTCAAAGAATGTTAGTTATATAACCACGCTTGAATGCAAGAAATCGAGTGGCAAGTTGACACTCCCCCCTAAAAAATAGATACATAACACTTCCAGTGGATACGGCCCACATGAAAATAATCAAGCAGCTAATTCCAGCTGCGAGTTACCAGAATATCACCTTTGGGCGGCGAGGTGGCTGACAAATTTTAAAAAGCCACATTGATGACGAATCCACATAATATTCGTATATATTTTTTGTCGGTCAATGGCTTCTCTTGCTCGTAGAAATAGAATGGTTTCGGACGGCAAGCGAGTTACCTAATGGAGTCATATTCGGCACACATGTGATCGAATATTATCTTTAAAACCCCATAGCAGATTTTGATGACGAAATAACACCTTTTTCATGAAAAAGGAGTATATTTTTTCCTCGCTCGCTGTGCTCGCTCGTTTAGTAGTAGGAGTTTTAGAAAGCAAACGAAAATTGGGCAAGTAAGATGACCGAATGAATTATCCAGACGTTTCATAGTGTAATTTTCTGACGGGTTATTGCTTCTATAAATAAAGAGTGTGTGTATTTCCTCGCTCATATCAATGGTTTTGTCATGTAAATGAATTCGACACGTGAGGTGACCAAACAAATACTTTGTGATGTTTCATACTTACTGAAGGGGTATTATTTCTCCTATGATACGGAATGTGTGTTTCCTCGCTAGCTTCACTCACTCGTAATATTTAGAAACAGGGTGGTTTCGGACAACAAACAATGGACCAGCGAGGTATCAAAATAGAGTCATATTTTGGCAGCGAGGTGACTTAATATACATCACAGATATCTTATAGGCCTATAGTATATTTTGTTAACAAAATAAACCTGCTCTCATAACAGGAGTTGTGTTATTTTTGTTTCACTCGCTTTGCTCGCTCGAAAAGTTTAAAAACAGGATGGTTTATGATCGAGCAAGATATAGATGCGTCATTCCCCCCTCCCAATTTAAAAAGCTTCGCATCTGACACACATTTCATATGTAATGCATGTATATTTATATATATATTTGTATATTATTATGCAGTAATGGGAATACCAACATGACAGTTTACCAGGGTTAGGGCCAGGCGCGCCGGAAGGTTCCAGCTTTTTTTTTTTTTTTTTTTTTTTTTTTTTTGGGGGGGGGGGGGAGAAAGCACTTTTGGGGGCCCACCCCAAACATTTATGGGGGCCCACCTCAAATGCTTACTACCAGCATACAGCGTACCCTATATACACCCCCCGAACAAGCACCTCCCCCCCCCCCTTATACATATTTGTTCATATATAAGAAGTTAAGAATTTCTTTTAAATTAAGACAATACTGTTATCAAAAACTGTTCCCCATCTTCTCTCATCATTAGTACTGAAACATGATTTTGCTCACCGCTTGTAGCATGCTAGGATGGCGTGAGAGACTCAGGAGACCGGGCATGACAATGGGAGGGTTATGAATGGCATACTGATAAATTTGGCGATGGGGCCGACACCCTTTGCCCGAAAATTAGGTATTCAGTTTCATAACTTCATCCGCACGAGCGTAGCGAGCGTGCAATTTTTTTTTTTTTTTTGTTGACATATTTCGGCATTGCCCCCCAAAAATACGGGGGGGGGGGGACAAAATAATCACCCGAATAAAGCAAGCATCTGCCCTTTTTAATAGATAATAGACAGAATTTCTAAATACTGAGAAACGTTGCTTCTAATTACAATACGAAGGAGCGTAGCGACCGAATAAGAAAAAAATGATTTGAATGCTGAAAGTTTGGATTTTAGAGCACTAATCATGTCAATATGCTCATTTCACATGCTTGTCTATGATCCAAAAAAAATCTTTTTTTTTTCTTCCGAGGGGGCCGGGGGGGGGGCAAAATCGATTTTGCCCCCCCCCCCTTCAAATGAATAAGTTACCCCTGAAGAGGAAACTTATATCACTATTTCAGAATCAATACAAAGCTTATATAACCGGTCTCCATACACCTGTTTTTTTATTTTAAAAAAAAGAAAGAAAATTTTTATTAAGAAAGGTTAGTTTGATGATCTTTTTTATTTCTAATTATCGTCACTACGAAAGCTGGTTTTGTTCCGCCGTGTCCACGTGTGAAAGCACCGGCGAAATGAAATGGATATGTTAGTATGTCGATACTTATTCTTTTAACAAGTTTTATTTAAAACAAAACAAACAAACATCCAGATTTTCTGTACTCAAACCTTGAAAGATGCTCTGAAGTTCTCACAAAAAAGTTATCTGCAATACAGCGGAGAGGGCGGTGTGTTGAATTTCGCTTTTACGTCAATTGATAAAGTACTAGTAGTTTGGACAACCAAATCAGGGCCTACAGAGTTTGGTCAACTCAGTCTCAGTGGGGTACAACCATAACATGGCGCATTTTTCTAAGTGCATTGTTCTTGCCTAACAAAGCAATATGCGCCATTAAATTGTGCCCTACTGGAGCCGAGTTGGCCAAACCCTGTAATAAAGGGCTCTGAACCAAATTATTCGAACACCACTTAAATTTGTTTTTAAATAATGAACGTCCATGCAGGGGTAGTAATATGAAAGAAATAAAATACCTTTACGCAAATGGTGAAGACTGTGGTAAATGTATCCTGTGTTTTTCGATGATACCAAAGAAAGCAGACATGTATCCTTCATTATTTTGGGGTTACATTATTTTATTATACACAAAATACAAACTACGCGCTTTTAGTTGAATAACTGTTACAATCAGGGGCAAAATGAGCCATATATTATTATTATTTTTTTTGGGAGGTGCGATTGAAAAAGGAGGACTCCAGCTAGCTGCTAGCAAGCAAAAGAAAAAGATACTCAAGTAAAATTAAGTATAACAGAATTAAAAGGGTCCAGTCGACAAGATATTAATGCAATGACAATGTTGAAGAGAATGATACAAACAATAATTGAAAAACCCACTTTGGTCGTGACTGGGGGGGGGGGGGGCCAATAGGGCAACAGCCCCCAAACTCCCACTAGTACGCTCGTGGTTTCACTCATATTTCCAGACCTTGGATGACATTTTGAAATGTATACCAGGAATGGATCACTTTCTAGTTATATTACGTAGTCTTTACTTCAGACTTTGAGAAAGACATCACACTCACAATAATACTTCTGAAATGGTGATGTTTCTCTAGTTATAATATTGAACTACATCTTTCCTTGTTTACTATGTTTGTTCATTCAAATCACCTGTGGTTGTTGATATAAATGAAATAGAATGCAGTAGTCTAAAGTTTAATGCAGAAGTGATTCCATGACATGGGTATCGGGAATAAGATGTTGACAAACAATTGGAATTTGCATTTGATGGAAAATATATAGTATCTGGCATATAAAATAATGAAATTAACTTGAACTCCAGCATTTACATAAAATCCCAACGCGAAATTGTGTTTACTCAGAATAACTTTATCATCTAAAATGAAATGCTGGACGTCCACGATAAACCTTTTGATGACTGGGCAGTCCCAAAATAAATGTTCTATACTTTCTTCGGATTTATAGAAAAATGAACATCAATCAGAATTCGAGATATTTGATGTTCTGAGATACGTATTTACACTAAGTATACGATGAATTAACTCAAACTGAAAATAACGGATACGTGTTGATGAACATGCCCTGATAGGAACTAAGAAAAATTTTGCCCAGTCTAAGTTTTGACTATTCAACAGACAATTCCATTTATATACTGCCTTAGGGCGTTTAGAAATTGGTTCAACACTTAACCCCTGAATACACCGACAGACTTTCATCACTTTCATTATATTTTTAATCATTTGTCTCTTGAGGTGTCAAGTTACCTTCTTAACATTCGGTGATATTTTTCTTGCAATTATGGGGAATAGCTGTTTTCACGGAATAAAATTCTACAAAATTGCATTCAAATTTGTATTTGTTTTTTTAATTCAAAGAAATTGAAAATATTACCATTTTCATCAAGAAGATCCGGTAGTGTAAGTTGTAACTATACCTTGCCATGCCATGCCTTTATGAATAATACTTTGTCTTTAACACAAATCAGAGTGTTATGCTTTAACTTATCCAGGGAAGTTTCTTGATATAGGCATGATTGGTGGCTATGAAACTAATACTGCTTTCACATCAAGGTACGGTCGCTGCGACCGTACCCAGCGACCGATCGGACGTGCTTTCACCACCTCCGTCAAAATTTGGTCAGGCCAGCATAGCGATCGGTCGCTGTAGAGCGACCTAGCCGGAAGCGGAAGTAGAGGATAGTGCGTAGGCATGTATGGGGGGTCATTGCATTCGATCGGTCGCTGAGCTACGATGTGCTTTCACATCTAGCTTGCATCGTCGGTCGCGAGTCGGTCGCTGAAGTACCTCACCGACCGTACTCAGGACGACCGATCGTTTTGACCCAAACGATCGGTCGCAGTGACCGATGAAATGCTTTCACATTAGATTTCATCGGTCGCAGCGACCGCTCGCAGCGACCGTACCTTGGTGTGAAAGCAGTTCACCCTATAACCTATAGCTCTTGTTTTGACCGTCCCAAGATTTTCTTCATCCAATAGAATCGAAAGAAAGCGAAAAAAAGCGGGAAATATTTTCCTCCTACTAAAATGTCCATGTTTCTAGAATGTCATGGAAAAAAGAAATCACTCTGAAATACTGGAGATAATTTAGTGTTTTTGCTCGGTATTTGCTATAGAGGAAGCAGTAATGTGGTAGCATACATTTCTAAGTCTTTCATGACATTTTCACGGTGGCGTGATAGCTTGGGGGTAGATTAAAAAAAATCCTCTCTCCTATGGAATACATGCATAGGGTGGAACAATACATGGCACACACGGTAATTCATCCGCTCGCGGTGTATGGTGGACAGGCGTATGTGATTAAATGATGTAATGGTAGGTGTCTATGAAAAATATTCATATAAAATTGATCGTTTGAAATAGAGTCTATTTTGGTTTGTATGATAGATAACTGAATACATCAAGTTGAAATCGAAAATTTGAATAATTTTGCTCGGCAAAAAATTCCGCGTCAGAAAAGAGTCCGTTGGGTCACACTCCGTTCCGGGTCAAAAAATGACCCGGGATAAGGTCAAAATGTCCCAAAAGTCTGACCCGGAATTTTTAAGAGTGTGGATGTGCATTTGTAAGATTTACATTTTGTTTCGTCTCTCGTGATCTCTACTTACCTTTAATTCAATCATTGACGAAAAAGAAGTGTGAGTTTTACAGGAAAGGTGAGCACACTCACTCCCTCACTCACTCACTCACTCGTTATGCATGTCAGCTGATCATCTATGTAAAAAAAAGTTAAATAAAATAAAAAGAAAAATCCACTCACAGGACTGCTGTTCAAATGCCCTTATTTGGAAATATGACAAGAAATAGGAGAGTTTGGGTCGAACATTTTACGCCAGATTTGTGTTTATTCCCATAATGTGTGTGCAGTTGTAGTACCTCTAGGGGAAAGTTTCTTATCGGTTCAATAATCCCTGCATCTCACACTGCACTAGACACCTGTGTTTTATGTACAAACGTATCTAACTTTTCCAATTGCTTTGCAACACTAAAACAAATGTAATAATGATAATCACATGACTCAAAACTCCTCCTGTCCATATACAACTGTTAATCACCTGACTCTGTTCCTGGATATTATAATGTGAGCTGGTAATATGCAATATGACTTGGGGTTAGTAGACACCGAGAGATTTTCACAACTTTATATTTCATCAGCATGGACTGTGGAAAACAACCTTTAGCACGAAAAGAGCATTGTTAATCAAAAGTTAAAAAATCTTGCAAATATTGGGTAAGCATGCCAAGAGCTACAAGCAGCTTACAAGCACACCGAAATGACCACGCCCACTTCACCAACCCCTCTTGGCCTGCGCTGGGTGGTGTATGAAACGTAAAGCCATGTGCGTTGGGGGATTCCCCTGTTCGCCTACAGGTTTTTGCCAGTGCATGCAGTGCTCAACGCTCAAACCCTTGCGGCGCGGCGGGCCCGCGCCCTAGAATTCGCGCGTGCCGCTGCGATCGTATCCATTCGAGCATGATTGTCCTGGGTCACGGGCAGGCGCTGCACCGGTATACGCCCCGCTGAACGAGACACGGCCACCAGCAACTTGCATAGATCTACAAGAAACGCTGCCTGCATGCAGCGCACAACCCCATTCGTACCACGGACATTTCCCCTAGCTGCTTTATCGTACCGTACCGTGTATACACACACCACCAAAAGACTTTGATCTCTGCCCACATCTCTCTCTCGCACAGGAGGAGTGCTTGCTGTGTATATGGTGCGTGTACTCCATAGTACTCACATGCACATAACATTGGATGTTGCCTGACGAGATTGGTGGGAGTACTACTACCATACTTGCATTAAAAAAAGTGGATATTTTTCGCTAGTTTTGAGCCGTGGCAGTGGATTTATAATGTCGGATTCGAAGAATGAGACGAAGGGATTCGCCAGAAGGGGAGCATTACGTCAGAAGAATGTGCACGAGATAAAAAATCACAAATTTATCCGAGGTTTTTCAAGCAGCCGACATTTTGCAGTCATTGCAAGGATTTCATATGGTAGGTATCTACATGTACTGACAGTGACACATAATATGCAGCTGTTGCAGTTGTGACCCTCGCAAACACAACTGCATCGGGTCACATTATATAGGCCAAGAGAGGCGACAGATTTCACGATTAGGCCAGCCTTACTAGATCTTAATCAAAATCTACTTCCATGAATAATTGTAAGTATGATTAATTGGCCTAATCGTGAAATCTGTCACCCTCTCTTCCCACCCTGTGTGCTTGCATTGTGACAAAATCTATGTACCTTTTAGTTTTGTGTAAATCCGTTTTAGAACACATATCCGTCATTATTTTGTCGATAATGTGATGACGACATAAACTAGGAGTAGACTGCATCGCCAACTACACTACAAGTGGGAAATCGCTTTTTTCCATTTTTCATAAAAATGTTATGATTATCATTACACGACAAAAAGCCTTATCGTCTATCGATGATGATGATGATGATGATAATGAAAATGATAAATACGTGCTTAATCAATATAGAGGACGGGCGGTCGGTTTAAATAATGAGCTCACACAGGTGCACAGTGAAAAACATCACGTGTTCGTCGCTGAGATTTCCATGTGTATCATACGAGTCAACAATCTGAACATTAGATGTTAATCTGCTGCATTTTCTGCACAAGTGAGACGAAATTAAGTTAAAAATACAAATATTTTCTGAGTAGTAGTAGGTCCAACCATACATGTACGTACTACAGGTACATGCACAGCAGATCTGCTTGATCGTCTATGTTGATTACTTCTGCCTACTTTCATGGAAGATGTATGGCACATATCCCATGTCACTTACATGAATGCAAGGTTATATTACATGTAGATAACCTTGTACCCATGAAATTGTGAAATTGCTGACAATAGGCATGTAGTGTTCCCTGACTCATGTGTGAGACAGAGGAGCATGCAAGAGCAGTGAGAAAAAAAGAAAAGAAAAATTCGCCAAATACAGACGAAATGCAGTGGCTAAACACAAACCAGACTCGATTTTTTTTACTTGCACCATACATGTATGTAAATAGAACACTTTTTTTTTTTTAAAACACGTGCACACGTTGGTATCAGTAATGCCTATAGCATTTTCATTTATTTGATGTACGAATAAAAGAGCAATGTAGATAAAATGCCTTGCCTCAAGGGCATAAGCGCCGTACCGCAGGGATCGAACCCCCTACTTTCGCGTCTCCAGTCAGGCACCTTAGCTTAGACCACTCGACAATGGCACCTCCACTCAACACTTCACGTCTTTTGACACACACCACACACACACACACACTACACACCCTCTCATCTGCAAGAATCTTCAGGAGTGAAGAAGGCAGAGTAAACGAAGAAGAAGAAGAAGAAGAAGAAGAAGGAAGAAGAAGAAGAAGGAGAAGAAGAAGAAGAAGAAGAAGAAAGAAGAAGATAGAAAGAAGAAGAAGAAGAAGAAGAAGAAGAAGAAGAAGAAGAAGAATTTCACTTGATCAAGATGACTGAGATCCAATTGAAGGAATAGATGGAAATAAGATATTTCATTGTCCTAGGTTGCAGTAAGCAAAAATATTTTCCCGAAATTTGATGATTTATTGTAGTGATTTCTATCCTCAACTATAGAGATCGGCAGCCACATAAATTTGCACAGCTTACCATATCAATGATCCCCTGTGTACTTGTGCCCATGTTATCTTTAAAATTAATCCCATCTCAAAGAAATGACAATGTACATGTACTTGAATGTTACCCAATTTTGGACCCTCCTTGGAGAGCAGTATGTATCCATTTCTTTTAAATTCAACAATAAATCAGTAAGAGAATACACCAGAGGCCCGTAACACAAAGGTTTGCAATCAATCGCAAATTTGAAATTACCATTCTGATTGGCCCAGGGTCACATTTTTTTGAACGAGATGTGCATGAAACAATGGTCTTAATTGGCTGTTACAACTTTGCGATTAATTGAAAATCTTTGTGTTACGGGGCCCAGATGGTGGTCTGTATTCAACAAGAAGAAGAAGAATTAATACCCAATAATGATTGTCAATAATTTAGAGGCAACAAGATTTTTATATAAAATACACCTAAGCAAAATCATGCAAAATTGTTTGAAAAAAGTATATACATATATACATGTACCAGTACTAAGACAATCATCAAAGCTCACCGCCCCTGCTCTTTCTACAGGGAATGTGATAGGACTGCAGCAGTAAGACACATTCCTTTGTTTTTGTTTTTTAAAATAATTTTTTAAATGCTTTGATTTCTCTCTCAGCTGTAACAATAAAATGAAGAAGAAAAAAACAACAATAAATAGAAAGTGAAAAATAAATGTAGCAACATATATGTACATGTAAATGTACATTTTATGTAAACTTTATCGGACTAACCCTGTTGTCCCCATCTGATTATCCTTTTACATGGCGATATCGACTCCCATTACATTTTAAGGTTTGTTGCTGTACATGTACTACTTCAAGAAGGCCTTAAGATGTTGGACTGTTACAAGAAGCACTTTTATCTTAAGAGTATTGCTGCCTTAATTTAAAGATTTTTTTTTTTTTGAGAGAGAGATAAGATTAGTACAGTAAAAAAAACAGATTCATGCATCATCCACTTTGCATTACTCATTTTAGATACGTATTTACATGAAAATATTAAGAAAAAAACAAACCCTTGCTTATTTCTACATTTGCCACTACCTGTTGTACATGTAGCTTCAATATGAACACAAAGCATAACATGTGTTCATAAAAGCTTAAAGGATTTTCCTTTTTTTCAAAAGTGAACTAAAATTACATAGAGGTTAAGTTGTCAGTGTTACGTGTAGGTGTGTGTGAAGAACAGTGTTTTGAATCTTAATTACATGTACGTTTAGGTCATCCCATGATATCCCATTGATGTGTATTGGAAGTCTGATTTGCGACAGAAAAAAAAGCTTAGAAACAAATGTGTGCAAATTTCATGAGGATTGATATACATGTATGCTTATCGTACAGTCGGGATGAGTAAATGATGAAATATTTGACCTTTGAACTTTGATCATTAAATATTCTTTTGGAGAACAGAGCAAACATTCCTGCATTTAGAAAAGAAACAATATTGTCCAGGCACATGCTGGCTTTCCCTACACACATTATATCAGTAGAAGGTTCACATTTTATTTACATTTGTAGGCAGGTCATATCGTGTGAAATATCAGACAAACTTCAAAGGAAAGGAATGCACAGTCTACGACCAAACAGAAATAAAAGAGTGAGAGAAAAGGGGTGATTTTAGACTGCTAGAGGAAATTATATTTAGGCCAATAATTGGGAATAGAGTGATACATACATCTACAACCAAAAGAAAGGCATTATGCAATATCTGTGCAGCAATTGTCCCAGGAGCATATATGAGGAGGCGCTGTGGCTCAGTGGTAGAGCAGTGGTCTCGTAACCGGGAGTACCTGGGTTCGAAACCAAGTGGATGCGCTCATGCCCTTTGGTATAAAGGTATTAATCCTCAAATCCTCATTACTCATTATTTCACAATGAATATACATGTACATGTATGTATGTACAGTGTACCTGTACAAATTTTTTTCCCAGGTGATTGATATACATGTACATTTATAATGTACTAGACAGATTAACATGACTGCATGACTGGAATCACATAATAATAATAAATGACCTCCAGAAATATAAAAGTGTAGAACTCTGTGTATTTCCTTTCTTTTCTCGGCTGCACATGTTATGTTTAGGAGGATGACATTTTAAAGTAATTATAAAGGATGAAAACTTTGTAAAAATGAAATAAACACAGCTCTAGCACTGAGTAGAAAATGCATGTATTGGACGACATAGTAACCTACTAATTTCTATTGGGAACCAATTAAATTACTTGCATTATTCCAGTATATCCAAATTCTGGCGACTGTTTTAGCATAGTCTTGCTTTAAATTAAATAGTGGTTTTTTCTGGTACTGGTAGTTTTTACCAATTATTGTCGTTATAGGCTGTTCCCAATTTAAGTGTAAAATGAGCGCCTTTTAGTTATCACTGCGAGAGATACATTTTAGTCATTCATCACATTGTACAATGTTTGTGGAAGATAATTTGACTTCCAGAACAAAAGTTACAATTTTGTACATTTGGAGGACTTTTTTTCCTGTTTAGAGTGATAAAACAGAAAGTGTGAATGAAAAAAAACATAGTAGATGGATAACATGTGTACATTTTGTGAATTGTGTATAATGCTCAATTCAGTTTTCAATTCAGTTCAATTTATTTCCATTTCCAACAATTACAAAACAAAACAACACTTTCCTCTTAGTCTTGTTAGTTTTGGGCACAGGTAAAGTAGGTACATTGTAAATACACAATATGTTTTCTCTGAAGATTGGTGTGAACAGGATATCACTTACAATGTGATAGAGACTGGAGATTATTAAATTGTAACATTTTAATCCTATTAGATTCTTGAATCACTGAAGGACTTCTTGAACCAATTGCACCTAAATCCTCTATGAAACTGTTGACTTGAAGGATTACCATTGATACCCCATGGCCACTCTGTCAACATACATGCAGGATAGCAACTGGTTACCCTCTTAGGAATGACTGGAATCACCAATATCAAAATAATATTCTTGACAAGATACTGGCCTGTCAAAAGTATGATTGAGGACTTTGTCTACATATTATCCAAGATCGTCCTGACTTCAAACCTACAGTGCATGTGTATTTTAGGGGTCCTTTTTTTATTTTTCTTAGTTTTGGTCGTATTAGTCTAATTCTAGACTCACTAGGCTCCATAATGAGAGGAATTTAAGGTTACTGGCAAGTGATACATGTATAATGTGGATTATCAGAGCATGGAAAGGATATAGCCGTACAATGCGTGTCAGGCCTACCGGCCATTCATCAACGTTATTCAAGGGCGTTATTCAAGGGTGATTTGTAACCTTTGTGCAGAAACCTTGATATTTAACCCAGCAGCAACAAAAGGAATGGAAATGTAGAGAGATTTGCTTTGGAAATTAGAAACCTCAATAGAGCTTGCAGAAAAACAATAATAGATTCTATATTAACCCATTGCATGTAGGAACCAAATGTGTCCAGTACGAAGTCTGAGGGAACGGCAGAATTCAGTCATCAATGGGTAAAAGAAAGGTAAACTTTAGCACAGAAAACTCTCGTCACCTCTGGTAGAATGTGGTACCAGTAAACCCCAAAAGACTTTTCTTGAGGAAGAAAAGACTTTCTGCAGAAAAAAATGACATGTGGGCCCTACAGTATATACATAAAATGTGCTCTGATTCCACGACACATGCATCAGCCACAATTGCTAAGTACCAATTTCATACACTAACTGATTACTGAACTTTAAACCCTGGACCAAACGCTATGCTAAAGCCTAATCGTAAGCCTGACCGCTAGTTTGTATGGTCATCTAGTTCCACTTTTTCTTCATAAATATTCCTTATCATGAAAAGGAGGAGATTGTGGATTGCTTGTGGCGAGGCTAGGGTCGGACAGCTTGGGCTGGCCAGGGGTTCGTGCATGTGAGCCTGGATAGCATGCTTTGAATGAAACTCATTTTTCAACTTTTCGCCAAAAAATGATATTCCTTGGGATGGAGCGAAGGGGACAGAATGACGCAATGAAAAAAATGTACATGTAGTGCTTAGGAACAGGTTTCTTTCTTATTTTTCTGACCAAGAAAAAAAATGGTATGCCTTGGAACGGAAATTTGAGTGTAAAAATGGGGGTCTTCTCCGTGGCACACACCCACCGCATATAATATACTGAGTGCCCCCCCCAAGCAGGCCCTTGCCCCCTACACACACACACACACACACACACACACACACACACTAGAAAGAGTCAATCCCATGTTTCTCTTTTCCTCTTGTTGTCCCCTGCCAGTAAGTAACAGTGCCTGTGTGTACACATACTGCATAGATCAGGCTAAATACTATGGTACGGTAGTAGGACAAGTATGCTTTATCACCCCTATTTTAAGTCTGTCACTCTGTTCTCTGCAACAATGAGACGCTTTTTGCCTTTTGTGATCATGGACCTACCCAGGCATTGCGTTATATACCATTTAGTTTCATTTTGACCTCCTACAATGAATTCAAAACCTTCCTGGTTGGCCATCTACATGTAATCTCTTTGCACTTGTATTATAATTGTGAAAGCAAGCTCAGTTTATTTTGAGCTTCATGTATTCATGCAGACATACATGTATGCCATAATTAAAAGATGAAAAGAGCTACAGGTAATAATTCAATAGTGATATCAACATATTGTGAGAAGTCAGTTTCCTACATGTATACAGAACTTTGTCCTCTGCTAGCAACAAGACATTTGGTAATTCCTGAAGCACTCTCCCTTAGATTTCTTTCCATTTAGATGGTAACTAGCAAGATATACATCTAAAAACAAATTGAGATGCTGTGAAGATTTTTCCTCTGCAAGTAGTAACAGGTGAAAGGCAAAAATATTTACACTGTAGAGCCTATGACAGGATGAGGCAGTAAACTCCAACATCATCAATATACATTCATTCATATACCGTGACTACACAGAGTAAAACCTGTGAGAGTTTCTGTGTATGCGACAAGCAACGTGAGCTTGTTGTGTAGGGAGCTGTTGAGGTGGGCGGTCCTAGGATATTGCAGAGGGTATAGACTGATCCGGTTTATCATTGAGGGCAGCAGATGATCAGCCATTCCTACGGTGTCCCGCCATAGATTTACATACAACAATGCAATGCAACACATGTGCAGCTGCATGTAGCACGCAAAGATTGCATACGCTCTAAATGGGGGACACTGGAGTAATGGCACTGCCCACAAATTGATTTTCGGATCAGTCTATAACTGTTATTTTGGGTTCCTTTCAGATTTTTTCCTAAAGTTCAACGGAAATCTTAAATGGAATATGAAATGATCTGTACATGTATCTTTTGATGGTAGGAAGATAGTGTGAGACTAATTTCGTACCAATTTTTTTTTTGCTTCCAAAACTACATGAGCTTTAACTTATGTATCTTAGTATTCAACACGAGTGCTTGCTCTTATGTGAAAATGTACACAGTGTAAAATATTGAAAAGGATTTTCAGTTGGTTGAATAAGACAGTGCTGCTTGAATGCCTACACGTATGCAGTACTGCTGGAAATTTTGTGTGGGATGACTGATACATGTGCATTGGCTTGCCAGTTGCCGAACACGATAAGGGCTTAAAGAGGCCAATTTATTCACTCACTACCTACTAATGATTAATGTCAATCACTTCAATATTGGGATATTTTTTAATCTGTTTCATTTTTTGCTTGTACATGTAAGTCAAGTTTTTCTGTACAAGTTATTTGTTAGATTTAATGACCACAAACATGAGCTGTTGTTTGAAGTTTGTTTCGATAACGGCCATAAAAACCTGTATGTGTATCCCAAATAACTGTTTGTTGATTACTTACATGTACATGTATGGGTGGTAATATGAAAATAATGTCATTTTTGTGTTAGTCAAGAAGAAGTTAATTGTCCAAACAATACTAAACTGGTATGGAATAAGTACATGTCTCTTTATATGTAAGTTTACTCAGACACAGTCACCTTTGTGCAGGAATCAACCAATGAATTTTCCTGATTTTAATTTGTACAGATTTGACAATTAATTTTTTACTATCTTTTTCAAAATACCACCCCTGCTGCAATGGGATGGAATTTTAAAAGTGAAGATTTTGGAATGTGTTTACCTAATAAACAAACAAGAGTGTAAATGCTTGTGTAGACAGAAGGATGAATAATAGTACAGTGAACTTTACTGGTAGTGAATACATTTATTTATTGACGACTTAGTGTGCCTTACATGTCTACATGGTCCCCAGTGGAAATCCATATTGCTTGTGGAAACATATCTAACAGTACAGGTAAATATCCTAGAAGAAGAATATAGAATCTAGTGCATTGAAATGCATGGTATGTGTCTTTGTTAGGTATAGGTTGTTGCCAGTGTATTGATAGGGAAAACCATCGTACCCAATAGACCATGAGTAAACCGGACGAGTAAATGGAATGAATGGTAGGTGTTTACATTAAGGGCGCTTATCCAGCATACAACTGGAAATCTTGCTTCTAGAAAATGATTCACCTTGACCAAATGACAATGTGATGTCACGCTTCAGCTAAAGTTTCGGTACATGTACGTATACATACATACTCTAAATAAAACCTGCTCTCTTAACGTGCTAGATCTACATGTAGGAAACATCCACTCTTTAAGAAAAGTCATAATTGAGATCACTTCACTCTGGAGTGGACATACATGTACATGTACATGTACATGTACCATACATACCCCAAACAGTGGGGCTTTTACTAAACACTTGGGTCGCGTCGCGCTGGAAAACACTCGGGTCGTGGCTCTCTGGGTATGGGGCACCAAGTTAAGTTATTTGGTCCAAAACTGCACAATTTAGTGTCAAAAGTTCACTCAAAACTTTTTTCTATATAGAATTCACGAACAGTGAACCATTTCGTTACAAAATGAAATGCAACAGATGATTTTGCAACAAGAACCTCCCACCAATATGAATAAATAGACAGGATTTATAATTATGATCTCTCATTAAGCCTGCTATAATTATTCACTTCGCCCGGGCATTGACTTTGATTCGTTACAAACACTTTGTGCATAGCAGAGGGCGGGAGGATCAGTTTACCAGAATATGCTTGTGGACGTGGCTATGAGGGTTTTGGTTTTAACTGTACACTGACTGTAGATTTTGGACCGAATAACCTAGTTAACACTTGGCGCACCATACCCAGCGAGCCGCGACCCGAGTGTTTTCCAGCGCGACGCGACCCGAGTGTTTAGTAAAAGCCAACAGTGGAGGGAGCACAATCAGCCACATAGGAAGCACAATCAGCTACATTGTACATGTACATCTAACTTCAGATTTATAGTAAAAACAATCAATAGACAAACCCTGGAATTCAAAGAAGCTAAAAAAGGAATTCCACCATCTTAGTCAGTATTAGTATAATGTAAGTTTGATTTTACAAGACATATGTTATTTGAAAGTACTGTATATAGCGCCATTATCTGGTAATTCCATAATACCAAGGTACATACGTTGTACATTATACCACAATATCATGAATGTACAGGATGTACATGTAAGTAAAAAATTGTTGGAATGAAAGAGTTCAGGTGAAAGAATGGGCATATTATCAGAGTATTGAATGGTAAGAAGGAAGGCAGGTTATATAACAGGCACACACATACTGTGGAATTGCCCTGGAATCAACTCAAAAGTAGCCATACAAATCCTTAGAGATTTAATTCTGCTCTTTTGAGGGTGGACTCATAATCCCAAATACGCAGTGATTCCTTTAACCCATTCATGACAGAGGGTCCACATTTTGTGGTTTGGCCTAATATCTTTGATGCAAAGCCCTAAAAATCATACCAAGTAAATGAGCAAAAAGAGCAAAAATTTCTACACATACTGTGCCCATTTTGGTTGCGTTAATATTCATTGTTTGATGCTGAAAATTTTTTAAAGGAAAATAAGCATTAAAATCCTTAAATTGGCAATGTGATAGAAAGTTTAAAATCACTGTTTTCCCTGTAAATTGGCAACTTTTTGACTTCTCATACTTATCATAATTTCCGTCAATTTATAGTCATTTCAGATACAAGATGTTTTATAAGAAAATGTAACAATAAACTAAAAATGTTGGTTTGCCAATTTGAAGAATAAAAGCTGATCAAATTAGGCTTTAAATAATTCCTGTCACGAATGGGTTAAAGCTCATTTTATACAGTTTGGTAGCGAAAAGAAAATTGGCATGAAACTGACTAAATATTGTTTCACATCGTCCGCCCAGCATGAGATTATGTGATATTCTATTCATGATTTCCGCTGCATATCAGTGAAAATATTTGAAGTGACTTAAAATGTAACAGTTACATTGTGACCTACACTAGGATCCCTGCATCCCTGCACAGTGATCACAGGCTTCGTACACTTGTCACGTACATGTAAACAGAACTTCCACTGGTTTTCTCTCATTCTATAGGCATGTAGTGAGCTACCCACCTGTTCCCATACCCAATAGGAATTCCTATTGTACAGATTGATTGTTGCTTTGTGTAAGAAGCCTTTGACAATAGGTTTAAGATTACTTGTTAATTTGCCGCAAATAGTATGTCCAACATTTCTTTGTATGCGTCCCAAAAGTCAACATTTTTCATTAACAACATTTAACCAATCACAGAATGGCCCATATGCTAATGTTAAGCCCGTTGTGCACCATACAATCCATCTGCAATCCGATAGCATTTGATATGAACATTCAAACATGTAAAATCTTAGTTATGGAAGTTTTGAATAGTCGGATGAATTAAAAAATTGAAATTCCGGGCGATTGCGAGCCTCCCTTTAGGAATAAAAGCGAACTCAATTCCGAATTGTAGTGACGTAATAGCAACTTTGCAATCGGCTACGATTTGAAGCCAGTTTGTTCTCTACTGCCACCACAAGGCTTGCAGTTAACCAGAATTTTCCTTTTAGTATTCCTGTCATTATTCTGAACTTAAAATAAGATCATTCTACCTGTTTAATCTTTCATATTCAATGCTAAATGCCATTTGTTCGAAAATCGGGTTGCAGTCGGATTGTTTAGTGTGCAACGGGCTTTACATGCAGAGTTTGGCTCAAAAGTTTGAATAAATTTCTTAGGTTAGAAATTCATGTAAAGGACTGTGATTGGGAACAAATCCAAAATTAGATTTAGAAGTCATAACCAATAAGGTTGATTTTTAATTGAATTTTGGATTTTTTTCCTGATTCAAGTCAAAATTTAAATTGTACACCTAAAGCAAAAAAGAAAGAAAAAAAAGGATAAAAAACCAATAATTCAAACTTCACTCATTCCTGCCAACTTGTTTCCGTTTAAAGAAAGGCCAATCAGGTTTCTAGTAGTTGCTACCTCATGACACTCTGAGATATTATTCATGTATACAGATTATAAAAATGTGTGGGTTTCATATAAGTCTATAACTTTGACAAATCATATAAACTAGTTTAAATCAAATAATTTAAAATTTAAATTACATAATTCTAATGTTTGATGTATTTCATCGTGGTGTTTTTTCCATTCCTGTTTTGTAGTCTGAAGAAAATGAAGAAGAGATAATGTCAGATTGTTATTCCATGAAAAGTAAATGTCATGGCTAAAGCTTCTTAATAGATCTTCACCAAGGTGCAATGCAAGCCTCTGGATGCTCTGGATCATTTGTGTTGCCTTTAAAGCTATTTTTTTTTTTAGGAAGACCTTGTGACGCCCTGTTAAGTACAAACTGTAGCTCATCAGCCGCTACCACTGATGTATCCAGGCAACTCCTCTTTGTATCCCCATCACCTCTGTCTCGGAATGAACAATTTAATCATGGCACGGGATGAATCAAGCTTGGTGCGTGAAGAACTCCATCATCTTTCAACATGTGCGAGCATGTGGTGTATGTGTGTGTGGGTTCTTGTTGCAGGTCTTCCGGCAGAGGCAGTTGCATCACACATCGGATCATATCATATTGTGCATGCATATGGTGTTTGACACATGGCAGAAGGATATATTTATGCAAAGATCTGAAAAGTGTTTGTGTCATTTGGGGAACATGCATGTTAGCTTAAAAATTACATGCTGTGTTCAGGTGAATGAGAGTGGGATCTATATCTACAACAAGCGCAATTTGATTTTTGATTTACTTGGCATTTACTGAATTAAGTCCTTTTGAGAAAGAGGAGTTTCTTAAAGAGTAAATGTTTTGTGTCAAAGTTTCCTGTGATATAACACTAGTATGTATGTATTCTGAAAGCTTTAGCTTTGGATTATATTCCTGCATTGAAAATGAGACAGAGAACAGGGGAACATTTCATGAAGAGTCTTGTTGGTGATTTTTACTGATTAATTTGCTCTCAGCCAATCAGATGCAAGGATTTTCAGTGGCTTATAACAGTTGTCAGTGAAAATCACTGACAAAACTCGTCATAAAATGCTCCCCAGGTTTAGTGTAAGATGCAGTTGCATTTACTAATTTTCAGATGTTTTTGAATTCAGTTTTGTTCAGTATATAAAAATATTGTGTACGCTGAATGTGGCTTTTCTGGATTAATCATAGAGTGAGGATAAAAGAGATGAGGTGATTTTATTTTGGTTAAATTCTGATCAATACACAGGATCCCATTACACATGACAGGGCTTTGATAATCTTTGCTAAAACATCCAACTACGCATTGCAGAACTTCTTGACATGATCAGTTCATTAGATCAACAAGTCTTATCTCTTTTGTTATTTACTGTTGATATGCATACACCCAGCATGGGTTTGAGCTTGTGGAGGAGCATTTGTAGCATATCCTTTGTGCAGGCATGGCTACTTTAGTTCTGGACTTCTTAAATGACTTTCACCGTGTTCATACTGAGCCCTCGTCCCAGCAACAGAGCAGCTCTGGAGCTGCTACGGGATGGTTGTCAGTTTGAATGCTCTGTCCCGCATAAAACTACATGTACAACGGAGTAACACCATTTCATCTCAGTACCGTATCAAACTAAACGAAAGGTCATGCTCATTATTTTCGGAACTCGGGGTCACCAGCAGGGTCATGAACCGGTCTCATGTTTTACTGCAGAGTGACCCTCGTATAAATACGCAGATAAAATGTAATGCGTTGCAGCAATGGAGTAACTTGCTTTATAGTGTGTTTGCGTTTGATACAGGTTTATGACAGGATAGTTGCTCTGTATCAATCCCGTAGTAAATTCGAAAGCTAGTATGATTGCGGTATTTCTTCCACGTCTCTGTGTCAACCCCTTGCACACTATTTCCATCTCTCTGAAAATTCACCCTCACCCTAAATTTTTATCAGAGAGTGATGCAGTAGACGTTGCGCCCATGCTGCTTATTTCGCAAATGGTGTTGGGTATGATGTGCACACAGAGATACAGTAAGGATAAAATCACTATGAAATGCATCCAGTACTAGACTAAGGCATTGCTTAATCTATGTTTGTAGATCACTGTACCATGCAAGAGGAGGTTTGTTACTTTCGATGTGTGAAATAGAAATAGGCTTATTCGACATATCGTGCATGCAGACATAGGTATAGAAGTGCATTCATTTGAATCTAGTGTTCGGTAAATGTGGACCAATGGAAAGAATAGAAATAATGCATGAATTTACTCTCAAAAAGAGCCTTGGTAAACACAAGTACCAGTATAAAGCAAACAAACAAACTGAACAACAAATACATGAATGGACAATCAAAGAAAAATGACATAGCAAAAATTATGGAAATGGTGGATGAATGTGGTGTTCAGTAAATTTAGACCAATTGAAAGAATAGAAATGAAGCATGAATTTACCCTTAAAAAGAATCTTGGTAAAAACAAGTACCGGTAAGCCAACAAACAAACTGAACAACAAATAATGAATGGACAAACAAATAAAAATGACTGAAATTATGGGGAAAAAGTATGAATTTGCTGATCAGTCGATTTATACCAATGTAAGAATAGAAATGATGCATGAATTTACCCTCAAAAAGAGCCTTGGTAAAAACAAACTGAACAACAAATAAACAAATGGACAAACAAATAAAACTGATATACAAATTATTTAAGGAAGTACATGTACACTACCGCCTAAAGGTTTTGGCATCCGTTTCACTCCGTTTACCGGACCGAACGACGAACAGTGAACGGTGAACGGTTCCTCCCCGATCACCGAATATCGGTGCCGCGCCGAAAGCTCACCGCTGGCTCACCGAACGCTCACCGCGTTATTCTCGGTTCACAACCGATGCGTGTGCTGAATCTACGAGCGCGCATCTCTCTTCAACTCTCGAAGGTCGCGTGCACTATTAAAACAGAATTGCATTGTGACGGCATAATAGCTAAGTTTACAAGCTGTGCGATCGCGCGCCATTGTTTATGACCTGATTAAATGGCTTGAACGATCGTATGCTGTGCACGCGGCATAAGATTGTGAGTTTCACGATGCAAGCGCACATGTACGATTTTTCTTTTGTTTCGTACACATTTTGTCAGACGTGCGATTTATCGAGACTGTTAAAATTTATTTAAAAAAAAAACAATAATAAATTCATGTAATGTTCATACTCAGACTCAAACATGCATCACCTTGATATCACTGTTTCAGAACATAAACACTCATTCAAAACAAAAAACAAAACAAACCAACATGCATCACCTGTACGTCTACTGTATTTTTGTTATTTACTTAATTTGAGATATATCTCCTTTTCTTTCTACGCATACAGGTACGAGACACAGAACTAGAAAAGATATTTCAGTTCGTTTGTACGAGACCCAAGAGCTTCAAAACGAACCGAGTCACTCAATGGCCATTTTGTTACTATTGTGCATGCTTTACTTTCCTTGTTCTTTTTTGTTTCTTACCATGTTAATTAAATATATATGTTTCAGAAATTTTCAAACTATAGTAATTATACAGGGCGGATCCAAGATTTATGGGGATGGGGTGACACAGTCACTAACCTTAAAATTTTTGGCAAGCTTACAAAAACGGTCGACAGTGTCAGATGTATTGATCGGCTATTTCCCATAACGGAAGAGCACCTAGCATGCTTAAGATGGCCCTAAGCAAAGCTCCACAAACTGTTTTTATAACAAGTGTGAGCTATCGTCGTCCGGGGGAGGGGGGGGGGGGGGGGGTCGGCTGAGCGCACCCCTACCAACCCGCAGATCCGTCACTGTCAATTGCACGATGTCTACGAAAAATTGTTTTGACATGTTCACGCTCAGGACTAGATAGCCGCATAGCATACTCTACACATTCTAATTCTAACATACTGACGGTCCATTTCAGAAGTGCCAACTTTATCATTCGTAAAGTAAAGATTGGACAGAGACTTTTTCATTATCAACTTATTGCAAATAAGTTTCATATTCTAATCATTTGCAAATATGTTTTTTCAAGACATGTATGTACTTACCGCACGTCATCTTTTTTTTTCACCAAACGTAAGAGAGAGTTGGTCATCCCTAGCTTTCGTATCCAGGTAGATTCGGCCATCTCTAGCGTTCTCATCCAGTTCTCTCATGCATGGCTCCACTTCGTTTTTCAAAATCAGTTTGCTTACATCCATGTGTGCATGCTTGCTTATCAAATCAGCTTCACATATTTTTGTTTCAACTACGAGAATTCAACATGTGTTTACTTTAATATATTACGCAGTGTCAGAAATTGTGCATGTTGGGTGTGTACTTCGGCAACAAAATGGGTTAGAATATATCATTCTGAACAAAACAATTTATAGAAAAAAATCCGTGAAGGCAGGGTATTTTGTTAGGGCGGCAAGATGACCGATAGGTTGGTTCATTTACGTTAAAAAAAACAGAACCTGTTCATAGCTAACTCAATTTTTCCATATCGTTTTTTTCTACTTTAGTCTTTTTCTACCCCCTTCCTTTTTGGTAATTTAAAAAAAAAAATAGGAGGCGGTTCCACCTGCCCCCATGTAGCACCATCCTGTCTTTAGATATACGATGTTGAGAGAAAGAAAGAGAGAGAAAGAGAAATTGTCGACTCGAATGTTTTCAATACATATTAAGAATTAGGCTGACGTGCTGAAGCTGTGATTTTGAACACAAGGCACAGAACAAGACAGTCATCAGTGGAAAAAAAGGTAAGGGGTAGAAAAAGGGCTTACAAAAGAAGAAAAAACAGGCCCATATTATTAGTATTTTATTGACAAAGACTCAAACATATGCAAAGTAAACTTGTGGGAATAACAGAGGTAGGAAGGGGTTAGGTATAAAGTTAACCGATCATTATGACTTCAAATATTTCTCTTTCCATGTCATGAATAAAATCTAACTTTAAGAGTGTGGCTCGTCATCTGCGAGTACATGTATATGAGCTTATCTAAATCCGGGGGGGGGGGGGGGGCGGTACTCAGATTTGGAACGGACGGGGTGTCCTACTGGAAGAAAGGAATACGCATTGTTAGGAATTTTGCATGCCCGGTTTTTCAGTTGGGGGGGGGGGGGAGGAACATGTTAACACATTGCCCACTGGTGGTCCCTGTACAAAACCTACATGTAATGTAATTCCGGCACAAAACCATACCCCATGTTTGGGGATTTCTTAGATTCTTAGAAAAGCGACTTAACTATACATGGATAGGATAGCGGCATTCACCCCCGCATAGGCCCCCAAAGACCTGAGTATTAAAGGAGTAGACATACCCCATTCCCCCCCTTCCCCCCCCCCCCAAAAAAAAAACAAAGCATAATGCATGTAAAATTTAAAAATAAAAAACAAAAATGTAAAAGAAATATCGTTCAGGGCGTATCTTTGAATCATAGTATGAAGGAAAGCAGTCTAGAACTACCACCTTATCTTCGGTTTATTGAAGATTGGACAGCAAATTCGTCTTTATGGAATTAGTGTCGAGCATTTTACAGTGTTATTGTGAGCATTATTATTTTTCAACATATACTTACCGCACGTCATCGGTTTGTATTTTTATCAAACGTAGCTAGAGTCGGTCATAACTTTCACATCCAGGTCTTTCATCCATGGTGTCGCTTTGTTGTTCTTGCTTATAATTTAAATCAGCTTTATATTGTTGTGTTTCAGCTGTAATTCAATATAAGTTAACATGTGTTTACTTTGTAATACAGTTTTTTTTTTTACCAGGGGCGCCGCCGGTGTATTTTGATACGGGGATGGGGGAGGGGAAGATGACCAAAGTGAGTTACGTTTTGAATTAAAACAGAAATAGAGATACGTGTATGATATAGTTGAATGATACCTCTCTTTTCCCCACATCGTTCTTTGTTTTTTATCCTCTTTTTTCTTTTCATTTTGGTCACTCGAAAAAAAATAGGGCCGTTGCCCCCTGCCCCCTTTAGCGTCGCCCATGTTTTCGACGAAATAAGATCAAATTGAAATAAAGAAAAAAAATTAGACCGAATGTTTTCAAATCATGTTAAGAATTATGTGTAGGTGAAAGCTGAAGCTGTAAATGCGGGATCAAGGCAAAATGTCTGAAAAATTACATAACAGACGAAGTACATGTTTGTGCCACTGCCAATCAATAGTTTTCTTTTGAAAATACATCGAAAATTTTCCTTAATTCCATTGAATGCCCCAAAATTTATAGTACATTTGAAGAATCACCGATCATTGGAATTTTAATTTGTAATCCCCTTCTAGCTTCTCATGCATACCGATCAAGAATCCAATGCGCATATTATCCATAGATAGAAGAGAGTGGGGAAAAGAGAAAACAAAAGACTTGATCGTGACCTCAACACCTGCATGCACTGGCCTTAAATGACCCCATGTTTGTTTACTTCTATACTGGGCGCGGCCGTCTGGCTCTCTCTCTCTCTCTCTCTCTCTCTCTCCCTCTCCCTCTCTCCTTCTGGAGTTCAACTCGTGGCAATTGCGTAATTTACAAGTGCTGCAAATCTTTCAACACTGGTCTTCTAAAGAGGAATTTACAGGGGCGGATTAGCATAATATCGATATGAGTTTTTTTTTCTTTTCATGAGTGGATATAGCAGAAAATCTATGGCCTTACCGCCAAATATTTAAAGGAGTGGACTACCTTTATAAATACTAAACTTGTTCTGCTGAAGAGAGAGAAGAACGGAAGCAAGAGTATAAAGCGGAATAAAGGATACGATATATTAATTGTTTTTTCGTGGGTGATTTTCTTGAAATTGATCGATGTGCTCATAATAATAGGAGCAGAGGAGAAAGAGACGAGTATTAGAACAAACAATTTCGTGCCCTTTGTTTTAATCCGTGCGCGCGCTAGTTCAAAGATTGGCATGGCGGAGGCTCAAGACAAACGTGAAGAATGAAAATGAAATGAAGAAATGATCATAATTATAACTAAATAAAATAAAAGTGCAGGGAATGTGAACAGAAAAAAAAAGAAATGAAACAATCTGAAAATGAAAGGATGTGGAACAATGAAAAATTGAAAATGATTACGAAGATTGAACAGGTCTTGCGAAGTGGGGAGTGATCGTGTCGAATCAAGACACAAAATTAGGATTATTAAACTATGGAAGGGACACATAATTATTATAAAGCTATGGAAGAGAGTCCCTCGATCTATATTGAGGAAAAGAATGAGGGTAGCGCATGTATAATTGAATCGTAGAAGCCTAACTCCTCAGCACAGAAATGAAGAGAAAGAACATTGTCGTAGACGTCCGTAGGTCATGTGGCAAACCATATATTTATGTCAAATCTTCCATTTCTGTCTTTTTTTCTCTCTCTCACAACATAGTGTCTTATATATTCCCCCTTCGACTAATTTATTAATAATCGACGGTATTCCCACTTGTCCTAACGTAACCTCAATTTCAACCAATACAGTCACGTAAATCACTGCACCGAAAACACTCACTGCACTGCATGCACTGCATTCGTAGTTGCACATGATTTTTGTCTGCACCGAGTCCAGACAAGACCCGACACGCTCGCAAACAAAACTCACAAAACCAAGGATTTTTTACTCTGGGATTTTAATTCAGCATCATGAAATTAAAAGGGATTTTGAAGTAATAAACAGTTTACATGAAGGTATGTCCTCTTTTTTTTGTCAGAGTTTGTCTTGTTTTGCTTTACAACAACATATTTAATTTAGTCGAGAAATGCGATACGTGTTGGATCTATGTAGTAGACCACATAGATCTACTTATCGCATTTAGACACTCGAACAGTGAGACAGACGAAGATTTTTTTTTCTCAGTTTTATAATGAATTAGAGAAGAAAAAAAGAGTTAAGTTACACCATAAACTTCACAAGCGTCATTTTCATCAACCATCATTACCATTCCATCATCATTTCATCATCAACAGCAGCTATTTCAACCATCATCCCCGTCATCAAGCTCGGCGTTCCGCATGATGTGTGTACACGTAATAGGCATACACATGTGTTGCATAGCTAGTATCGTAAGTCGGTCATTGTTGCGTCACAATGCATGCAGCGTTCATCGCGCGCGCGCTCTACTTGGCCAAACCGATGAACCGAAGGCTTTGCCGTTCACCTTGAAATCCGCGCGTGCGCGCCCGGTGCCTCACCGAACGCGAACCGATAGCAAACCGAATGCCTCCCGCGGTCTGTCGGTGAGCAGCAAAACCTCGGGGAGGAACCGCGGAAAGCTTCCGAAGCCTCTGGATACATTACCGTTCACCGAACCGATGTGCCAAAACCTTTAGGCGGTAGTGTACTTGTAAAAGCATATCACTTTTGAGATATCAAATACAAAAAAGAGCTCCCCTCATAAATACCGGTACCTACAACAGACTCTGCTTTTTTTTTTTTGGGGGGGGGGGGGGTAAATAAATGTAATCTGTTTGTATCATATCCAGGATTCCGAAAGAATTTTTGGAATTTTTTGCTATTGTGCTTGTCCCATACACTTTTATATGGATTACAGTCAGTTTTTGTATTTTTTTTTTCCATTCAGAGTTCCAAAGATATGCGCAGAAAGAGTAAAAATATAATACTTTTCTGTTTCTGTTTTATATGAGATTACATGGCTCAAAATGATGTTTTTTTTCTGAACAAATGTTTATCTTTAACCTTTAAACACATATATAGTCCATAATTATTTTATTTCTAATCCGTGGCTCTTTAGTCATGAAAATAAAGCAATAAAGGAAGAATTCTAGTGTTATTAAAGTGGAATACCATGTTCTTTGGAGTGGATTCTATGATGTATGCCACAAAACGGCATAATTACCATTAATTTTCCATTCTTTTTTCTCTCTTTTTAATTTTTACAGGGGATTTGGAAAACAGGGATTTCAGTGCACAGGTAAGAAACTATTCCCTATGTTTTTTTGTGAGCAGTTATTTCTGCCATTTTATTTCATAACTGTGTGAGATACCATTTTGTTCTTCTTCTCTGGATCTAGGTTTGTTTATCCTTGAAAGGAGACATGGGATATGTCTTACAGACTTACATGTAGATGTTTGCGTGACTGTGTCTCATTTCAACACGTTTTTTTCAGCAGGCATGTGAAGAATTATGGAGCGTTAAGCCCGCCACACACTATACAATCCTACTGTGACCCAATTTTTTAACAAATGGCATCTTGCATTAAGATACGAAAGTTTAAACAAGTAAAATTATCTTATTTAGATTTCGGAATAATGATAGGAATACTAAAATCAAAATTTTGGTTAACTGCAAGCCTTGTGGAAGGAGTAAAGGCCAAATCGACTTAAAATCATAGCCCATCACAAGATTGCTGTGACGTCACTACGATTTGGATAAGAGTTTGCTTTTATTCGTAGAGGGAGGCTTGCACTAGCCCGGAATGTGGATTTTAGTATTCACACAACTATTCGGAACTTTGATCATTAAGATTTTAACATGTTTGAATGTTCATATCAAATGCTATAACAGATTTTTCGAAAATCGGATCGCAATCGGATCGTGCAGTGTGCGCCGGGCATTAGATTTGCAAAATAGACAAGAGTATTTATTGAGGTTCATGGGCCCCTTCTTCCTATTGGACCCATTTACTCTTTGTACATACATTTTATGATTTCATTAAACTTGTCATCAATAACAAGCTACTGAAATCCTTGCATCTGATTGGCTGAGAGCAAATTTGTCATAGAAATGAGGTAATTGTTACTGATAACAAGTTTTATGAAACAGGGCCCTGTAAGGAAACGAATGTACTGCAGATGTACATTAACATATTGTCACTGTTTTCACGAAGTGATGGATGAGTGTGCAACTTCAAGGAAGGTAGTTTTGAATAAATCACTTTCAAAGTTTTAAACCATAATCTCAACCTCTTTAATGAATGAAGGGTGAATAAATTTTATATCCTGGAATAGGTCATATTCTGGACAATGTTTATTATTAATTATTTGCATATTCCTTTTATATTTTAGGGAAAAATGAGTTGTAAACATACTTTCGTGAAAAAAAAAATCAAGGTCGTGCTTTGATTTGTTTTCACGAAGTGACAGATGTTGGTGAATAATGTCCAAAAATGCAAAAAACTCAAAATTGAAAGAATATTTGATTTTTCTCATTCCCATCACCATGTAAAAAAGGGACGATCTATATGAAATTGAATTGAATGAAGCACTTTAGAAACCCACAATTCCAAGCAGTTTTCTAGACTACAGAGATTAATGCTTGTAAAATTTGGGTATACATGTACGTGTAGTTCACATCTCAGAGGAGGCCACTCAGTATACATATTCCTGTACATATGCATGAGGGGGGGGGGGGGTAGGTTGTTGTGAGCACATATAATGAGCATGCTTACTAGGGGGAGGGTGCAGAAGCTCCGACGTTTTTTTTCATTGCTCCTTGTCTGCTCCCGCTCTTCCTACATTCTCTTACATTTTTCTTTTCTCGCTCACTCTTGCTCACACTTTTTTCTTTTTTTTTTTTTTTTTTTTTTTTTTTTTTGGGGGGGGGGCATTGGGGGGAGGGGGATGACTGCCCCCACCACCTCCTGGCTACTTCGGGGCTATGTGCGCATGTGTAAAGTAATATATTTGACCGACACCCCCCCCGGAGTTCACCGTACATGTATGACTCGACAGTGTGAAATTCTGATAGCATTTTATACACTGGGGATCAGGAGTTATTATAATTTCTATCCCACTCACCCTACTGAAGAGAATTTCTGAATAATTCGTGAAATCTCTCTGGGATCCTAGCTTGCCTGTGATGAAAATTTATGTTCATGAGGAAATCAGCAAGTTGTGACTGGCAGAGAAAATGGGTTCTGTAGCTTGTCATGATGTGATGAACTGATAAGGACAGAATATTTTAGCTGGGTCTCCATCAGCTCAAGTTTGAAGAATTGTGCGCTATTTTGGGATCTGGGGTATTGGATCGAACTTGGCAGGCTAATTCCGTCTTCATATGAGAATTAGCTTGCTATTCTATGAACCGACTAATTCATGGGATCAGAAAGAGCAGGCTATTCTTCAGGCTCAAACTGGTGAGGACACACTTTTAGTCTTGAGAAGATGGAGCAAAGGGACAGGAGAAAAGGGGGGGGGGGGAGAGAGAGAGAGAGAGAGAGAGAGAGAGAGAGAGAAGGAGAGGGAGTGAGAGATAGAGAGAGAGAAAGCGATGGGGCAACAAAAAACTAGGAGGAAAGGATATGAAACAACGGAAGGTGCTTTCACACCTACCTGATCATGAAAAATACGTGGTATTTTCTGATTGGGTACTGCCCCAGATAGAAAAACACCAAGTTATTTTGCCAGTGTGAATCGAAAGTACTTGTAATATCCCCAGAAAAAAATACATGGAGTTTAGTTAGGTATTTCCTCCAAGGTCGCTGGAATATTTACAGTGTGAAAGCAAATTATGAGAACTTCTATCCCATCAAACACTAGCGCATGAACCATAATGCACACGTCGTGTTGCAAAGAGGCTTTAGATTTGGGGAAGACGCAGTACAATCAAACAAAGCATGCATGCTCAGATGTGAACCTGATGCGAACCATTGTTACGTCATAAAACAGGGTCTTGCGTCGCGTATTGGGGAGGACGCGTATGCGCGCAGTAATCAAACAAAGCGCGCAGTGATCAAACAAAGCGCGCACACAAATATGAACCATTATTACGTCATAAAAAAGGATCAACAAAGTTTTGCGTCGTGTATTGGGGAGGACGGTAAACTGGCCCCAGAACCGTCGTGTAAAACAGACGATGCAGGATGGACTGGAAAACAGCTGTCTCGCACAACAACATTTTTGCCAAGATACCGCGTCGTCTGAGCTGCATCATGTATCTAAAGCTCCCTATTGCTATGGATTCACAAATTGCAAGAGTTAAATGCAAAGGAATTATGTTTCTGTCGAGATGAATAATAATGAGTAATTGAGTATAGTGCTATGACTGGTAACTTCATGGCTTGCCAGGGGTTCATGCCTTAGAGGCTTTTCAAGCTTTTGTGTTTGAGAAGGAAGAAGGAGAGAGAAAGAAAATTAAAGAAAGGCAATCTAGAATGATTAACAGCACAACTCTGAGGGAAAGGGAGGGGGGGGGGGGGGGACATCAGGGCCCCGTTGCATAAACTTGTTATCAGTAACAAGTGCCACATTTCTGTGACAAATTTGCTCTCAGCCAATCAAATGCAAGGATTTCAGTATCTTATAACATTTAGTGCAACTTGTTATTGGTAACATGTTTCATGAAACAGGCTCAGGTAGCACATTATTTTAATAGCATATGAGATACATCACATTCTTAGGTACCTGTACTATGAGAAGAAAAGAAATCACAAAGAATAAGGGGAGGGGTAAATTGATGAGAAGGAACAGATTACTGGTAAAAGGGAAACCCCCCCTTTTGGTCCATGAAATTTCAATCATGAATACTAAACATTCCTTAGAATTATGCTTTGAATTGTAAAACCACATTAGGATTTTGCCCATTTTGTAGACCTCATTTCTTTTGTCATGAGTAAAATGTATTAGAGTAATGTATTATCACAACTGATGACAATGAAAGCAAAATAAACTGTAGATCCCAGAGACTATTGACAGGCAGTGGAATGCCTCAAGGCTCTCATGTGTCCATTTCCTGGTCTTTTGTTCTTATAAATGCAAGCCAGCAGAATAAAACTAATATACAAAATAAAACCGAAATCTGAATTCCATCTCTTGTTTTACCTCATAAAATTTAATGATGCGATCACTGAACTTGCTGCAGTTTTCATGCTGATGAATACTATGGTTACTATATATATCTGTATATTGATTGAATATTTGTAGAAAGAAATGATCATTGATTTCATGAGAAAAAGAAGGAAATGATTTGTATTAAGGTTAAAAAGATAAATGAGAGAAAAAAAAGGAAATGATTTGTATTAAGGTTAAAAACTAAATTTTTAAAAATCTACTGCAGTTTTATGCAAGTGTGTTCAAAAGTAGTCACCAATGAGATGGTTTTCTTAAGATGCATTGATTTTTTAATTTTCATTTACTGGTACATGTACCGTAATTAACGTTCTATAAACCGCACACGTGTATTAACCGCACCCCCAATTTTTGACCCCTCTGGTGAAAAAAAAAAAAAATACACACATAAACCCTTCTTCTCTCACTCTGAACAACATTTCGTATTTCCAAACAAAATGGAAAATCAGACATGAAATGAAAGGATTCAGTAAACTAAATACCAGTTTAAAAGAAGAAAAGGAAGAGTAGTTCAATCCACATTCCGATTGTCCCGGCGACAGCTGCTCTTATATCCAACTTTCCACCATCATATAGCCACCGAATCCCGTTATAGTTGGCGATCTATACACACTCAAACACACGCATCATGATACACGGATGATGCTCATCTCGCATGCACTGTACTTTTGCAATGCAGACGAGGCTGGCTTTAGTCAGGTGACAAAGCATTAGTCAGGTGACGAAGCTTTAGTCATGTGACATTTTGAAAGTCCCCGGAATGCGCAAGGGACATGTCACAGCAAGTTGAATTCCCTTGCAAGACGCACGCATCACAGACGCAAGGCTCGTCGATGGCATTGCACTTTCCCAATGCAGACGAGGCTGGGCTTTAGTCAGATGACGTTCATTTTAGTCATGGGACAGTTTGAAAAGTCCCCGCTGCGTAAGGGACATGTCCATGCAAGTTGAATTCCCTTGCAAGATACACGACGCACCCATGCACACAACAGTCCACATTCTCGTGAGTGTCGGTACAGGAAATATCATGCTGCTAATTGCAACGTGGAATTTCAACCTGTAACTTCTGTAAACTGTAAGTTCTTACTTGCCGACGTTACCGGGACCTTATACCCGCTAAATAACTTGTCTGTATGGATGACTGACTCTTGTTATTCCTGGCGAATTCTGGCCCAGAGCCTGTCATTGTGTATTAACCGCACCCCCGACTTTTCACTCTTCCCCGGCGGGGAAGGAAAAAAGTGCGGTATATACAACGTTAATTACGGTATGTAATCCTTCACTGTTTTGGCAGTCTCATGAGTATAAAAGATAGACCCTGACTGTAATACTGCTAAGTGTCTTTTTATTAGGTGTAAACTGGTTGAAATTGCCCATATTTTGATATTTTATGTCTATTGGACAAAGAAAGGCTTGCATTTCTCCATAAGATGCACAGTTTGTTTTTGAAAAATATTAGAGATCAAGCAACATGCATCGCGTCTCTATCAAAATGAGTGATTTAATGAACTGTGTTTGAAAAGTGGGGACATTGTGATGAATTTTGAATGGTCTTAGGTGACAAAAACTACCTTCTATCATTATCAGGGTGCCATTGTATAAAACTTGCTATTATAGTAACTTTGTCATCAGTGGTAACTTTCATGGAATACTGGATTTGATTGGCTGTTGAGCAATGTTACCATGGTAGTTACCCATTAATGCCAAGTACTATAATGGCAAGTTTTTGTGCAACGGCACCCAGCAGTCATGTGGTTTTGTTTTTATTTTGACAATATATAGTTTGTCGTTATTGTGTATTGACATTTTATTTTCAGTAAAAACAGAAAGAAAGAAGAAAAAGATAGGTATCTGATCAGAAACATGCACTTCTTGATGTGGCTTGATGTGCTTGCCATCAGTAACGGGAAACAGTAGGTGCTTTTTCACCTACCGTATCAGGAAAAATACCTGTAAATTACGAGAACCTTTTCAGACCCCAAAATACCCGATGATTTTTTTTGTGCATTCACACCTCCCCGGAACTAGACATCTACAGGAAGTGCTTGTAGTATGAGCTTGTGCATTACGGTTCTTGTGTTCGATGGGATAGAAATTTGCTTTCACATTGCAAATATCCCTGTGACCTTGGAGAAAGTACGCATAATTTGAGAAAGTATGTACTAACTACGGTTTTTTTCTTTGGGGATATTAAAACTAATTTTCGATTCACACTGGCACAAATACCTGGTATTTTTCCTGATCGGGTAAGTGTGAATGCACCTAGTGGAAAATTATATGTGAACAGGGCACAAACAACAGTTTAGATTTGAATCTGTTTTATGAGGGGAGGATAGACAAGGAATCGTTTGATTGATGAACTCAATATGAGAAGTAATCTGAAAAGTAATTGAGTTCTGCCTTTTCTGCTCCAATTCTTTACCGTCATGTCAGGCAATCGGTGTATCACGACGAACTCATGAAACGACATGCCGTTTAGATGGAGATGGGAGGAAGAATTTGGTTAATGCATTTTCATTCCAAAATTTGTAGAGGATGCTGATGTTGTTATAAAATTCAAGGAAAATGTGAAATGAGAAATAGCAAAATTATTAAATGAAAAGTATTACAGAGCCATTACACTGGCTTCGCATTGTGACGTACGCGCAAAGGCTGAAGAGCAGGAGGATACATTGGTTTGTGAATCATACAGTGTACAGTGACAATATACAGGTTGTACTTGTACCACTTTTGTATTGAAGCAAGGTGGGTTGAGTCTGGACTCAGACTGCCTTCCAAAAGTCCATAGATGATATACGTAATGCTAGTAAGCCCCCCCCCCAAAAAAAAATCATGTTGCCCTCACATGCACAAAATTTGAAAATTGGTTGGTCGTCAATTTTTTTTTTTTTCTACCCCACTGGACGTAACTGTTATGCACGCGAGGGAGCCGACACTCATGTGTAATATGTGCAGTTGTGTGACGTGAGAGAGTTAAATTTCTGATATTTTTTATGAGTTTCTAATGGGGGAAAACGCAGGCAGAACACAGTCAAAATGCATATAAAAGTGTTTTTTTAAGCATTGAATACAAAGGTTTAGCAAATTCTTCGTCCAAATCTGAGATTTTTCTCACAAAAACGGTTGCATTTGTATATTTGGGTCTGCTAAAAAAAAAAAAAAAAAAAAAAAAAAAACGAACCTGTTTTTTCGCATTTTACGGTCGGTCGAGTGAGGGCAATATAACAATTTTTTTTCTTTTTGCCTAATGATAGTAACGAGTACCGGAAGAGCATTGAGGGTTATGTACAGTTTTGGTAGGCCCTCAAAGCTTTTCATCAGGTTTCGTTTCTTGTAGCTAGTCAGCTGCAAGATAGAAGCCAAACTTAAATGCTGTGAAATTTGTTGATCCTCAAGTTGAATTTTAAACAAATACAACTTTAGGCATAGAGTATTTTTTTCATCTTGGGGTCAGTGACATAAAGTCACACAGTGCCTGCATATGCTTTCAAACCCAAATGTAGGGCTAAGTGTAGCTTGTTTCATTGCATTCATTTCAGATATTTATACTAAAATTCATCAGAAATCATAAATGGAATATCGCGTGATCTCACACGGATCTGAAATGCAAGTCAGATGATGTGAAATACTTAATCAGTTTTATGTTGAATTTCTTTTTGCTACCAAAATTGTACATTGACTTCAAAGCTACATGTACACAATATATTTGGATTATGGTTATCATGACTTTTCAACAGAAATCATTAGCTGTATCAAGATGCATTTAGCATGGCAGCAAATCTCAGAAATTGATTGAAAGCGAAAAGCTATGGCCTTCTGGTGTTATAGCAATGTACGTAGGCCTGATGGTACTTGCACCGTGCCTTCATTCATTTCAAACTACGGTATTTTGAGTAGCATGAATAAAATTTGAAAACAGGATGTAAGGAGTATTAATTTCCAGTTTGTATGGCCTTTAAGAGTACAGTAAATTGGGTCAGTTCATACAGTTTCCAGCTCATTCATGTATCAAGCCTGAGGCACTGATAGAGAAAACTACTGTGTGTGTGAATCACGTTTCATCAAGGATGTCACATATCACCATGTACAAAGGTTGATTGCAAAAACTCTAGGCCATTTTTTTTACATTTTTGAAATGACACCACCATTGTATCAAACCCCAAAATGCCTTCTATACTACTTCCTTTATCATAATTCAGGGAAAATATTGGGATTCTCCTACTTCAAAAATGAGATTCAACAGTAGAGGGCGGGCGACCATTCCCCCAATACATGTACAGCACAGGTCGGCACATGCGCAGATACAAATCCAGCACCGACGATTTGACAAGATTTCTTCCAGCTTCCATAGAAAATTGTACAGCTAGGTTTAAGTAACAAATCCCCTCATTCGACAGAAATATTGTTCAAATTCTCTTTTTCCATAGGCTTTTGATGTTTGAATTTCAAAGTGTTTCACAGATGAGAATAATTAAAACAGAGGCACTTTTTACTTCCTGAAAAGAAATTTATAGGTTCATGGACTTTATATTGAGAAGTATTTTTGGACATGGACATAATGTAAGGAAGTCAATCATTGAAAATCCAGCCTTTTGAATGGTTACCTTGATTGTGCTGGGGTCACATGTATATTTATAAATTTTTATCAAGAAAAAGAGGGGAAAATGCAAAACTGAAATGCCACTTTGACTTGTTTGTATATCTTTTTTTTTTTTTTTTTGTGGGGGGGGGGGGGGGGGTAAAGGATGACTCTGGTACATGCATGTATATCCATGTCATTGAGGCTCTTGTCTTTAATATGACAGGTTTTTGATTTGGTCCTTGCAACAATTTTGTAGGAGCTTGCTGTCTTGGACAAGGTGTTTTGGCCATTGTTCTCTGGAAAACCCTTGACCCATGTGTATTTAATGGGTATGTCACAATTCTGTAGTAACGAATAGAGTGTACGAATGCCCTTGGGAAGAGCAGTATTAACGTATAGTACTGAAGAGGCTATCCGGGTAAATCTGGCATGTACAAATGTAAGTGTTCATGTCCATTATTTAGCGGTGGGCATTATCTGTATTGCATAAGGTACAAATAAATTGTATTGAAACATTTTGTATTAAAGTGACATTCAGTATCATGCAGTTTACTGCCATTTGACAATGATTATGCTACCTCAGAATACAGGGACCATCTTCCAGTATAAATTCCCTACCTGCATAAATATATAGGTGTATTAAAGTACACGTCATGTGATATTCGATATGATGCTTTCACACTCCACGCATCAGTGTTTTTTGTGGAATACATGTAAATACCTGTATTTAGCCCCACGATCCATTCATATGAAGGTCTTTTCAAAAAAGGCTTTCAAATACCATTTCCTATATATATATATAGGCTTGTCTAGAAAAGCTCAAATGGAATGTAACTGATATACATGTATTATTTTCTTTACTTTAGAGGGTTATAATGGAGCATTGCAGTATATGTCTAACATTAGGGTAGTGTATGTACATGTACAGTAATAGCTAAGAGTGTACAATAGAGATGTGCATTGATCAGGATAAGGGTGCTCGTGTTGAGTGTATTGTGTAGATGCTATGATAATCAGGAAAGTACATGTATGATATGTCACTGCAGATGGAGTCAAAGGTTTGCAGGTCGATGAGCGATTCTACTCATGATTCTTGATACGTTTCCACATTAGATTCACATTTTTTAAATTGGTTACTCGGATCAGAAGAATATTGCAAAGCGATGCTAAATTGCAGTGTGAAGTAGTGATATACTGTAAGTGTGAAAACTCACAAGCAACATGAGCTGTCATACATCCAACGATGAGCACCATACCCGTGAAGGGGTTCAGATTTCACTAGGCCTGCTTACCCCTCTCCTGCAACGTCCCTCGAAATCAGGAGGATACCAAGAGAAGAAAAAAAAAATCTTATGATAAAAGTAGTCGTCACTTATACATGCAGAGATGCCAACTGTTCCTTTTTGCAGTAATTTATACTGTTTTTATCAAAAATACGGCAGATTTCGTGGAAAATGCTTTTTTCCAACTTGTATTTACTACACTGTCTATTGCAGAAAAGGTGAAAATACTGTTTTTCCATCCAAAATCCTTTTTTTCATCCCTCAAAATACTGCAACACTTTTAGCAAGGTTGGCATCTATGTACATGTGCAAGGAGTGATAAATAAGAGTGCTGTCATTGTTACCCATTGAAAATGTCCCAATCACTTAAAATTGAAAAATTGAATTGCGCATCAACGTCATTATCAGCCAAACCCGCCCGGTTTTTGATGGAGTGTCCCAACATGCGTCAGACCAGCGCGTACATAGAGTTACATGTTTGGGCACGTACACCTTAGTGTTTTTCTGGTGACCTTCATCTCCACAGATGCAAATTGGGCAGAACTTTTTGACATGATGTCATCATTGCATCATTTAGTAAGTGATGATATTGGTACAATGCATGTTTATCACTAATCAACATAACGGTTATTTGAGGTATACCATACATACATGTCCTCTCATGAACCATGTTATATGCCTCATAATTACTTCTATTAGTTACCAACAGCATAATAATCACCGACATGTAAATACATTAATACATGCATTGATTACCCATTCCGGGCATCAGTCTTCATAATTGTAGACATGCATCATTAGTCAGATCATTAAATCCCACTGTATCAGGTGTGAGGTATGAATTAATAAAGAGTTCATTAAAAGTTAGTGAATAGGAGGATCTAATGGCTTAGCAGTTTACCATTTTCCCCTATCAAATCTGTTTCTTGGTAATAGTAACACTGGCCTCTAAATGTATGAAATTAGCTTCCCTCACAATCCAGGCTCATCTTTTAAACATTTAAAGTTTATAAAGAAATTAAATAGGAAACCAAATTGAATGATATTGATAAATATATAAAAACAAACAAACAAACAAACAAAACAGCTGTGTATAGTAGCTTTGGAGAACTGTACTATAGCTTGGGTACTCTGTCTCAGGTTACCACCCCCCCCTCCTCCAACAAAACAATACATGAAAACTGTGGAAAGGGACTGGAAGTATGTATTTTAGGGATGCACATGTAGATCATTGAAAACTACTTTTTTAATGCTAAAGTTCATGGTCTTTACTGGCGCATTACCTTTAATCCAACTTGGAAAACAGAATTGTAGCTGATCTGGAAAGGGCATGGATTTGGTGTGATGATGATTTGACCAGCCTGCTTTTATTGACTCTAGTAGTATATATCCAATTTACTTGGGGTAAATAAGATAGGAGCTTTAACAAATTTACATATTTGACAAGTCTTGAATACTAAATATACTTTGAGATCTTGGTCATGCCTATATTTAGCATGTGGTGCTTTGAACTATTTTATCAGGAAGACAGTTCTCTCAAAATATTTGATTTTAACCATTTAGAAGTATAGATACTAATGCGATGTAAATTGTGCAAACTGGATTGTCAGCTATATCATTTGTGTTTATTTCTATATTATTATCATAGATCATGATGTATAAAGTAAAATGGAAATTAAGATGAATATTTTGTCAACTAAAAGCTAGAGTGTAGTAATTGAGTATGCCTAATACTGGGAAAAAATGTGTGAAATTTGATGATCTCAATGGTATTCATTTGTTTTTTTCATCATAAAGATGTTTGTTTTGGTTATTTTTTTTTTAAAGTAAACTATTCAAGATTTTGTTGAATTACAAATATGATTGATATTATGTAGCTTTAAGTTTATCAATATATGACAAAATAAGATGGGATAAAGAGAAATTTTTCTCTTGACAAACAACTTTGAAAATGCTTTTGTAAAGCTCATAAAAGATAGAAGAACGTAAATTGCTATGAGAATTTTTACTCTTTTTTCCTTGTAGGACTCCTTTCAGTTCCAAAAGAAGTTTTGTATAGTGAGTATTAGAGCATGGACGATGACTTCAGTGCGTGCATATAAAGAGAGTTAATGTTAGGATTTTGAGCTTCCTGTTAAAATGAGCATTTTAATTAGGTACTGAGAATTAGAGTACAGGTAGATGTCATTATGACATCTACTGTAAACGCTGATATTTTCGCGTGATTAATTTTTGGCGTTGAGCGACTCCAAAACATATTGACGGGTTCTTGAATTCGCGCTGCACAGTTACTCACTCCCAAAACTAAAATGTAAGATTCAATGCATGACAATTGTTTTTCTTCCCTAGCTTTAACTTAGGCGCTAAAATGGTCTCATTTGGATAAAAAATTAGGCACACAAGTCTACACACCAGTGCGGCTTCATTTATTGTTTCACACACACGCAGTCCATTCAAATGCATACGGCAGATCCACAACTAGTACACATATATGCAAGCACTCTGGATTCAAATACGTATTAGTCTATATATATATTAATCAGCTGGAGCACGCAATTCAGCATCCATTCAAAACAACCATAAGAAATCTAATATTTTTGCGTGTTCTAGAATTCGCGCCCGCTGAAAATAGCGCAATCCGCGAAAATTAATGTACCGCGAATATTTCTGCTTTTACAGTACCGTACCTGTACTATGAAGGATGTGGTCTTGTGCTGCGGTGTCCGTGGTGTGTGTGTGTTACAGTTTAAATGTGGTTTTATAGTTTTGCAGGTACCTGTTTTTGTGGGCAGTTTAGGAACGTATGATATGACTATCAGTTTCATTTGAGATATTGACTTTTATTTCTGTCAAATGTAGAGTTTCCTTTACAGTTTATCACTTTTAGGACATTTTGA
>CM057155.1:26404287-26423009 GCA_029962745.1 Echinometra lucunter | reverse complement strand
ATTATCACAACTGATGACAATGAAAGCAAAATAAACTGTAGACCCCAGAGACTATTGACAGGCAGTGGAATGCCTCAAGGCTCTCATGTGTCCATTTCCTGGTCTTTTGTTCTTATAAATGCAAGCCAGCAGAATAAAACTAATATACAAAATAAAACCGAAATCTGAATTCCATCTTGTTTTACCTCATAAAATTTAATGATGCGATCACTGAACTTGCTGCAGTTTCATGCTGATGAATACTATGGTTACTATATATATCTGTATATTGATTGAATATTGTAGAAAGAAATGATCATTGATTTCATGAGAAAAAGAAGGAAATGATTTGTATTAAGGTATTAAGATTAAAAAGTAAATGAGAGAAAAAAAAGGAAATGATTTGTATTAAGGTTAAAAACTAAATTTTTAAAAATCTACTGCAGTTTTATGCAAGTGTGTTCAAAAGTAGTCACCAATGAGATGGTTTTCTTAAGATGCATTGATTTTTAAATTTTCATTTACTGGTACATGTACCGTAATTAACGTTCTATAAACCGCACACATGTATTAACCGCACCCCCAATTTTTGACCCCTCTGGTGAAAAATAAAAAATACACACATAAACCCTTCTTCTCTCACTCTGAACAACATTTCGTATTTCCAAACAAAATGGAAAATCAGACATGAAATGAAAGGATTCAGTAAACTAAATACCAGTTTAAAAGAAGAAAAGGAAGAGTAGTTCAATCCACATTCCAATTGTCCCGGCGACAGCTGCTCTTATATCCAACTTTCCACCATCATATAGCCACCGAATCCCGTTATAGTTGGCGATCTATACACACTCAAACACACGCATCATGATACACGGATGAGCTCATCTCGCATGCACTGTACTTTTGCAATGCAGACGAGCTGGCTTTAGTCAGGTGACAAAGCATTAGTCAGTGACGAAGCTTTAGTCATGTGACATTTTGAAAGTCCCCGGATGCGCAAGGACATGTCACAGCAAGTTGAATTCCCTTGCAAGACGCACGCATCACAGACGCAAGGCTCGTCGATGGCATTGCAACTTCCCAATGCAGACGAGGCTGGGCTTTAGTCAATGACGTCATTTTAGTCATGGGACAGTTTGAAAGTCCCCGCTGCGTAAGGGACATGTCCATGCAAGTTGAATTCCCTTGCAAGAACACGACGCACCATGCACACAACAGTCCACATTCTCGTGAGTGTCGGTACAAGGAAATATCATGCTGCTAATTGCAAACGTGGAATTTTCAACCTGTAAATTTCTGTAAACTGTAAGTTCTTACTTGCCGAGCGTTACCCGGCACCTTAGACCCGCTAAATAACTATGTTGTATGGATGACTGACTCTTGTTATTCCTGGCAATTCTGGCCCGAACCTGTCATTGTGTAATTAACAACCACCGACCCCCGACTTTTCACTCTTCCCGGCGGGGAAAAAGTGCGGTTTATACAACGTTAATTACGGTATGTAATCCTTCACTGTTTTGGCAGTCTCATGAGTATAAAAGATAGACCCTTGACTGTAATACTGCTAAGTGTTCTTTTTATTAGGTGTTAACTGGTTGAAATTGCCCATATTTTGATATTTATGTCTATTGGAGCAAAGAAAGGCTTGCATTTCTCCATAAGATGCACAGTTTGTTTTGAAAAATATTAGAGATCAGCAACATGGCATCGCGTCTCTATCAAAATATGAGTGATTTAATGAACTGTTGTTTGAAAAGTGGGGACATTGTGATGAATTTTGAATGGTCTTAGTGACAAAACTACCTTCTATCATTATCAGGGTGCATTGTATAAAACTTGCTATTATAGTAACTTTGTCATCAGTGGTAACTTTCATGGAATACTGGATTTTGATTGGCTGTTGAGCAATGTTACCATGGTAGTTACCATTATGGCCAAGTTACTATAATGGCAAGTTTTTGTGCAACGGCACCCAGCAGTCATGTGGGTTTTGTTTTATTTTGACAATATATAGTTTGTCGTTATTGTGTATTGACATTTTATTTTCAGTAAAAACAGAAAGAAAGAAGAAAAAGATAGGTATCTGATCAGAAACATGCACTTCTTGATGTGGCTTGATGTGCTTGCCATCAGTAACAGGAAACAGTAGGTGCTTTTTCACCTACTGTATCAGGAAAAATACCTGTAAATTACGAGAACCTTTTCAGACCCCAAAATACCCGATGATTTTTTTGTGCATTCACACCTCCCCGAACTAGACATCTACAGGAAAGTGCTTGTAGTTATGAGCTTGTGCATTACGGTTCTTGTGTTCGATGGGATAGAAATTTGCTTTCACATTGCAAATATCCCTGTGACCTTGGAGAAAGTACGCATAATTTGAGAAAGTATGTACTAAACTACGGTTTTTTTCTTTGGGGATATTAAAACTAATTTCGATTCACACTGGCAAAATACCTGGTATTTTTCCTGATCGGGTAAGTGTGAATGCACCTAGTGGAAAATTATATGTGAACAGGGTGCAAACAACAGTTTTAGATTTGAATCTGTTTTATGAGGGGAGGATAGACAAGGAATCGTTTGATTGATGAACTCAATATGAGAAGTAATCTGAAAAGTAATTGAGTTCTGCCTTTCTGCTCCAATTCTTTACCGTCATGTCAGGCAATCAGTGTATCACGACGACTCATGAAACGACATGCCGTGTAGATGGAGATGGAGGAAGAATTCGGTTAATGCATTTTCATTCCAAAATTTGTAGGGGATGCTGATGTTGTTTATAAAATTCAAGGAAAATGGGAAATGAGAAATAGCAAAATTATTAAATGAAAAGTATAACAGAGCCATTACACTGGCTTCGCATTGTGACGTACGCGCAAAGGCTGAAGAGCAGGAGATACATTGGGTTTGTGAATCATACAGTGTACAGTGACAATATACAGGTTGTACTTGTACCACTTTCGTATTGAAGCAAGGGTGGGTTGAGTCTGGACTCAGACTGCTTCCAAAAGCTCATAGATGATATACGGAATGCTAGTAAGGCCCCCCCCCCAAAAAAAATCATGTTTGCCCTCACATGCACAAAATTTGAAATTGGTTGGTCGGTCAATTTTTTTTTTTTTCTACCCCCACTGGACTGTAACTGTTATGCACGCGAGGGAGCCGACACTCATGTGTAATATGTGCAGTTGTTGTGACGTGAGAGAGTTAAATTTCTGATAATTTTTATGAGTTTCTAATGGGGAAAACGCGGGCAGAACACAGTCAAAATGCATATAAAAGTGTTTTTTTTAAGCCATTGAATACAAAGTTTAGCAAATTCTTCGTCCAAATCTGAGATTTTCTCACAAAACGGTGCATTTGTATATTTGGGTCTGCTAAAAAAAAAAAAAAAAAAACGAACCTGTTTTTTCGCATTTTACGGTCGGTCGAGTGAGGGCAATATAACAATTTTTTTCTTTGTGCCTAATGATAGGAACGAGTACCGGAAGAGCATTGAGGGTTATGTACAGTTTTGGTAGGCCCTCAAGCTTTTCAATCAGGTTTCGTTTCTTGTAGCTAGTCAGCTGCAAGATAGAAGCCAACTTAAATGCTGTGAAATTTGTTGATCCTCAAGTTGAATTTAAACAAATACAACTTTAGGCATAGAGTATTTTTTCATCTTGGGGTCAGTGACATAAGTCACACAGTGCCGCATATGCTTCAACCAAATGTAGGGCTAAGTGTAGCTGTTTCACTTGCATTCATTTCAGATATTTATACTAAAATTCATCAGAAATCATAAATGGAATATCGCATGATCTCACACGGATCTTAAATGCAAGTCAGATGATGTGAAATACTTAATCAGTTTTATGTTGAATTTCTTTTTGCTACCAAAATTGTACATTGACTTCAAAGCTACATGTACACAATATATTTGGATTATGGTTATCATGACTTTCAACAGAAATCATTAGCTGTATTCAAGATGCATTTAGCATGGCAGCAAATCTCAGAAATGATTGAAAGCGAAGCTATGGCCTTCTGTGTTTATAGCAATGTACTGTAGGCCTGAGGTACTTGCACCGTGCCTTCATTCATTTCAAACTACAGGTATTTTGAGTAGCATGAATAAATTTGAAAACAGGATGTAAGGAGTATTAATTTCCAGTTTGTATGGCTTTAAGAGTACAGTAAATTGGGTCAGTTCATACAGTTTTCCAGCTCATTCATGTATCAAGCCTGAGGCACTGAATAGAGAACTACTGTGTGTGTGAAATCACGTTTCATCAAGGATGTCACGTATCACCATGTACAAAGGTTTGATTGCAAAAACTCTAGGCCATTTTTTTTTACATTTTTGAAATGACACCACCATTGTATCAAACCCCAAAATGCCTTCTATAATACTTTCCTTTATCATAATTCAGGGAAAATATTGGGAATTCTCCCTACTTCAAAAATGAGATTCAACAGTAGAGGGCGGGGCGACATTCCCCACATACATGTACAGCACAGGTCGGCACATGTGCAGATACAAATCCAGCACCGACGATTTGACAAGATTTCTTCCGGCTTCCATAGAAAATGTACAGCTAGGTTTAATAACAAATCCCTCATTCGACAGAAATATTGTTCAAATTCTCTTTCCATAGACTTTTGATTTTGAATTTCAAAGTGTTTACAACAGATGAGAATAATTAAAAAATAAGCACTTTTTACTTCCTGAAAAGAAATTTATAGGTTCATTGACTTCATATTGAGAAGTATTTTTGGACATGACATAATGTAAGGAAGTCAAATCAATGAAAATCCAGCATTTTGAATGGTTACCTTGATTGTGCTGGGGTCATATTTTATAAATTTTTATCAAGAAAAAGAGGGAAAAATGCAAAACTGAAATGCCACTTTGACTTGTTTATACTTTTTTTTGGGGGGGGGGGGGGGAGGGGAAAAGGATACTCTGGTACATGCATGTATATCCATGTCATTGAAGGCTCTTGCCTTTAATATGACAGGTTTTTGATTTGGTCCTTGCAACAATTTTGTAGGAGCTTGCTGTCTTGGACAAGGTGTTTTGGCCATTGTTCTCTGGATAATCCTTGACCCATGTGTATTTAATGGGTATCTCACAATTCTGTAGTAACGAATAGAGTGTACGAATGCCCTTGGGAAGAGCAGTATTAACATAGTACTGAAGAGGCTACCCTGGGTAAATTTGGCATGTACAAATGTAAGTGTTCATGTCCATTATTTAGCGGTGGGCATACTGTATGCATCAAGGTACAAATAAATTGTATTGAAACATTTTGTATTAAATGTTACATTCAGTATCATGCAGTTTACTGCCATTTGACAATGATTATGCTACCTCAGAATACAGGGACCATCTTCCAGTATAAATTCCCTACCTGCATAAATATATAGGTGTATAAATTACACGGTCATGTGATATCGATATGATGCTTTCACACTCCCACGCATCAGTCTTTTTTGTGGAATACATGTAAATACCTGTATTTGGCCCACGATCCATTCTATATGAAGGCTTTCAAAAAGGCTTTCAAATACCATTTCCTATATATATATAGGCTTTGTCTAGAAAAGCTCAAATTGGAATGTAACTGATATACATGTATTATTTTCTTTAGTAGAGGGTTATAATGGAGCGTGCATGTATATGTCTACCATTATGTGTAGTGTATGTACATGTACATGTATATAGCTATAGAGTGTACAATGAGATGTGCATTGATCAGGATAAGGGTGCCGTGTTGAGTGTATTGTGTAGATGCTATGATAATCAAGGAAATGTACATGTATGATATGTCACTGCAGATGGAGTCAAAGGTTTGCAGGTCGATGAGCGATTCTACTCATGATTCTTGATACATTTCCCATTAGATTCACATTTTTTAATTGGTTATTGGGATCAGTAGAATATTGCTAAAGCGATGCTAAATTGCAGTGTGAATGCAGTGATATAAGTGTGAAAACTCACAAGCAACATGAGCTGTCATACATCCAACGATGAGCACCATACCCGTTGAAGGGGTTCAGATTTCACTAAGGTCACTCTATGAATTACCCTCTTTCACTGTAACGTCCCTCGAAATCAGGAGGATACCAAGAGAAGAAAAAAAAATCTTCTGATAAAAGTATCTGTCACATACATGCAGAGATGCCAACTGTTCCTTTTTTGCAGTAATTTATACTGTTTTTATCAAAAATACGGCAGATTTCGTGGAAAATGCTTTTTTTCCAAACTTGTATTTACTACACATGTCTATTGCAGAAAAGGTGAAAATACTGTTTTTCCATCCAAAATCCTTTTTTTCATCCCTCAAAATACTGCAACACTTTTAGCAAGGTTGGCATCTATGTACATGTGCAAGGAGTGATAAACTAAGAGTGCTGTCATTGTTACCCATTGAAAATGTCCCAATCACTTAAAATTGAAAAATTGAATTGCGCATCAACGTCATTATCAGCCAAACCCACGCCCCGGTTTTTGATGGAGTGTCCCAACATGCGTCAGACCAGCGCGTACATAGAGTTACATGTTTGGGCACGTACACCTTAGTGTTTTTCTGGTGACCTTCATCTCCACAGATGCAAATTGGGCAGAACTTTTTGACATGATGTCATCATTGCATCATTTAGTAAGTGATGATATTGGTACAATGCATGTTTATCACTAATCAACATAACGGTTATTATGAGGTATACCATACATACATGTCCTCTCATGAACCATGTTATATGCCTCATAATTTACTTCTATTAGTTACCAACAGCATAATAATCACCGACATGTAAATACATTAATACATGCATTGATTACCCATTCCGGGCATCAGTCTTCATAATTGTAGACATGCATCATTAAGTCAGATCATTAAAATCCCACTGTATCAGGTGTGAGGTATGAATTAATAAAGAGTTCATTAAAAGTTAGTGAATAGGAGGATCTAATGGCTTAGCAGTTTACCATTTTTCCCCTATCAAATCTGTTTCTTGGTAATAGTAACACTGGCCTCTAAATGTATGAAATTAGCTTCCCTCACAATCCAGGCTCATCTTTTAAACATTTAAAGTTTATAAAGAAATTAAATAGGAAACCAAATTGAATGATATTGATAAATATATAAAACAAACAAACAAACAAACAAACAGCTGTGTATAGTAGCTTTGGAGAACTGTACTATAGCTTGGGTACTCTGTCTCAGGTTACACCCCCCCCTCCTCCAACAAAACAATACATGAAAACTGTGGAAAGGGACTGGAAGTATGTATTTTAGGGATGCACATGTAGATCATTGAAAACTACTTTTTTAATGCTAAAGTTCATGGTCTTTACTGGCGCATTACCTTTAATCCAACTTGGAAAACAGAATTGTAGCTGATCTGGAAAGGGCATGGATTTGGTGTGATGATGATTTGACCAGCCTGCTTTTATTGACTCTAGTAGTATATATCCAATTTACTTGGGGTAAATAAGATAAGGAGCTTTAACAAATTTACATATTTGACAAGTCTTGAATACTAAATATACTTTGAGATCTTGGTCATGCCTATATTTAGCATGTGGTGCTTTGAACTATTTTATCAGGAAGACAGTTCTCTCAAAATGTCTGATTATAACCATTTAGAAGTATAGATGCGATGTAAATTGTACAAACTTGATTGTCAGCTATATCATTTGTGTTTATTTCTATATTATTATCATAGATCATGATGTATAAAGTAAAATGGAAATTAAGATGAATATTTTGTCAACTAAAAGCCGGAGTGTAGTAATTGAGTATGCCTAATACTGGGAAAAATTGTGAAATTTGATGATCTCAATGGTATTCATTTGTTTTTTTCATCATAAAGATGTTTGTTTTGGTTATTTTTTTTTTAAAGTAAACTATTCAAGATTTTGTTGAATTACAAATATGATTGATATTATGTAGCTTTAAGTTTATCAATATATGACAAAATAAGATGGGATAAAGAGAAATTTTTCTCTTGACAAACAACCTTTGAAAATGCTTTTGTAAAGCTCATAAAAGATAGAAGAACGTAAATTGCCATGAGAATTTTTACTCTTTGTTCCTTGTAGGACTCCTTTCAATTCCAAAAGAAGTTTTGTATAGTGAGTATTAGAGCATGGACGATGACTTCAGTGCGTGCATATAAAGAGAGTTAATGTTAGGATTTTGAGCTTCCTGTTAAAACGAGCAGTTTAATTAGGTACTGAGAATTAGAGTACAGGTAGATGTCATTATGACATCTACTGTAAACGCCAATATTTTCGCGTGATTAATTTTTTGCGCTGAGCGACTCCAAAACATATTCGCGGGTTCTTGAATTCGCGCTGCAAAGTTACTAACTCCCAAAACTAAAATGTAAGATTCAATGCATGACAATTGTTTTTCTTCCCTAGCTTTAACTTAGGCGCTAAAATGGTCTCATTTGGATAAAAAATTTGGCACACAAGTCTACACACCAGTGCGGCTTCATTTATTGTTTCACACACTCGCAGTCCATTCAAATGCATACGGCAGATCCACAATTAGTACAAACATACGCAAGCACTCTGGATTCAAATACGTATTAGTCTATATAAATTAATCAGCTGGAGCATGCAATTCAGCGTCCATTCAAAACAACCATAAGAAATCTGCTATTTTATTTTCGCTTGTTCTAGAATTCTCGCCCGCTGGAAATAGCACAAATCCGCGAAAATTAATGTACCGCGAATATTTCTGCTTTTACAGTACATGTACCGTACCTGTACTATGAAGGATGTGGTCTTGTGCTGCGGTGTCTCGGTGTGGTGTGTTACAGTTTAAATGTGGTTTGTATAGTTTTGCAGGTACCTGTTTTGGGGGCAGTTAGGAACGTATGATATGACTATCAGTTTCATTTGAGATATTGACTTTTATTTCTGTCAAATGTAGAGTTTCCTTTACAGTTTATCACTTTTTAGGACATTTTGATGTGAGAGATGGGAAGGGAGGAGAGAGAAAGAGAGGGGGGGGGGGGAGGATTTGAGATGACTAGAGAACGATATGGAAGAAGAGAGCTATGCAGTAAGAAAAAAATGAAATGAGAGAGAGAGAGAGAGAGATAGAGATAAAGAGGAAGAGAGAGAGGGGGGGGGGTGAGACAGCTGCATGTATTGACAGATCTGTAAGAAGAGAACTGTGCAGTAAGCAGAAATAAAATGAGAGGGAGATAGAGATAAAGGGAGAGAAAGAGAGAGGAGGGATTGAGAGACTTGACAATGGTAGGTGGAAAAGGAAATTGAATATATCAAGAAATAGATTGATAAAGCAAGAGAGGACCAGAGAGAGAAAGACATAGGGAGAGAGAGAGAGAGAGAGAGAGAGAGAGAGAGAGAGAGAGAGAGGGAGGGGGCCATAGATATAAAGAAATAGGGATGGAGAGGGGGGGGGGGGGGTCAGAGAGAAAATGAGAATTTAGGGGTCACAGAGGGAAACACTGCCTTATAATGCCAGTAACACTGTCTATCATAAGCCTTTTACATGGGACATTTAGGTTTACAGTATCAAGCTGTGACTCCAATTATAATGAGTAATGACTGTCTTGGTGGTGTATAGAAGATCTGCATTGAAGGAATACTTCACCCCACCCAGCCATTTAAAAAGCAATTAGTGTCAGATTGCCACATAGAGAGGACTGGCATGAGATGGGTATTGTTTGGCTGTGATAGCTCTGATACCTCTCATAAGGTAAAATACAGTTCGTTCATTAAATGTTTACCAGCTCAGCTGAGGCAGTTGAATGGGACACGATTATCAGAGAGAAAGGGGGGGGGGAGGGGAAGGAAGAGGGGGAGTGGGGAAGTTAGACAGGGCAGTCACGAGAAAGGTGATTGTAGACAAGGTTTTTTTTTGGACACACATCAATGGGCTTCCCCCAAACATCATGTTATGAAAAAGCCCATTGCCGATGCAATTCTATTCTCATCATTTGCCAAAAATATATGTAATTTGAAAATGAATGTATTTCAAGAAAAAGGCATAGAATAAGAATTACATAACCAAATTCAATGATCTTGGTATCTTTTGTAGAAGATGCTTTACCCAGTGATGTTAAAAAAAATATACTCTTTAAAGGCAAAGTACTGAAAATCTGCTGTTCTTCTTTTTGGGGACAGCAGGTATAGGGAAGAATCAGAATGCTGTATGCACAGCAAGACTAACTCCACGATCATCAGGGTGAAATTCAAGTACATAGAGTTTGACTAAGCATATATATTGCATGGGACACTGTGTCCTGATACAGTATATTGTCACATAAATGGCTTTCCCAGACCTAACCTTTATCAAGCTATTTATAATGGCAGAAAGCCTGGGAGCCAATACTTATGTGTGGAATCAAAATAGCAATTTTCATCCTGCCTTATCAAAGGTTTGACATATTGGGTGTGAATTGCATAGCTCTTCAGAGCCGATAATTGTTCACATTTGAATGAAATGATACTGGGTACCAGTAATCTCATTTTGCGGCAACTTTGTATAGAATATTATACTCTGCTGGAAAGGTTTCTTTTGGGTCAATCAGACTGTCTGTTCGGAGTCAGAAGGGCGTTAAGTCTGTATAAAATTATATAAGTTAACGCCCTTTTGGCTCTTAACAGACGATATAATGGTTGTTCAAATCAAAGTAAATCAAATCAAATCAAATCAAATTAAATCAAATCAATTCATTTTTTTATATTCCCTACATGTCAGGAGATTATGTCAATAAATATTTTATTTAATTTGATCTGTGGTAAGCTCTTCCTTCCCCCTAAAAAAAGACAAATAAAAGAAGACAAAAAAAATGGAAGCAAGAAAACTTCCCAAAATCAAACAAAATTTTTCCTACTGTACATTCTGACACCTGTATGTATTGCATTAGAGGGTTCATGAATATTATTTTGAAGTTGATACATTCATCCCGATCTAGGCCCTGCTTCATAAAACTTTTTATCAATAACAAGTTGCAATAACTGTTATAAGCTACCAAATCCTTGCATCTGATTGGCTGAGAGCAGATTTGTCATAGAAATGTGGCAGTTGTTACTGATAACGAGTTTTATGAAACAGGGCCCTGGGATTTGTGTGATGATAAATCCATTGAATACTAAGCCTGAGATAACTTTGGCTGAGGTCTATGGAATATATCATACCAAAGTCAGTTTCATCCCCTGTTTTCACGAAGTGACGGATGAGCGCGCAACTTCAAAAAAAGTTAGTTTTGAGAAAATCATTTTCAAAGTTTCAGACCTCAATCTCAACCTCTTTATTGTATGAAAGGTGATTAAATTTTATATCCTCGTATAGGGCATATTCTGGACAATGTTCATTATCAATCATTTGCATATTCCTTTTATATTTTAGAAGAAAACGAGGTGTAAACAATGCCGTCATTTCGTGAAAACAAAAAATTCAAGGTCCCACTGTGATTTTGTTTTCACGAAGTGACGGATCTCATCCGCACGTGTGTTAAACAAATGGGACTTGATAAGCGCGCATTTGACTTAATTGTGCACAATCATGTATTCAAAGCGAAGACGCGCTCTTTTATTTTTTTCACGAAGCGACGAAACTCAGCCTAGCCGCACACGTAGAACATATGGGACAGCTGAAAGCCGTCACTTCGTGAAAACAGAAAATCCTTTACTAGGTATTTTCTTGTTGATGTCATTGCCATAGTTACGTAATTAGACATTATTACGGTCTGAAACTCTGTGAGGATCAAGATGTTAGTGAAAAATGTCCAAAAATGCAAAAAACTCAAAATTGAAAAATTTGAGATTTTCCTCGTATCCATCACTTCATGAAAATGGACGATTTGTGTTCAGTTGGTTAAGTACATGTATGAGCTGTTCGCACAGTCCCACCCATAGAAATCTGTGCTATCAGTGTTAGATATCAAGCTAGTGTACATTCATTTGGAGGAGAAGCATGTTGCTGCTAGTCTTCAAATAAAGAGCAACAATCTCATGTGAATGAATAATGACTGTTCATTAAGTAATTCCTACAAATTTGTACTATTCACAGGTATTTCAGCATGGCAATTTGAGAGCACACGAGGATTTAAGGATAACTAAACTAATAGTGCACGTTGACTTCTATTGATCAGTAATAGTGAATGCATCACATATCTTTGGACTTTTTACGTACATTTCGTCTCTGTTTTCACGAAGTGACGGATACGAGGAAAATGGCAAATTTTTTTAAAATTTTAGGTTTTTTGCATTTTTGGACATCTTTCACTAACATCTTGAACCTCACAGAGTTTCAGACTATAATAATGTCTAATTATGTAACTATGGCAATGACATCAACAAGAAAATACCTAGTAAAAGAATTTTCTGTTTTCATGAAGTGACGACTTTCAGCCATCCTGTATGTTTTACGTGTGTGGCTGAGTTTCGTCATTTCGTGAAAAAAATAAAAGAGCATGTCTTCGATTTGAATACATTATCGCGCACAATTAGGTCAAATGTGCGCTCGTCAAGTCCCATTTGTTTTCACACGCGTGCGGCTGAGATCCGTCACTTCATGAAAACATAATCACAGTGGGACCTTGAATTTTGTGTTTTCACGAAATGACGGCAATGTTTACACCTCGTTTTCTTCTGAAATATGAAAGGAATATGCAAATGATTAATAGTGAACATTGACCAGAATACTCCCTATACGAGGTTATAAAATTTATTCACCATTCATACATTAAAGAGGTTTAGATTGAGATTTGAAACTTTGAAAGCGATTTACTCAAAACTAACTTATTTTGAGTTGTGCACTCATCCGTCACTTTGTGAAAACAGGGACGATATGTGTCATTTATTTTTCATTTTTATGTATTAATTTTGTTCTACCTGCGAAACCCCACCCACAAAAAAAAACCTCCAAAGCAAAATTACTTTTTCTGACATCATCACTCAATCATCAGTCAGCAAAATGAACATGAACAAAAGACAACGACAGGTCCCTTCCCATCTACTTACCACCTGTTCACAATAGCATTGCAAGTTTTCATATAATAGCTATTACAAGACTTATTTTCATGATGTTGCTTGGCATTTCTGAAATAGCAGCTGCTTGAAATACAGTTGAATTCTGTGAGTTGGCATTGTATAAAAACATGCAGTGCTATTGTGAACAGGTGGCAGTAGATGGGAAAGGACCTGCCAATGTCTTTTGTTCATGTTTATCTTGCTGACTGATGATTGACTGATGATGTCAGAAAAGAAATTTTGCTGTGGAGGTTATTTTGTAGGTGGAGCTTAGCAGGTAGAACAAAAATAATATAAAAAACAATAAAGAATTGATGACACAAATGTGCATCCAAAAAGTCAAAAGATTTGTGATGTATACATTATTACAGATCAACAGAAGTCAACATGCATTTTAAATTTAGTTACGCTTTAAGATATTAGAAAGATGAGGTGCTGAAAAGAAAGGATCATGTTTTGGGGGGTTGGCGGTATTGTGGTACGTGTACCTTTTGGTACATAGGAAATGCATGGTTTTCATTGTTATAAATTGGCTGTACCTTACAAAAATAATGGTGGAAAGGAAGGGGGGGGGGCCCTGTTGAATCTGTCATAGAATATGTGTTTTTCTGCTGTACCAGGTTTTGCGATGAATTATAAGAACTTTATACTATATTTGGAAAGCAGATCCAACCCATTATTTTCTTTCAAATTGGAGATGCCCTGAAGATACTTGTTTTGCCTACACCTTATTACGTGATGTCACAGAAAGAGAATTCAATTACAGCTCAATCAACGGTCAAGTCAGGAATGGGAGAGAGAGATAGAGAACAGCTATCTCATTACATGGGTAAATAATTGGATTCTGGACACCCCCAAATCTAGATAATCCAATAGAAATGTTATCAGTTTCGGTGTAATGAGCCATGTGTGTGAGGGTGTGTGTGTGTGTGTGATGGTAGCTATCTTCAGAACTTGAGGAATGGAATCGGTGGAGTTTTCTTGCTCGGATCCTCTCCTTCTTAATTTACGTGATCAAATTCCTTACGCATCTTTCTCCTCCAAAGATGGTAAAGATGGTGGAAAAGGAGGAGAGAGAAAGAGAGAGATAGAAGAAGAAAATGCAAAACAGAAAAGTGAATAGGCACATTGAAAAAATGAAAGAAAGGAGGCGCCCTCATCGAGTCACTTTCTTAGGCCACTTCAAGGAATATTTTGCTACTTCAAAGATAATTTGTCCGTTTGGAAAAATATTATAAAAAGGTTCCCTGGAAAGTATTGCTCTGCAAATGCCCCATTTGGAATGAAATGAGAAATGACTGAGTTTTTATTCCGAACAGTCTTGGTACACATGTGTGTACTCCCAAGTACTTATTTCTGTGTGAAGTGAGAGTACCTCATGGGAAAAGTGAGCTAAATTCCTATCAATTTGATAATCCCAAAATCTCACACTACAGACACATATGATTATGTATAGCCAATCTACCCTTCCCAGTAGTAGCTTGGAGCATGGACCTACTTGGGGATCGTTTCTTTCACAACATAATTGCAAGACCAGGGGTTGTTTCATAAATCTGTTCATAAGGTTATGCATGACTTTACGAACGACTTAAATATGAAGTGCCAAATGGGATGTCAAAAGTTTTTCCCGACATTTCAAGAAGGTGTGACTGCATTTCCCATAATCTCAATAAATTGTGGCAAAAATATACTTCGCAATATAAATGTTTGTAAACAATAGTAAAGTTAATCTACGTTTGCATATTCAACATTTAGTTGATGCGATTTATAGTGATGGAGGATCCCATTTACATGTAGCTTGCCATATTCAAGTTCTTCCTATAAAGTCATTCGTAACTTTACGTACAGCTTTATGAAACATCCTGGGGGGGATGGTGGTGTTTCATAAATCTAAATGAGATTCTCAATCACTACAAATCACATAAGCTAAAGGTGCAATATGTAGATGTAGATTAACATTACTATTGTTCACAAACATTTTTATTGTGAAGTATATTTTTGCGATAATTTGATTGAGATCATGGGAAATGCAGCCACACTTTGTTAAAACGTCTTGAAAAATTTGGGGCATCCCATTTGGCACTTCATATTCAAGTCATTCGTGAAGTCATGCATAACTTTACAAACATCTTTATGAAACACCCCCCTAAACTTAAAGTCAAAAGGTTAGGGTACTTTTTTTGGTAGTTTAATTTTAGGGTTAGGTTAGGGTTAGTTCGTGGTTGAAGCATGAAGTCAATGTTTTGGTGAATACAGGAAAATGACCCTGGGGCAATTGTCACTGAAGTTTGTGTTGCAGAACCAACATATCGTCTCTTTGGAGTCAGAAGGGCATTAAGTCTATATAAAATGATCTGAGTTAATGCCCTTCTGGTTCTGAACAGACGATATCTTGAAGCTTTCTATTGTAGCTAGCTTTTAACTTCCCAGGATAGTGTCAGAATTCCTCCTAATCCTTGCTTATCCTTCATCCAAATACACTGCATCAATATACATGTGTGCTTTTGTTCTATATACATGTATGTATGTTCTGTACTTGTAGTGGTAACCCTATTGTGCCTATGCGTGCTGAACGTGCGCTTGGGGTGTGGGAGATATGTATTTTTGATAGCGAGTTGCCTAGATGTGTTTTGATATTGATCGATGGTGTATATTGTAGATGCAGCTGACACGTTGAGGGGCCTACTTGTGGTCTGTATCGGAGCAAGGAGTAGCGCTACGCATGGGAGATGTTTGTATTTGGAGAAAGAGAGAGAGAGAGATGGAGAGTGAGAGTGCAAGAGGGAGAGAGAGTGAATGAGAGAGAAAGAGAGAGGGAGAGTAAAAGTAAGAGTGAGTCAATGAATAAGAGAGAAAGGGTGGGAAAGAGAGAGAGAGAGAAGAGAGAGAAAGAAAGAGAAAGGGAAAGATATTTGGTAGGAAAAGGTTTTAGAGGAGGGGACGGAGAAGAGATATTGGGATTTATAAAAGCGGATTGAGAAGGAGAAGTGTAGAAGAGAGAGCAAGAAGGAGAGAAAGAGAGAGGGACAGATATTGGGAAAGAAGAGAATTTAGAGGAGATGAGATGAAGAGAGATGAAGAGATACTGAGATTCATGGAAGAGGATAGAGAAGAAGCTTAGTAGGAAGAGAGAAAGAAAGAGAGAGAAAGAGAAAGGGATAGATATTGGGTAAGAAAAGGTTTTAGATGAGGGAACTGAGAAGAGATAGTGGGGTTTATAGAACTAGAGTGAGAAGGAGAAGCGTTTGTGAGAGAGAGAGAGGGGGGGGGGAGAGGGACAGATATTGGGAAAGAAGAGAATTTAGAGGAGATGAGATGAGATGAAGAGAGATGAAGAAGATATTGGGATTCATGGAAGAGGATAGGAAGGAGCTTAGTAGGGAGAGAAAGAGAACAGAGAGGAGAAAGAGAGAAAGGGGAGAGAGAAATAGAGAGAATAAGTAAGAGTAAGATAGAAAAATGAGGAGATATAGAGCCAGTACTATAGAAGAAAAACTTGTGGGGAAACTCATTGACAGCCCTCCCCCTTCCCCACCACTTCCTACAAAATGAAGTGAGAATAGTATTACTAATACAATCTAAAGTAGATGAGAACCTACTCAGATAGTATTCTTGTTAAATACTGACCAACTTCTCTTTGGAAGCTCACATAAAGGTATGTCATTAAAAAAAAGAAGAAGAAATTACTAGGCCATCACCTGTCATGTAATATATTTTTTTACAAACGGTACCTTCATAAAAAATAAATGCCAAGGAGAAACTGACATCGATCAGGCATTCTCTTTCAGTCTTTATGCATGGATTAAAAAGTGTCAATCGGTGCTGCAACTTGACCCTTTCGTAGCATGAAGTTGAGTCCCCATGGTGTTCATCGTCTTAGAGGTATAAAGGCATTAACTGTATGTCAGGTAATATGGGTCAATGTCCTTATGGCTCTCACAGGATGATATGCATGGGTCTTTTTAATGGTTTGAATTTCTCTAATCAAAAGTCAGTGAGGCTTAGCTCCACGTACCTCTTAACCATGTGTATTAGGATACAGGCCGGATATTAGTGGAGTATGGTTACATCCCGTCTTAACAATCTATTGAGGGCGAGAGTACACAGGTATGCATATTTCATGTAATCTGAATGGAAATTACAGAAAGAGGCAGAGAGAGAGGGAGAGAGTGGGAGAGAGAGAGAGATGGGGGGGGGGTTGCTTGTATTGTAAATGATGCATGGGGAATTAGCAGAGGGGAGAGTTGTGGATTGTGAGATGGAGTTGGAATAGGGATGGGATGGAGAGCTAGGGGAAGTGGGAAGGGGAAAGGGGAGAGAGCAAGAGGAGAAAGGGAGAAAGAGGAGACAGCAAGGGGGAGGGGAGCAAGAAAGTTTGAGGGGAGAGAAGGAGAGAAAAAAAAGGGTAAGAAAGAGAGAGACATGTGTCATATGACATTTATCATACAAGTGTACAGTATCCTGACAAGAAGGTTATTTATTCTGAATGGAGCTAGGTGACTTTATGCCCTTCTTCTTCTCAGCAGACACATCATCTTTACACATATTTGTAAGACATTGGTGAAGGTATGTACTGTATATCATTGCCCGGCTGGCAGAAGGGCGTTAGCACGAGTGCGCGCTACGTGAAAGGTATAGTGTGCACGCTCGTTAACGTCCTTCTCCCAGCCAGGGGATGTATAAAATTGGGCCATGTGTGTACATTAACGCCCTTCTGCCAGCCAGGTGAGGATATGCTGTCTGCTCAGAGCCACGACTGCATTTACTCGTATTTAATTCAGAGTGCACAACCCCTTGCTGCCAACAGACAATGTAATGCATATAAGGGTGCCTCTGTTTTAACCAACTTTGGATTGCAAAGTTCAGGAGCATTTATAATGGATGCACTGGCCTTTTTGACTAACCTTGGCATTCTATCACCCTATAACACAGGCTGAAAAGAGTATCCTGCACAGCATTGTAGAGCAAATAGGAGAAGCTCTTAGAGACTATGGAAAGAAGATCATTAAAACTGCATTATCTACTCTTGCATATACATGTATGTAGTGTGGACATTTGTATGGTTAACGATTCTTACCTTATACCCTATTTTGTTCTCTCTTTCTGTTATCTTTCTTTTCCTTCTCTCTTATTTGCTTATTTCCCAATTTGTGAAGAGTTTGAATGGAAAAACCGATATATTCATTTTTGTAAAATTGAGATATTTGCAATGAAATATCAAGAAAAAGAAAGAAAATAATACGAAAATTTATGCTATTTTTGACAATAACTTCACCAGTATACCTTCATTTGTAATGAGCAATGTATCATTTGAAAGTATTATTTTGTATTATTTTGTATTATATGACAGTGACCTTACTTTAAAATGTTCAAACATGGCGTTTATTGGTTTTTGCATTTAAACTCTTCATATCTTTCTCATCCTTCACTCAATTCCTTTTTTATTTCTCCAAGTTTTCCTCTCCTCCTCCCCTTATCTGTATTTTCATCGTGAGCTGTTTCTCTTTCTTTGTATCTGTATTCCTGTACATTTCTTCATATCTGCTCACTTTTTATCTTTCCCTCTTTTCCTTTCTCTTTTGTAATTCTAACTTTTCATTCTGTCTGTTGCTTTACCTCCTCTCTCTGTCTCTCCCCTCCCTCTCTTCCCATCTTCCCTCTCCTCCCTCTCTCTCTCTCTTCCCCCCTCTCTCTTCCCCCCTCTCTCTCTTCCCCCCTCTCTCTCTCTTCCCCCTCT
>CM057155.1:26281651-26403787 GCA_029962745.1 Echinometra lucunter | reverse complement strand
CTCTCTCTCTCCCCATCTCTCTCTCATTCACTCCAGGCCCTTTCTGTTCTGCCTGCCTGAAATGCAAAAGCCCTCTCAATGTCGTCCTCGATGTTGTCCTTCCCCTCTAACACTGTACATGAAGATTATCACATCGTCCTATCCAGGATTAGCTCAGTATCTCACCACCACTCTCCTGAGACAGTTTCATAAATATTGTCATAATCAGCCCCTCCATCTTGTCAGCTAGCACATGATGGCCGCGATCAGTTTCACTGGGAAGCTGTCGCCATGGTCATTAACGTTCCAATCAAGAGGTAACGTTTCAAGTGCTCTTGTGTAAACAGGACCCGAGGCTAATGTCGGTCCCTCCCTCCTATACCAAGTCATAATCATGCTGTTAAAAGGTAAAATCTCAAGTTCTATAATGAATGGCATGTTTGTATTTTCATATTTCTGTTATAATGAAACTGTATCTCATAGAAAATTTTCAAATTAGATGGTTTGCTGTGTATGTGCTATAAGTTGGTTACTTCTTGGCCAGCAGAATAACAATTTAAGAAAACCTGCCTAACATCCTTTACATACATACTCTGAAAATCCCTCCAGTAGTTGTTGGCACATATCACATATTATGGAATGCATTTGACTTATCATGATTTCTATCAAAATTGAGTCAAATATAAATTCATGTTTAGTGATGTGAAATTGTCATTCATATTCTTTCTAACCATTCAAAATGGGACCCCTTTGAAAGCAGCTATTAGCTGACAAGGGCTATCCAACCCATGAGTGGTGAATAAATAAATCAAATCAAATCAAATCAAATCAAATGATTTAAGATCAGTTTTTTTCTTTGACAATATCTCACAAAACATGGACATAAGCAAGTAATGATTCCATCCCAAACGAACATTCTTTCATCAGGTGGTAGGACCTATGCATGTATCACCTTGTGTGATAGATTCCAGCAGCGTGTGAGATGCATGGATGTGCGTAGAGTAAGAAGGCAGGAGAAGGAAATAAATGAAGCTTCACACGGTACCCATTGATTTTAGCGATATCACACCTCCACATGCAGCTTTGATTATCCCTTACTGTTTATAAGAGGGCCACTTGGACCCTGGAATAATTCAGCTGATATGCAAGTGCCCCTTTTATTGAGGCAGCCAACACATCTTCAGACCATGCTTGCTAACTAGGTGCTGGTCTGTTCCAGATATTGGCGAATACATATCTGTGCAACAATATTACTTCACAGATTTTCGTAAGTACTTCATTCTGGTCAGCAAGTTTTGTTCCAACTTCTTTGAAACAATCGAACACCTTTCTTCCTAATTCTGTCTTTTTCTCAACCCTGAAACATCAGAAACTTTCATGAAGTACTTCACTCACAGGTCAGCAAGTTTCATTCTAAACTCTTTGAGACAGTCAAATAGCTTGAATCCTAAATCCATCAGTTTCTTGACCCTGAAACATCATCCACCCAATCAGCCATCATCATCTTCTTCTTCTTCATCTTCCTCCGCTGCGCTACCTTCGTCATGTTTGCTTATTTTCAGCCAGGCTTCCAGTGTGAATATGTCGTTGTTGATACAGCTTTCTCTTGCGATGAGAAGCCGTGTGTTTCTTCCCTCCTTGTGTCGGCGTGAGAGAGGGCATTTGCAATTCCACAAGCATTTATTCACCTAAGCTGGACACATTCCCAGGCTTTGCTAATGTTGAAATGTGAGGATGTGTTTGCTAAGGAAGAGCAAGTGCACACCTGTCCTTCTTTTGTTTTTCTTGCTCTACGTTGTGTGTCTTTCCATCTTTGATTCTTCTTGTTAAATTGTTATACAAATTTTTCAAACATTTTCTGTTGATTTGCTTTTTTGTCTCCAGACGTTTTGTTGTTTTTTCTGGATCTCTGTCTCTTTGTCAATGCCCTTTTCTACTCTTCTTTTACAGAAGACTCTGAGTTTGAATCAGTTTGTGTCCTCGTACTTCCGTACTTGTACCTTTTTCTGTGTCTTTCTCTCTCTCTCTCTCTCTCTCCATTTTCCCTTTTTTTTTGCCCCACAATTTTTGTTTCACCATGTCTTTATCTATGGTTCTCTTTCTGCCTTTAATAGTATGTACATGTGTTTAACTAAATTCTGGCACTCTCTCTATATTTATATGTTTTCTGCATTTATATCTTGATGAATATTTATTCCTTCCTCCCTCCCCCTCTCTCTCTATCTCTGCTGTTCTCTCTCTCTCTTTCTTTTGCATTATGATCTCCCTTTCTCATGCGCTACTTGTGGTTTGGCTATATGTTTGATTTTAAACATCTGGCAAAAAATCAATTTCTTTCTGGAACTTGTTTTTCATAAACTGCAGCTCATACTTCTTTTTCTTTTCTTCAAAAAAAATCTGGGAATATATTACTAGTAACACTTGCAAGTGGTCATTATCACATTGATAAACAACACAAATACATATGTAGCTAAGATATTGAATCAAATTTGCCATTACTCCCTAATTTCATAATGAATAATGAAAACATAACTTGCAAGTTACAGTATGGAATGTAATTGTAAAGAGTTAATAAGAAATCTAATCAGAGGCAGTTTTAAGGATTTTATCGTATTAGTAGAGATGCCATGGTCGAGTGGTCTAAGGCGCTTGACTGGAGAAGGGGGAGTCGAGGGTTCGATCCCCGGCGCGGCATTTATGCCCCTGAGCAAGGCATTTTATCTACATTGCTCTTTTATCGTATATCAAATAAATGAACATGCTATAGGCATCTGAATACCAACGTGTGTAAGTGTTTAAAAAAAAATGATTGTATTCCCTACAGAAATCCTGCTTGGATTATGTAATATACATGTATTGTGTTGTACTATATGCACACATTCCAAAAAGGGATGCACAAAGCCATTGAAATTAATAATGATAATAATATTCTGGATTTATATAGTGCTTATTAAATACATCTCGGATGTCTCTAAGCGCTTTACAGAAATATCAGTACCCCGGTCATCGAATTCAGGCTTGCCAGCACAGAATGTGTGCACCTTCTCCACTCCCTGAGGAGCACACCAGCCAGGCATCGTTTTGCAGATGCTCATAATTCTTAACAAACCAGAATGACTTTTGCATCCTACCAGCTAGCCACATTACACCTGGGGGGAGAGTGGCAAATGCAGATTCATATCTTGCCAAAGGACATACATGTATTGTGCCGCAGTAGGACTCAAACTTGGACCGCAGGCTCCACAGTCTGGTGACATATCCATTATACCATGACACCTCTACAAGTTACCCATGGATAATTTTGTAAAAGCCTTTATGATCGTGATATTGGCATTCTGCTTATGAATACAGAACAATGTATGGCTTCATGGTGATGCTCACCCAGTCAAAGCCATTTACATGTGGGTCAGATTTACATGTGAAAAGCATCTCTTATCGTGAACCAAGTGTAGCAATTTCATGGTTGCAAAGTATTTTACCTCCTGAATGAATGCGTAAGGCTGTGATATTGGGTTCTTTAACCAAATTCACATTAAAATGGTGATGAGTCAAACAGTAGGTCAGAAGTTGTAAGTGTCCATTTACAAGATCCCATATCTAACCATATCCTGTGATTTGTTGAGTTGATACTAAGTGGTCACGTCTGCAACCTCATCAAAATCTCACCTTTCACGACCAATGCACCAACATGAAAATAATGAGAGGGAAAAAAAGGCAAACCCACTCGTAATCCCGAGCTCATCTCAACGCAATCACTGCCGACCTGAAACGTTGCAGGAAATGCTGGTCGTTTCCATTTCAGTTTTCATGCGCCAGAATATATTGATTGAAATATTAGCATGAAATCGCATCTTTTTAAAGAATGCTCTCTGCTGAAGTAAAAAACTTCCATGCATGCAGAGCCCCCTGGAGCATTGGAGCCAGATAGGTGAGTGGCACAATTTATCCCATCCAGGCTGCCAGCCGCCTTTTCTTACACCGCTTTCCCCCTACGCAACCGCTTATTGATTTCGGCAGTCCTTAATGCCATTATGAAGGTGGTACAGAGCAAATGCTGCCACACAAAAAGCGAAATCGGACCTTGAGTCAAGTATATCGGTTCAGACAAACCTCTGATGTCTTCTTTAGACTTGTGTTATGATGTGTATATTTACCAAAGCTACTGAAGTCTTGGGAGACAGTGAAAAGTGAGAGAGAGAGAGGGAGAGAGAGAGAGAGAGAGAGAGAGGAGAGTGAGTAGATGGAGAGTGAGGAGAAAGAGAGAGAGAGAGAGAGATTGATATATGATAGCAAGAAAGGAAATGACTAATGATAGATTAAAGAGAAAATTTAAAGAAAGATGGAAGGAATTGAGGGAAGAATAGTGAAAAAAGTCACAGATGAGAGAGAGAGATTGATATATGATAGTAAGAAAGGAGATGACTAGTGATGGATTAAAGTAAAAGCTAAAAGAAAGATAGAAGAAATTGAGGGAAGAATAGTGAAAAAAAGTCACACAGGGAAGGAGAGAGAGAGAGAGAAGGAGAGAGAGAGAGAAAGAGAGATGGGATAGAAAGTGGGATATATAGAATGAAACTGTGTCTGTGTGTCCTTATTGGAAAGTGAATTTTGGCAGACAAAAGACAAATAAAAGAACAGCTTTCTTGATAAAATGAAAAGATTTTGAATAGGGATATGTCTTCTGGGAGTTATGAAAATCTATATTTATGTACCTTGACAACTTTCTAGATCATGTTTCGTTGGAAGTTTGAAGCAGAATGGATTGATACATTATTTTGACAGGTGAGATGTGCAAAGCGTAGTTTTTGACCGAAAATTGATTCCTTGTAATAGTGCACTTGTTCTTGGTACCTTCTGACTTCATGCAAATAAGATTGAGGGCAAATACACTGTACATTTAAAATTTGTTGGCATCCTCATACCACACAGAAATTTACACTACATTGTCACATGTCATAGTGTAAATTATAAGATGACTTTGTTTATGTTTTTCTTGTCTGTTAGGTGGCTAAATTATTTGAAAATACACCCTATTTATCTCTTTCAAATACTTATTATTTAGTACCATTTTATTAACATGCCTTTCTTTTCCCCCCAAATTCTGTTTTTTTGTTGTTGCTGGTATTGGGATGGTTGATGATTACCTGCATAACATATTTATTTTTATCTTTGTTAAGAATATATTTGGCTCGATGATACCAGAGTACTTTGATTACTTCCAGTAAGAAAGAGAAGCTAAATGAAATAAAGTTTAAAGGATACTAGGCCCTCAAAAACTATGTGTTAGATTCCTTAACTTTTTAGCTGGTCAGTAGCAAGATACAGCAGAACCTCGTTATAAAGAACACTGTTAAGCAAACTCTCGTTATAACAAGGTAATTTTGTCAGTCCCACTTTTTTGTATTTCATTGCATATTAGCCCTGATTTAACAAGGTTTCGATATAAAGAGGTAATTTCCTTGGTCAGGAGGAGTTTGTCATAATGAGGCTTGCCTGTACTAGCAAAAATAAGATGCTGTTCAGTTTTTTCCATCCAGCTGAATAAAACAAATGAAAGGCCAGAAATATTTATATTTCAGTCAGTGACATGAAACTCTAACAATGTTGACCTGCATGGCGTATTGCCTCCAGTGCCATAATGAAGCTCAGTGATCTTTATGCGTGGAGTGTTTCGGGATGCAGAGGTGGTTCCATGACATTTGCTCAAATGACAATTGCTCCCATGGAAAATCTGCATGTTCCGTAAAGCATGAAACTTAACCCCAAACCCAACGCTAAGCTTAATCCTTATCCTCACATCATTCTGAACCAAAAACCCTATCACAGCCCTATTAACCCTAACCCTAACCCTATGCCTTCGGAGATATTAAGACAGGAGCAATTATCGCAGCAGCAAATGTCGGGTCACCGCATCCATGTGAGACTATATATTTCAACAGTTTAATGCCAGTCTTCCTTTTGCTGCCAAAACTGTACATCAGCTCTAAGATTATTTTCATTTGGAGCTTTATATCGTTTTGACATAAATGGGTCGATTTCAGTGGGTTAATGGGGACCCATTGTTTCACTTTCCATGTACTCCCAATCTTCTTTTAGCAGTGGGTATAACATTGCTGGTATTATTATAAATTTTAGACATTAAGGGTGCCAGTCATCTCTAATACAGTTTCTCTATAGCTAGTGGTACATGTATAATGAAATTAATTACCCTTCCCCACATGATAATAATGATCACTATTAACCATGTCAGACATCTGACCTGTGGTTTTACAAAATTGTACTCCCCTTGTCTTTGATGCAAACGGGGCAAAGATGGTAATATTTCTTACATGTATATCACCCTCTTTCATGAAAGCCTGTGGACTTTAAAACCGTGCAATATAGCCTTGTATCTTCCCTTGTCTAACATCCGAGAACTTCACGTGTCTTCCTAGCTTCTTGTAGATGAACACGCAGTTTTCGTACCATTGCATGACTAGCATGACGTCACAGCAAGATTCCTTGAAATTGTTTTGTTTATTTTGTGATGTTACAATTTGCTTCCGCAGTACACAGGTATACTAACTGTGACGTCAAAATTAGCTTCTGCAGTGTAGAGCCTGCAGGTATACACATAATTTGCGCGTAATCGTGATATGTTGAGGCAAAGCAAGTGGCGCACTGCACTGCACACACATCCAGGCATTTTGCAGTTGGAATTTCTTTGCCTGCTGTTTATACCTTTTACTCAATTAAAGTTTACTTTATTTAAAATGCTATTTAAAATTTGAGTGTAATTTACAATATTTTTGAGTTTGCTCTAGATGTCTGATTTTGTTTATAATAAAAATATTGACTGGCTCATACTTTCGGGTGATACGACATCATATTGCCATCACTAGATCCATATTGCCCGAGTTGAACCCTCAAGGCCAGTCAATATTATGGCAATGAATCAGGGGGAAATATTGTGGATCGAATTGCTTCTTCATTTTTCCAGCAATGCTCATGAAATTTGGCACACACATTGATCTTGTGGTGAAGATATGCAAGACATATTTTTTAATGTGTCGGAAAGTGTGTTGCCATGGTAACAGCATATTATGGCAATGAATCAGGGAAATATTGCAGATCGAACTACTTCCTCATTTTTTGAGCAGTGCTTATGAAATTTGGCACACACATTGGGGCGGGGTATTATTCACCATCACATTTTCTTCTTCAACTTAGTATACAAACCCAGACTACATGAAACCTTTGAATTAGACATGCTGGTAGGGAAGTTTGGCTTTCCCTACCAGCAAACCCTATTACCTACCAATTTTTTTGATAGGGGAGGGGACACTCTCTCAAAAAAGGAAAGGCCCTCAGCCTTAGATTTTATTCATTTTCATACTAACTTTCTTCAGAAATATTTCCACTCTGTCTGTTACATGGAAAACTGAAGATTCATTCAGACATTCAACAGCAAATGCCCATGGAAAGCACCTACATTTCTTGTAGTGTTCACATGTGGCATGGTAAACCACCAATTATGATAATAAGATGCACATTGATATGTCAGTAATAGCTCACACTCAAATAAAAGAGAAATTTGCTAAAAGTTGTGAAGATAAACTTGTGACATCATTTTTTTATATTTTCTACAACTTTATAAGAATTTTTATAGGTCCACACCTTTTTAGGCCACCAGGAGGCAGAATTTTTAGTATTTATTTATTGTTATTATTGTTATTTTTTTTTTTTTTGGGGGGGGGGGCTGCTTCATATGCCATTCATTCGGACATTAAAAAAAAATGCAGGGGGTTTATATAGTTGAGGTTTGTCGCTTCATAAGTGAACAACCCTTAAGAGTTTACCCATGAGAGTCTCTACAGGGATTTCAAAAGAAAAAGCTACTGTGTGGAGTACATTGGGGGGAGATAATATTAGCATCGCATATATTCCAACGGCAAGCAATTATTTACAGGCGCTGGGAAACCTTGGCCATGTGCAGCGGGGAAAGCAACACGGTGCACAAACATTCATGTATATTAATAAAGCAGCATTCGTCAAAGGCGCATCGATAACACACACTCTCAGCGGCATCCCCTCCAACATGTACACATTCCCCACAAACGCCGACTATTAGTTCTCATATATCCTCTGCTAGTGTAATTCATGACATGCACGCCACACATGCTGGCACTGTCAATTAATTAAACCTAATCAACATGTCTAGCTAGCTGATCATCTCTGTGAGCTAATGGCATAATATGGTACTGCTTAGATATATTTTGTGACAATGATTTCCGAGAGCTTTATTTTATGAAATATAGGATTAATATGTTTTGATTGGGTTTTAGTGCAGTTTAAGAGTAGGCTTTAGGAGTAAGGTTTAGGTTTAGGGTTAGCATTAGGGATAGGGTTGGGTGTAATGTGTGTTTGATCTAGGGTTGAAGTTATAAATTCTGGTATTGTGGTTTATTGGTCTAGCGATCGTAGCCTGAACATGTATCATACTGATACCATACCAGGCTATTGCTAAAGATATATCTTCTTTGCTTATGAAGATATGAACATGGTGGCATATTGGACTCATGCTGCTTAGTGTGTAAAGTGGAAGTGTTTGTGAATAACACTTCCTTGGGATCTTTTAAAAAAAAATCTTTGAATGCTAAGTTTGCATAAGCTGTTTATTTCACCCATTGGTATACTAGGTCGATAATCATCTTTACTCAGAAATGTAGATCATGTATCTCCCTCTCTCACTGTCTCTCTCTCTCTCTCTCTCCCTCTCTCTCTCCCTCTCTCTCTCTGTGATGTCTTATTCTCTTTGTCTGTTTTCCTCTCATGGTATCACCCAACTCTTGAAACCATTCAAGGACTGTCATTTTGATCTATCTTTTACACCTTTCTGTCCCACTCTATCAATTGCCCTTTCTCTCTGTCTCTTTTCCTCTCTCTTTTCTCTCTCTCATTCTCTTTCTTTCTCTGATAGCTCTCCCTTTCTTCTTCAGCTTGCATCACCCCACCTCTCACAGATATCATCCCAACTGAAGACTATCATCCCTTTATGATTGCCTCCCATCAATTCCAGTTTGCCCAATAAGCAGCACAAGCCTGGACCAGACAGTCACATTAATTTCTCCAAATTGGCTAGGAGGCTTTGAGCCTCACACACAGCTTTTTTTTTTTGTTGTTACTCTGTATCCATCCTCTGCAGTACGTCGAGCAGCGCTCGCTTGATGGCTCGTGCAAGGGTCTTTTGCTTCAAGGCTGAAATAATACTGGGGTGCACATCATTTTTGACATTTCCCAACCAAAATGAAATGTTCAGCTAGATATGTATGATGATGAAGTCAGCCATGCTGTGCGCATGTAGGCAAGAGGCCCAATGTTTCATGCAGGGAAGCGAGAAATGGTTTCTCTTTCTACTTCTTCACAGAGTCAGACCATTGCTTTTCTTTATTCACTAAATCATTTGCTGAATGTTGTTGACATTTATCATGTCTTGTAGAATTAATGCCCTTTTTTTTATAAATACCAGACAAGATATCATTTGTTATTTTTTGCCTTTTTCACTTTCAGTGAGAAGTACAGTGTGAGTTAAATCACTAGCAGTGCATAAGCCTTTTCGCTATCCCAGTGTACATTGCATTGTGGGAATATGTCAAAGGTTTGTAGGGATAAACATAGCCCATTGCCATTGACAACTCATGCCTCATAATGTCATCTCGACTATTTTCTTTAGTCATGAATTATTCCCTTTGTGCAGTTTTACACTAATCAATGGATGAAAGTGGGTCAAAAATGAATCTCACGTCACTATAGAAAATACTAGACTTTGGAAAGTCGACCCTTTGAAAAATATTCTTGATTTAAAAGAACTTGATTTCCAGTGAAACTTCTTTCAGTCTCATTTAGACTTAGTACATGTGATGTTTTGTAAATTATCATCTAAAACTTTTAAAATCCAAGAATCTAGCAAAGAGAGTTCGAAAATATGTCAGGGGAGAAAATAAAAACAAAGTCCCAATGTCCTGAGACAATGTTCATAACAGCCAATAATATGTAGCAATATTTCCTTGACTAGTTGATTGAAAAATCACTATACTATATACTATAACAATATACTATAACACTCCTTGCTATGTCAGATGGTGTCCGTTTTTTTTCTAAAGAATTGATGGCAAGCAATTCTAGAGCATGCTCAATAGCAGTTGCAAAAAGGCTTCTTGTTATTATTACCTATGATTCCTCGCAGTAGTGTTTACATCATTTATGAATTCATCAATAATCATTCACGCACACATAGTTGTAAGTTCGCATGTTTTCATGGACAACATCATTTGTTGATGTATCACAAAATATTAAAACCCGACGGTTTATCCTGCTCCTGCAGCTGCGTACAAGGTTACATTGAATAATATATACTTTCCTCTCTTCTCTCATGTGCTATAGAAAGTATTCTTTAATGAAGGCAGCAGGCTCATGGGCGTCAGTCCATTTTATAATTTTTTTTTTTTTTTTGGGGGGGGGACACTGCCCAAAATTTGCTGATAAGCAAGAAAAAGTAAAAATCAGGTCCTCAGCTTCAATATTTTTTTTTTGAACATACACACATACATATATATGTATATATTTTTTTTTTTGGGGGGGGGGGAGAAGGGTTATACCAGCAAAAAAAGGGAAAAAAAAGGGTTCTCTACCCCTAAATTTGCTGAAAATTTTTTGTAAGGTGTCTGTTTTTCTAAGATGTGTTTGGGACATATTCTATTGGCTTTTCTTTTTCAGGTGTCCTTTTTTCTTCAAAAATTTGAGGGACATACCCTATTGTATCCCCCATCCCTAGAAATTTGGGGGGACATGACCCCCTGCCCCCCCATTTATGCCCATGAGTGAGCTTGGTTTTCACAGTTTCTTTTCTTAACCCACCTCGCTTGAGAAAGCATTTTTAAAATGCTTATTCTACCATGATATCATTGATTTTCACAGTTTTGTGAGATATTATAGTTTGTAGTTCAATGTATTTCCCACTATCCCAGATGTTAAGAGAGTTTTAGGGCAATCACTTACAAAATACAGCAAACTTAATTCATTCCTAGTGGCTGTTTTCCATTGGTTGCCCTACTTAACTTATTTTCATGTCCAACTTCAAGATTCATAAATGCATTTTGCCTTTTAGTAGAAAGACAAACCCCCTTTGGTCCAAAAATGTTAAGATACCTATTTGTGCACTCTTAACTGCCTGTGGTATATTACTCAAAATTGTAAAATTACTTTTTTTTAGATGTAGATTTTTCTTCTGCCTAACTGCATATGGTATTCTTTCCAAAAGTTGTTCAAATCCAATATCTAAGGAAAATATTTTTATCTGCCAAATATCATTTTAATCTTTTATTATAGCCTCATTAACTGCTGGTTGGACTCCATTTGATTCAACATAATGAGTTTTTTTTTTCTTTCTCTCTCTCTCACTTTTTTTGATACAGTGTGCAGTTTTGTAGTCCACAAACGCTGCCATGAGTTCGTTACTTTCACATGCCCTGGCACAGATCCAGGGGTGGATTCGGATGTAAGTACCAAAATCTTTTCTTATTTTCATGTTAATCCATTATGTGTGGGATTCAAATGGTTCTCCATTCATCCTCTGAATGAGAATTCAGTTGATGTTGGGTGAACTCAAAAACTTGTTTGAGATAGAGGGCTTGGACCATGCCCCTAAAGCTCTGCCATTTCGTAAGGATCCATCTGAAGGCCTACCTAAGCACCTCTGCATATTCATGATAAAAAATGAATAGTTCATTTTGTAAGATGCTTCCAATGAGTAGCGTGTGTTTGTACACGGTATAAAACATTACACCCATCAGCTTAGCGCATGCACAATAAATGCGCAGTAATTCAAACCATCACAATAAAACTGAAACGTGCAGTAAATATGAATAATGCAACAGTTTTATCGACATCATGACAATAACAGGTGCTTATTATTATTATTATTATTGGTTTGGTGTCACCTGTGCCTGGGAGGGGAAAAGCGAATTGAATCACTGTAACCCTGAGGTCTCTCCTCCCGATATCACTTATTGGGGGTATGCAGGTGGACCACATACACCGGGGTTTCCCCCTACTCTTATACGAATAGTGCAGTGGGATCTTTAACGTGCAAAGGTGGTGACTCTCCTTTACACGGGACCTCCATTTAACGTCCTATCCGAGGGACGGAGTGTTTTCCACTGTAGCATAGCCTGCGTCTATGAATCAGGGGAGGAGCACGATAACACACAACGTAGGCTTCAGTCATCCGCCTTGGCTGGGCTCAAACCCACGGTCTTTTGGTTCAAAAGGCAGATGCTTTACCGACTGAGCCAACTCGCTCCCCGCTTATTGGCCCCTTCAAATGATCCAAAAGAGGTAGGGCCTAATGCCATTTGCGTAATCATTTCTGCACATGCTGTTTTTCATCTAGTTATGGCTTGGACACTCTGGATGCTGAAAACTTTACGTTTGGCACATCCAGTTCTCCCCATCACCTTTTCACTTGGTTGAATTAGCCCATTTGATACTGTCCACTGGTGATCCCTGTAAAATAACTCATGGGAATAGGAAAATTTAAAAGTCAACAGGTTACATGTAAATGTGCAAACTACCCTTTAATGTCCTTTTTATATTTCAGTAGTTGGAATAATCTTTAATAATACATATAGTTGTAAGATTTTAGATGGCTCTGTCAAGGCTTTCCAAAGCTATAGATGAATTGAGTATAGGTCTTTAATCAACTTGTAGATGTATTTATCTTTTCCAAATGGGCAAAACCTAACCTGATTGTTAATCCTCAGTAAGAACAATCAGTTCATTAATCAAGGGCAAATAATAAGTGACCCTTGAGTGCCACATGTATTTGTCTGTTGATATTAATTTCTGTATGAGTATCATCATTGTGCGTGAAGTACAGTGAATGAAAGGAAACTCTTTAAAGAATTATAGTTCAGGTGTAACATATTAATTCGATCTGCAGATGATTCTATGAAACATTTACTTTTGTTAGTTAATCATTTGTGCTCATGTTTAATAGGAATTATCCTTAATTACAATAGGAAATGATAACTATTCATCCAGACCTGGTTTCATATCTGGAGCAATATCACATTGGTATTCATGTTAAGTATAATGGAAGCAATTAAGAAAGCGATATCATATTGTTTTGACTTGCTAATAAAAAAGAAATATGGATTAAAAAAATTACCCTTAATTTATCCTTAATTACGATACAAAATGACAACTATTTTTCCAGATCTGGTTTCACATGTAGAGCAATAAGTACTTCTAGTATATCTCATATATTCATATTAAGTATCATGGAAGCAATTAAGAAAACCATATTGTTTTAACTGGTTATTAAAAAAGAAATACATGATTTTAAAAATATATCCTGAAGGTATTTGAAGAAAAATCAGTAACAGTATGTGGATTTCTCCTCAAATCATGACTGTATTATTGTGATATCAAAAATGAATGCATGAATAAGTAAATATACATGTATTACAAAAAAAAAATTAAAACACACAATGTTACATACATCTTGATAAAAATCACAATGATACATGCATCTTGTAGAAGGTGAATAATATACTATAATGTAGTATAAGTTTCAGAACTGATTACAGACTTTGAGTTCAGGACAGCCATTATCCTGAGTCAAACTGATTATAAAGCCATATGGAAAAACATGGAGTTTGATATGTCATTTGCTATGGACCTCATATATGTAAACTGAACAACAGTTATAGCCATAGTTACATTTATGCACGAACACCACTCACCCTGTATGGTGGCCCTGAAGTACGCTCGACAACAGGTCATGTGCGACATGAATTTCGCATCCCAGGTCCTGAATTTCGCATCGCGGGTCCTGAACTTCGAATCCTCGGTCACGAATTTTGCACCGTGGGTTGTGAATTTCATGACTGGGATGCATAGTTCGTGCCACGGGTCACGAATTTCACGACTGGGATGCAAAGTTCGCGCCACGGGTCCTGAATTTCGCATCGCGGGTCGTGAAATTCATGACCTGGGACATGAAGTTCAGGACCCGCGATACAAAATTTCAGGACCTCGGATGCGAAATTCACGTCGCACATGACCTGTTGTCGAGCGTACTTCAGGGCCACCATAACCCTGTGATTGCCTGTATCAATTCGTGTGAACAATTGAACCACTTGAGACATGCGTGGGCTGGTTCCCAGTGATGGATCCGTTATTCAAGATACCTATCTCACCCCCCTTCCATCTCTTCCTCAGTTTGATTAAGTGTTTACGTACTCTTAAGCACCTAGCACCTACAAGAGGCAATACAGATGAGCAAACAAACTGTTGAATATTTACCTTAGGCCATGCATAAAGCTTGTTACTTAGCTTTGCCTGGGATTTTAATAGCACGACATGATCATTTGAAGTTTATGCTAGTTGACATTATAATTGCTCCATCTTTTGTGTATTTTATGTGACACTGTGCTGCTATGAATATTTCTTTATGTTTCAGTGTACAGTAAAAGTAAAAGCTATTTATAATTAGAATGAGTGAAGATATTGTGTAGGTAAAGGTACTGACTACTGTAAACGCTGTTATTTTCGCACAATTGATTTTTCGCACTGAGCGACCGAGGAACATATTTGTGGGTTCTTCGTGCTGCACAATTACTCACTCGTAATTATGTGAAAGATATTTGATAAATAATGCATGACAATCGCTTTTCTGTCCTAGCTATAGCTCAAAATTGTCACATTTGAACATAAATAACCATCGCGGCTCTTTTTATTATTTCACACATGCGCTGTCCATTCAAATGCATACAGCCGACGCAACTACACAAACGTACTCTAAACTGAATTGGATTCAAACAAGCATTTAAACCAGCTGAAGCATAATTCAGCATCTGTTCAAAACAAGCATAAGAAATTGTGCTAATATTTTCGCGAGTCTAAAATACGCGCTTGCCGAAAATGCAACGAAACCTGCAAAAAAATTAACGTACCACGAATATTTCTGCATTTACAGTATTGAATCCAATAGACATGAAGCTTTATTTGTTTTGTCCTTTTCTGAGTAATCCAGTAAGAATGTATGAAACTAGCACATTGCTTTGAAATGTGATGTTGATTTAGATAGATTTAGTAGTCATAGCAAGAAATTTGAAATGAAGTTTGGGACAAAGATACCTACTACTTTTTTTTTCAAAAGAGCCCTTTAACACAACCTAATAAATAGCACACTGGACAAAACTTTGTATGAAGTACGTTGGAGCCATTTCTTTTATTCATAAATGTCCTTTGATCTTAGTAGAATTTGACTCTCCCACATTTGTGGAAATTGCATTTTGTGGGGAAAAACCCATAATTAAGATTTGAATAGTTTTGGTTTTTCCCTCTCATGCTCCATTGAATTATGCAATGAGCATTTTCTCTCCTTTTTTAAATCTCAAAACCTCACAATGGATTTAGACATGGGGAGATGATTTATGGGTTTCGTTATTAACATTTTTGTCAAAAGCAAGTTCAGATTACATTTGGACATACCAAGGTTTTCTTTCAAAACATTACAATATCTTGACAAAATATACGTCATTCATCATAATATTTTGAGGTATAAATATTTGTAAATCTTACAGTTCATGTGAGAAATATCAAGTCATAATTTGGAAAAACATTGATGCAATCTTAGTTTCATGTTTACAAGCTGCATGTTCCCTCAATGCGAAATGACTATTGAAAACTACTGATAAATCTGGGGTTATGTGCTATTAATAGTACTGTATCGCTACTGCTGAGACAGGTTTCACAATTTGCAAAGGTCTTTCTTGTCAGTTTCAGCAGCCTCACCTCGCCAGAAAGTAAATACTCAACCTACTTAACCTTGAGGGTACTGTAGTTGTTCCATCCCAAATATCTGATACTGCATCTCATAGTTTTTGAGAAAGAAAAAGCTGTCACTTGTCTTGAAATAATTTTTTCTCCTGAATTGTCTTCTACTACATGTGCATTATATCATCAGAGAATGTTTCGCATTAGAATGAACAGTAGAACAACAAAACAAAACAAAACCTTTTGATATGACCAAAATGTTGCCTTGCATAAAACCTTATAATTACTGTATGAGCTGATATTTTTGTGGTGGTTTTATTTTCGCGAATTTCGTGAATCACTCACCTATCGCGAATTTAACAACGCGAAAATATCCGCAAGTGCGTTTGCTTTATTATACTCTTGTCACCGGCCCATTGTTGCCGTTGCCAAGCACTATGCATGCGGAAAGTGCAGCAGTCCTCCACTCCATGTGTATATCATATCACAACACACAGAGAATTGTCACTCACCACAAGTTAGGTCCGTAGTCACCTGCAAAACCGCTTTAAGAAGCCAAATTCTGCTACCAAAAATGTGAAATCAGTGCCATTTTTCCAAAGCATACAGCCCTACGGGGCCTAAGTGGGGTGGTAAGATAGAGAGTCGCTGAAAACGCACTATAAATCAAGAAATCAGGGGTTTTATGATGGCTTTTTTGTTTATCGCAAGCTACGAGTGTGATGGTATTGGCAAAAAAAAAAATCCTCCGGATCTGCTGATATGGCTCTTTCATGTGCAAATAAGTTTACTGCAAGTCCCGTCTTGCTACTGCTCTTGCGCAAAATCAACGACTCGCGAAGATGTCTGTGAGCCTGTGATTCGTGAAAATATCTGTACACGAAAATATTGGTTTATACAGTATGTGTTAACCTATTCGTGATAGAGGGTCCACATTATGTGGTTCTGTACAAAAACTATGGATGTAGAGCCCTAATAAACATACCATCAATATGAGCAGAAAGAACACAAATTCTGTGTGTACTGTGCCCATTTTGGTTCAGTCAGTATTTGTTGTTTGATGCTGAAGTTTTAAAAGGAAAAATAAGTACTTAAATCATTAAAATGGCAATGGGATACTAAGTTCAAAATCACTGTTTTACATACAAATTGGCAACTTTTTACATCTCAACTTTCTTTAGATACATGACTTTTAAAAAGGAAAAATGTAGCCATAAAAGAAAAATACTGGTGTTGCCTCTTTGAAGAAAAAGAAGAAAACGGAGACTACATGTGTAAATAAGGCTTCAAATAATTCCTGTTATTTCACAATTGGTTGTGTGACTGTTTGCGATTGTGTGCAACATATGATGTGTCCAAATGGTCACAAACGATCACACAACCTATTGTGAAAGGGGCTTTAAAGCCTATTTTGCAGCTCAGTAATGTTTAGTACTTTCTCCGTAATATAGCATTACTATGGTGGCCCTGAAGTACGCTCGACAACAGGTCATGTGCGACGTGAATTTCGCGGCCAACTTTGTGCCAAAGTCATGAAATTTGCGACTCGAAACGCGAACCTTACATCCCAGTCTCAAAATTTGCGGCCCGTGATGCGAAATTCATGACCCGTGACGCGAAGTTCAGGACCCGGGATGTGAAATTCATGACCTGGAACGTGAAATTTATGACCCGGGTTCCAAAATCACGACGCACATGACCTTGTCGAGCGTACTTCAGGACCACCATACATTACATATAGAACTCTGTCTTTATGCTGCACCTTGACATGCAGTCAGTCTGTTTGGTGTCACACACATGCAGACCTTGGTCATCATATGTTTATGGACTTCCATCCCCTGTGTACCCCTAATGCCTCGGTCACACCTTTGCATTACTGTTGCATATTGCTGTGCTATGCGGGGTACATCGGAAAAAAATACACGAGGGCTTCGGACGAATTCGCCCCTGAAACACCAGAAAGAGCCCTGGAAAACCAAAAAAAGAGCCCCTGAAATTCTCATAGGGTCCAATGTAAACTGTAATACAATGTAGAAATTTCAGGCGGGTGGGCTCAAAAAGTAGCCCGGAAAAAAATTAATTATTTTTTCCCTGGGGTACGTCAATACGCAGCCGTACCCAGCAATACGCGGCAAATTTGAAGGTAGCAGTCACACTGATTGCATATCTAGCTTGTAGGTATAGCTTGTATGCCGCTCGTACAAATCGAACTAGACCTGCACTATAGCGAGCGGCAGTCGCATTGATTCTTGCTGCTGCAAGCAGTGTGCGAGTAACAGCACAACAAAAAGTGCACTCGTGTGAACGACAACGAGCTCAAGTGAGGTAAATCCTGCAGGAAACAGTGGTATAGGCAGTGACACGCGCTAAAAAAAAAGAGGCGATTTGACCTTGCAATTGCTTGCGATAGTTTAGAAAATTTTATAACTAGCGAGCAACTAGCACAAGCCTATGCGCTAGTCTGCGTTTTTAGTACGCAGTGAGTATGTTTCATTGCTCTTTATTAGGTATGGCTGCCTATGTCTGCATTCGGGCAGTACGCAAGCCAAATATGCAGAGGTGTGAGCGATGCATTAGTGGCACACATGGACATGCAGCTGTCACACCCAGTGTAGCTACATGTCAAACTGTCACAGTCAGTATTTGATGGTGCCCCACATGTACATGTACAGATTTTGATGAATCGCCACGAGAGCTTGTTAGAAATATTTTGACACAGTGAATTGGTTGTCGACGAGTGTACATACCGTCCAATTTATCCATATGTTTGAGTGGGGAGAATGACTTGTTTACATTGATGGTGAAGTATTGGTGATGCAATTCTCTGATTAAAATATTGTAATAAAAGATATGGTTTTCTTTAGGCAGTTCCTTTTCCAGTATTACCATCATATTCCTTAGAATATTACTATGGAGAATAGAGGTGTCCAAGTTAAGGGGTTAAAGGGGGTACCCAATGCTGAAACAATGTTAGTTCATTTAGAAGAGCATGATTTTATTAGCAGAAAATCATCTGCCTAAATTTTTTTTAAAAGTCGTGTTGCCAAGGAAACCCCCAAATGTGGTAAGATTTCAGGATATTTCTGACCCCTCAGCTGTGACCCAGTTTTAACTGGGTACCCACTTTGACGTCAAAATGACATCAAAGTGGGTACCTTGTCGCGCACTTCTAGCAAAATGCGCGTAAGGTATAATACATATTGTACAGTCTAGCGCGCAGCACAACTGCAATGTGCGAAGCTGGATACCCACTTTTACGTCATACCTCATACTCAATTTTTTTTTGTCAACTCGTGACTTTTTATGAGAAAATTAGCCAAAATGCATTGATTTCGATTGAAAATCATCAAATTTTTAATGTTATTCTTCTTAGAATTCTATTCTCGATCATATATCCAAAACATTTTTACCATTGTGTAATCACTTTAAGCATGATAGTAGTCTACATGTAGATTGGCCAGTCTTGATTTGGCAGAATGTTTGATGTTGCCTTGCATGTGCAGTCTAGAGTGGCCTGTTCGAGTAAAGCTCTTTAGAATTATTTTGACATCTAGGTAGTCGTTAATTGAAGAGTTACATACCATCAAATTTCTATGTTTGAGTGGAGAGAATGAATTGTTTACTTTCAGTGATGAAGATTTGGCAGTGAAATACACCGATAAGAATGTTATAAATATTGTTTTCCTATATGCAGTTGCTCCCCAACCAATTTGTCACTCTTGATTTTGGTTTAAGCGTCTTATCTTTATGTCGTTGTGCGAAAGAACGCGTCCAGAACGCAAAATGAACAATGATTGAAAATCAAATATTTCAAACAATGATTGATAATTTCACGGGTAGCATGTAGACATTGTAAGTTGATATATGATCTTCTTGTGGCATGATCTTTGCTAAAACTCTATTCCCAATATGTCAAAATAGACATTTTAATATTTGCAGTTTTGTATTTTGCGTTCTGGATGCATTCTTTCGCACAATGACATAAAGATAAAATGCCTTAGTGAATGGACATTTGGGTAGAAATTCCTATCATTGCAGTGTCAACAGTATGATCTGATGCATGATGGGTATGAGTGCTCTACAAGACACCATTATTAAATGTTGCTTCAGATGGGAAAGAATTAATAAAAGAGTGTGAGAGACAGAATAAGAGAGAAAAATATGTACTGTTGATTCATCGAACTATAGAAGGGAACAGATGATATAGGCTATGTTAATATGCAGATTAATTTTTAGAATGGGATGATGTTCTTGGAAAAAGTGGGATTACAGAGAGTAAGTAGTCACGTGAATAAATCTTAAGCATCTCTGAGAGGAATACATCCTCCATAGATCCCAGGCTTCCAACTCGAAGCCCAGTACCGATCAATGGAGGAGTCTGTAGGGCTGCATGCATCCTCTCTTGAACCAGGAAGTTAAGTGGTGTGTGTGTGTGTGTGTGTGTATTGCAGAGCATAACTCCGCTATTCATTGCATTAGATCTGAGGCTAAAAGAAGGAAACGGGATTACCTCTGATCTCATCCAAACATTCCCAGTCTGTCATCATTGTTACATCTTCTCCCCCCCCCCCCTACCTCACACCACTGTCAGTCCCTTTTGAATCCGTATGAATGAATGATTGATTTCTTTTCCTGGTACAAGTATTGTGTAAGCCAAGGTAGACTTTGACTTCATTCTGGATTGGATTTGTTTCCTGTGTTATTTAAAGGCATGTGTTGTACAGGCAATTTGTTGAATTCATAGGAGATTGTAAAAATGTAATGTAACCCAACTTGGATAGTAGATGGCTTACAGGGACCTCAATATCATTTGGGGTCAGAGGTCTCATATATAGGTCAAAGGTCAAATGAGGTCATATGTTACAATTTACCTGCAAGAATGTTTGCACATGGATGCGGCGAGACCCATTATGGCGACTGCCTTGTTAATCTTTACACATCCTTATCTTTTTCAATAGCTTACACTGAGCAGATTCTCCTTTCCCTATTTTCCCGTACATTCACCCATACTTTACATATTCTTTACTCTGTTGTAAATCATGCATTCCAATTTCTTGTTTTCTCAATTTCCTTTTCTTTTTTTTTCTTCTTAAACTCATTGCTCTCCTTCTGCAGTGGTTAAGCTCTCCTACTTCACTTAATAATGTCATGCTGTTTCCTGTAACATATTGGGAACATGTAAGAGGGCACTGGCCTAGTTTGGAAATGGATCATACATTCAATATGGGGGGAGGAGGCAATTGGCTGTTGATTGCCAATTTAGAGAAGAACATCTTGCAGGGAATAGCCAGGCACAGACGAGGATGGGCCGAGGCACGAAGTTAATGATCGTGGAATGACTTGAGCAGCTTAGAAGTAATTGCCTTTTGCATTTAGGTGGGGCAGACCCTATTAAAAAAGACAGTGAATGCTTTAGCACTTGAAATGTCAGAGCCTCAGGGGTGATCGCTGTCACCCCTCTTATTTTACGTTGGGCAACTTCATGTGGGAGGTAACAGAATTAGATTACGCCTCAGTTTTACTTTGCAGAGTTAAGTGTGAAGTTCCCACTGGTTAAAAAAACTTCAACCAAGGGCCCATTGATATCACTTTTTGATAAACAGTTGCAACTAGTTTAGAGTGTTCCTGATCGAAATATTTTCAGTAGTAGGACCCCCTTCCCCCTGTTATGGGCCTGCTAGTTATGAATAATGCACAGGTTTGTAAACATAATTGGCTGATGTATAATTTAGGATTAATGTGACAGGTAAATACACCTGTATAAGATGAATTATTAATAATGCAATGTAACAGTATTTTAAACCTAACTGGGTAGTAAACATACATAAGGTGCTTGAATTTTTGCAACATCAAAAATTTAAATATCATTTAAAGGGAGTACCCAATGCTGAAACAATGTTAGTTCATTTAAAAGAGCATGATTTTATTAGCAGAAAATCATCCGCCTGAAGTTTTTTAAAAAGTCGTGTTGCCAAGGAAACCCCAAAATGTGGTAAGATTTCAGGATATTTTTGACCCCTCAGCTGCGACCCAGTTTCAACTGGGTACCCACTTTGACGTCAAAATGACGTCAAAGTGGTTACCTTGTCGCGCAATTCTAGCAAAATGCGCGCAAGGTATAATACACATTGTACAGTCTAGCGCGCAGCACAACTGCAATACGTGAAGCTGGGTACCCACCTTTACGTCATACCTCATACTCCAATTTTTTGGTCAACTCTTGACTTTTTATGAGAAAATTAGCCAGAATGCATTGATTTCAATTGAAAATCATCAAATTTTTAATGTTATTCTTCTTAGAATTCTATTCTCGATCATATATCATAAAATATTTCACCATTGTGTATTCACTTTAAATATATTTGAACATAACATTGGGAGAATTTAGTTTGAGGAAAAGATTTTTGGTATTTGCACGTGTACCCATGTCATCTCTTAAAAGGAGATAAATAATCTGTTTCATACGGTATAAGAATCCTTTAGATTGTAGCTGAATCATCTCATATTGTTTATATAGAAAGGAAGTAGAAATGCATTTTTTATTGTTTGACAGTGAATTGAAATGAAGTGGAAAATACATGGAATATAGAACCAGTCAGACATGTAATTCATCTCTATGTTTGTGATTATTTACATTGTGTAATGATATGATTTTTGAGATCTGCTAAACTGTGACATGAAATCTTCTTTCACAAAAAAATGACAAAATTTATGTTGTGTGGCAGAACGAAATAAAGCAAATTCTTTTGGTATACCGTAGTTAGAATCCTCAAAATTGAATGGCATTTTCCCAGAATTATTGCAGGCTTTATGGAATAAATTAATTAATTTGAGCCCAATTTTTGCAGTGTTTAACTTGTAGAACAATTTTTTAAGGAGGATATACTAGTATGTAAATGCTGTATCCATTGTGCACCTCTTGTTGATGCTGAGCTGGCGAAGGAATATCTCTGCAGTTTCCTTCAAATAAGTAGGGTTCTTGTTGAATTTTGAGAACTAGGTTGATGTATTTTTTTTCCTGTCTATATTTATATTTATTATTATTCATTTTGTCTTACTTATTTTATACTGCAGTGTTGGCCTGTTCATTTATTCAAAACTGCTTTCCAAAGGCACCCTGCAGTTTAACAAATATCATTCTACATGAAAATACAAAATACATAACAGTTAAGTAACATTGTAGAATACAAAAATGGAGAGTGAATTAATGGTATTGTAAATTGTAGTGACAGGAATAGCACTGTTATAATTCCATTGAATCAAGATTTAAAATTTTCTTTGGATTCCAGGGCCCCATTTCATAAACTTGTAATCAGTAACAACTGCCACATTTCTATGTCAAATTTGCTCTCAACCAATTAGATGCAAGGATTTCAGTAGCTTGTTACTGTTATTGCAACTTGTTATTGATAACAAGTTTTATGAAATGGGGCCCAGATAGAGCAGCAACTCATCTCCCCGGGATTTGAATGATGTCCTTTAAAAAATTGCTTTATTTTTTTCTAAGTGGTGCACATAAACAGAAAAAAAAACCAAACCGAACAAACAAACAAAAAATCTTATTTTGATTTTCACTCCCTTGTGGTGAGGTTTAACAAGTATGTTTTACTCAGAAATGACTGGGTTTTTTTTATAGACTTCCTTCTTCCTCCTTACTTTACATTAAACATCCTTGAAGCTTTGATTGGAATGTTCTGTGTTCATAGGAAGGAACCAGGACATAAGGAAAGTGATATCTATGACTTCTGAAGTTGGTGGTTTGAGTTTTACAGGGAAATTTAGAGATGCAAAGAAAAAGGGACATCCCCTCCTGCATGGGGTGTATTTTTCCCCTTATCCATGGCATCCTATTCTGATTGTTGCTTTAGTTAAAAAAAAAAAATCATGTTGACCCATTGACTGCTGCATTCTCTCATTTCTGTAAACTTTTTTTCTTTTTTCTTTTTTTTTTAAATACAGGAGCAAGTCGGTTCCCTTTGGTAGTGGGTGCAATAGTTTTGAATGTAAAACTATAGTATCCCTTCAAGGAAACCAAAATCCTTGGGAAAAATCAATTTTAATGATAAGAGAGGATAGAGAAGCAATTGAAAAAAAAAGTTCTATCGAAATCAGTTACAAAATGAGAAAGTTAAGAGAGTTATGGAGGTTTTTATGCTCTTTGGAATGGATCGAAGTGGCTGGAACGATGAAACAAAAAATGCGATGCTTTGGAACGATTTTCTTTCTTGTTTTTCTCAGCAAGAAAAAAAAAGCTATTCATTGGAACAGAAATTTGAGTGTAAAATGGGGGTCTTCTCTGTGGCACATACTTACCACACATTACATACTGAGTACCCCTCCCCCCCCCCTCCCGGTTGTATGAATCTACATTCACTCTGTGTGTCTGAAAGCACCCTTATTACTTCCTTGTTTAAGAGAAAAAATCATTGTGAATGAACATCATTGATTCTGACCACAATTACAGGTGTGTGGTGAGCAATGAAAGCAATTGGACTTCCGTGTGTAAGCACAAGCATCCTAAAAATGATAATAATGATAGTATTGGATATTTATATAGTGCACATATCCACCAAACAAAGTGCTCAAAACACTCCAATATTACCCCTGCTCAGCTAGGCTACCCATTTCAGTGCTAACAGCATTCAAGAAAATCTCTGTTATGTTCATCATTCTGTGTTGATTATTCTTACTCAATATTGAAATAGAGTACAAGCGTAGGCCTGTATTTCATAAGCGATGATATCATTTTTCTAGTTCTCGTAAAATCAGGGTTCTCACTAGAAAAAAAATCAACACACGTTTCCCACTCTGCGCAAAGCGTGGAAGTTTCGGAAGTTTTACGGAATAACACCTAAAGTTAGGTGTGGCGGCAGTATATGCTATAGTAAAAGGATGAAAAATACTTCTTGGCAAGCAGGAGTTGTCTACTAATGGCATAAAAGTAAAAATACATTGCCAAAAAGCAAAACAATCTGTGACATTTATCATTATTGTTAAGAATATATACTCCAACATTTTTTTACCCTTGTTGCCATGCATGGTGCAGCAATTTCACACATGGTTCTTCCTTGTCTGAAACCCTTTACGCATGGTATTGGAACCATGGGTGTTATGTACTGGTGAGAGCCATGCTTGTAATGTGTATCTTTAAAACTATATCAAAGAAAAAAATAGAAAAAATAGAAAATCTCTTCTAAGAAAATATTTCTTAGAAATGAGAGAAAGTGGATGAGACATAGGGACTGAAGCAGAAATAACCCAAGATAGGTACTTACTTGGTCCATGTTTTCACGAAGTGACAGATACTAGGAAAATTGCAAATTTTTCAGTTTTGATTTTTTTGCATTTTTGGACATCTTTCACTAACATCTTGAACCTCACAGAGTTTCAGACCATAATAATGTCTAATTACGAAACTATGGCAATGACGTCAACATGAAAATACCTAGTAAAAGGATTTTCTGTTTTCACGAAGTGACGGCTTTCAGCTGTCCTGTATGTTTTATGTGTGCGGCTGAGTTCCGTCACTTCGTGAAAAAATATAAAAAGAGCACGTCTTCGATTTGAATACGTGATCAGGTACAATTAGGTCAAAAGCGCGCTCATCAAGTCCCATTTGTTTAACAGGCGTGCGGCTGAGATCGGTCACTTCGTGAAAACAAAATCACAGTGGGACCTTGAATTTTGCGTTTTAATGAAATGACGGCAATGTTTACACCTCGTTTTCTTCTAAAATATAAAAGGAATATGCAAATGATTAATAATGAACATTGTCCAGAATATGTCCTATACGAGGATATAAAATTTATTTACCCTTCATACATTAAAGAGGTTGAGAATGAGATTTGAAACTTTGAAAGCGATTTACTCAAAACTAACTTTTTTTAAGCTGCGCGCTCATCCGTTACTTGGTGAAAACAGGGACGACTTGGTTAGATGTATCCTTTGATTCTTCACAGGCTTATGAGAATATCCTTCACAGCCATTCATCACTCAAGAACGATAAAGTTTGTCATTAACTTAAACAGAAAGTGCTGGAAATGAAGGTTCTTGTCTACCTGGTAATAGAGGTGTTTCAATTTTCTCAAAGTACCCTGTGGAAGTAAGCGATGATGCTCATAGGAGTATTTCAAATCTTACAAATTGTTAAGGAGTCCAGAAAACATCTTTTTTGTGGGAAATTTCTATCATTATGAAACCTGGTAGAATTCAAATGTCTAATGAAATTCCCTGGAGCAAAACACATACCTGATGTTTCTAATTTTCCTAATGACCAGGCATTAAAGGCAAAGTCCACCCCAGAAGTTTCACTGTTTCAATAAAAAGATAAATTCGAACATCATTTCAAAAAAGAAATGAGCAAATCGGTCAAAGAATAAGAAGATTACACTCATTTACATTTTCTAGTAAATTACTCTTGGTTCTGCAAATTGGCAACACTGATGACATCATATGCGAGCAGCTCTCCATTTCACATTTTCTCAATTTTCTTGGAAGTTACACATTTTCTAACCCCCATAGTCAATGTATGTTCACAAGAATGGCTTTTTACATAACATACTTTGACTATGGGGTGATAAAATGTGTAACTTCCAAGAAAATTGAGAAAATGTGAATTTTCATGTACAAAGTGAATGGAGAGCTGCTCGCATATGATGTCATCAGTGTTGCCAATTTGCCGAGCCGAGAGTAATTTACTAGGAAATGTAAATGAGTGTAATTTTCTTATTCTTTGACCAATTTTGCTCATTTCTTTTTTAAAATGCTGTTCAAATTTATCTCCTTTTATTGAAACAGTGAAACTTTTTGGGTAGATTTTCCCTTTAAGCTTTTTATCTACCAGTGGAGAAAATTTGCGGCATATAAAAGAGTTTAGAAAATATCTTGTAGTTTGATTTTCTTAAATACTATAGAACGGATGCTGGTGAGGGCATTGAAAATTCATGAAAAACCACTTCAGGATAATACAATCAATGGGCAAGAAAGATCAAGAGGTAGTAAAGACACCGAGTTAAGAAATCCTATCAGGAAAAGCCACTTCATGATAGTATAAACAGTGGACAAGAAGCATCAAGTCTTAAAGAGGAAGTCAAAGAATTCTCTTTAATGTGCCTGGGTAATCTCGGAGCGCCTGAAGCACCTTCTCTGGTGGATTAATATCCAATATTATATTAATGTAGGATAATGGAAACACCTCTGTTAAAGTGGAGTAACCTTTTCGCATGATATAGGATAGTGGGAATGCCTCTGCTTGAGCATCCATACATTATAACGTGATATAGTGGAAACGGTTCTAGGACAACTCCCCCGGGAGGACAACTCCCCCGATACGATTCCCACCTGACAACTCCCCCTGGAGCACAGCTTCCCTGGAGGACAGCTCCACCGAGGGCAACTCTCCCCGGAGGACACTTTTCCTGGATGACAACTCCCCAAGGACAGCTCCCCCAGTCCCCGGGGGAGTTGTCCTGATACGAGTGGAAACATATCTAGTCACAAATTTCTCTGCTTAACGATGTATATACTAGTAGTGGAAATATTCAAGATATCATGTAATACAACGAGATTGTGGAAACACATCTGATTTAGATCTTCTGTACAATGATTTAGCATGTGGAACGCAGTTTATTGAGGATCGCACTGCTGTAACACTGAATAGTGGAAAACATATCTGATCAAGATTCCTGCTACTATAACATAGCATTGTGTAAACACATTTGATCAAGAATTCCTGTACTATAATGGGATAGTGGGAACACAATAATCAAAGATGCTCCTGCTAGAATACCGAATAGTGGAAACATATCTGATTAAGATTCCTGATACTATTCCTGATACTGTACTAGTAACATAGCATTGTGTAAACTCATTCATTGAGGAATTCCTGTACTATAATAGGACAGTGGAAACACAATAGTGGAGGATCCTACTGTTGTAACACTGAATAGTGGAAACATATTAAGATTCCTGTTACTGTAACATTGCATTGTGTGAACTCATTCGATCAAGAATTCCTGTACTATAATGGGATAGTGGGAACACAATAGTGGAGGATCCTACTGCTGTAACACTGAGTAGTGGAAACACATCTAATCAAGAATCCCTTCACTCTAAAATGGAATAGTGTAAATACATCATACTGAGAATCCTTCTACTTAAAGGATAGTGGGGTTACTTCTTGTATTGATATACTGTAAAATTTGGAAATTCTCGCAGGATCAATTTTTCCAAGCCAAGTTGAACATAATCACGCATTTTTAATTTTTGTGGACAGTTAGGATAACTATATTCACGTGCATAATAAACAAAATATTTCGCGTGGTTTATATCCGTGCAAGTGTCATCTACAGAAACAGAAATTCTTGAATGAGGGATACACTCTACAAAAAGATCTAATCAAATTTGACTAGATTAAATTTTCTGGACACCACAGGCACCAGTACTGTTCTAGTCGAAACTGATACAAGTTTAGTGAAAATGACCGGCATTAAGATAGGACCTCAAGAGAAACAACACTGTTCTAGTCCAAATTGACAACAAAATTATTGAAAATAGTGAGAATTCTCATAAAATATTTGACCAGAACACCATATCCCATTAGCACTTGCACTGTTGTACAAAAAAATTGACACAATTCTAGTGAAATGACCAGAATTCTAGTAGAAATTTGCTTTTAAGGAATAACCATATTTTTTTTACTAGAATTCTGGTCATTATCATTAGAACCATGTCAAATTAATGTTCGCGGCAGTGTGATCTTATTCGTATGTTCTAATCAAATATTGTACAAGAGTTCTTGTCATTTTCACTAGTGTTTTTTCAATTTTTACTAGAACAGTGTACAAATGTAGTAGTCAAACGTAATTGGATTCGTTTTTGCAGTGTAGCAGCAACACCTGTAGTCATTATTATCAGGCATAACTTGGGACAGTAGAAACAGACCTCTTTGGTTTGAGTTGATACAAGGTCTTGCCTTCAACGTGACTAGATTTGTTTTTACAGTGTAGCAGCAACACCAGTATTATCAGGCATAACTTGGGATAGTAGAAACAGCCCTCTTTGGTTTGAATTGTTACGAGGTCTTGCCTTCAACGTGACTAGATTCGTTTTTACAGTGTAGCAGCAACACCAGTATTATCAGGCATAACTTGGGATAGTAGAAACAGCCCTCTTTGGTTTGAATTGTTGCGAGGTCTTGCCTTCGCCGGGGCATTATCGAATGTAGCATCAATGTTGGAGGGATTATGCACCTATCACAAACAGCATCGCACCTGATACATCGCCTCTGCTCAAATTAATTGTGGCACTTAGATGAAAGCAAGGATGCTGCATCTGCTGCAAAAAAAGAAAGAAAGAAAACAAAACAAATGCACAGAGAGAAGTGGAAGAGAGAAAGAGAAAAAGGGAAATTATTCTGTTTGCTATTGTAATGTGAAAAGGAGCGATACATTAGTTGAGGGGGACCCGTGAGTGTTGTTCAGGATTTTTTTCTGCTATATTCCACCAATTTAAGTGCAGAATAAAGGCCTTTTACCATGTAAATGAAACATCCATAAATTGATATGCACAGAGTTTGTTTATGAACACATGTTCTTGTGATGAGGAATTGCAGAAACTGATCAGTTAGTCGCTATATAAGGCTGCTTATCAAAAGTCTCGTCCTGTGTCTTTGATCGTCTTCTCTGCGACTGTTCTTTTACATCGGCTTTCCCGATCCCCCCGTTGTTTTGTCTACGGAGAAACGGGAGGATCAGAGGGGAAAGGACGCTGAGTGGGAAAGACACTAAGGACTGCATTCCAAATTGGCTCTGACTTTGGATAAGGTGCCTAAAATAAATGTTTAGATAATAAAGAGAGACAGACTTTGTTGCAAATAATTTGTATTATCTGATGCAGGTGTGAGCACTTTTCTGTGCAGTAAATTGGGAGATTTATGCTATGAAAAGATCATTGAACTAGTTCTCAGTCTTCAAAGAAATGCTTTTTGAAAAGGACTGAATAATAATAATAATAGTGGGTTCTTGTATAGCGCTCATGTCTGTCAGAACTGACACTCCTGGCGCACGTATGTTCATTAACTACACGACCAGTGGGCGCTTCGTGAGTGGCGACATTTTCTACTGGGGTACGTGCTGCTTTATTTTTCAAAGGATTTGATTTTTCCCCAAAATAATAAAGAGAGCCGATGGAGGAGGCAAAAAAAAATTGAATGAATTTATGTTACTCAAACTTTAGTAAACTGCAGTTCATTACTTTTTAACCCCATTTCAGTATTGATTTCCAGTTTCCCCTTGAAAAATTTAAATGACTGCACAAATGATTAATTTCAACTTTGATTTTATTGTTTTAATTTTGTCTGTAAACTATCTATGATAGATATTTTTTATGAAGCATCATCTACAAGTATACCACGTTTTACAAAAGATATTCCTTTGGTTGTCAAAATATATTCTTTCAAATTTCATGCCTCATGCAAAAGCATTGCTGATCTCAAACACTAGAGGCAACACCCCTGACGTTTCACTCATCACTGCCCTCACATAATTGGGGATGGTGGTGGCTTGACATGGGGTGGACTTGGCAATACGCAGCAGAGTGCAAGCTTCATTTAAAACTTTAAAATAGCCTTACATTTCATGTTTTGCAGAATTATACATCATTAAATTTCACCATGGTCTCTTTAATAACTACTTTACACTTTACTGTTAAATCATTGAGCAAAAATATTGTTTTTAAAATTACTCAACACAGAAATGCACGCAAGTAATTGACATCAAATCAACTCTCTATCTCGATTTTGCACTTTGTCTGAATTGTCCAAGGATGGGTCGATTTTGAGAGATATGAACTTGTTGTTATTACAAACATATCGTCGTCAGAATCTGTTTGCAGTGAGCAGAAACATGAATTGGAGGAAAAAGCATTTATAGATTTAGGTGTTCTAAAATAACGGAATTTGCTTTCTTTGCATAATTTCTTGTATCAATATATATATATTAAAAGAAAACTTATGACTTAAGTTTTAAAATGATGTATATTAATGCAGAATAAGGAAGCACTGGCTATTCAAACACAATTTGATGGTTCGTAAAACTTTTACTCCAATGCGCGTTTCCACGCACATGCGCGGATTCGTCACTTTGTAAAAACGGTGACGATATATGGATACAGGTTCCTTCTTAGATCTCTGGGCTTTCACTCAACACAAGTTGTTTAGCTTTTTCACTTTCCCTCCCCATCCCCTCTCTCTTTCTCTCTCTCTCTCTCTCTCACTCACTTTCAGTTTCTCTCACTCTCTGTTTTTCTCTTCAACTTATTCATCTTCCTTCTTTTCCATATCCCATCATTTCTCTCTACTTCCTTTTTCTACTTAATAATTTTCTTTGCAAATCTCTTGACCTGAGCTCAACAAACCACCTAATTACAGGGGCCACCTGCTCAGTTTGATCGTGCATTTCCAGAAAGTCACTCCTACCATATACAGGGTGGCCCAGAAAGAATGGAACACCTGTAATCCTTAATTTCAGGGAAATATATGACATGAGGTGATAATTGTTCATTTGGTTTGAAAGAGAATTTCTTTTCCTTGAAAATGACACCAAAATCATTAATTTTGGCTCATGCGTTCAGATGTTAAGGCTCATTTCGCGAGGCAATGTCATTTTTCAAAATTTGCTACTTTAGCGACCAAAGTCCTGTTACTTGAAAGGAAAATTCTTTACCCGACGGCATTCAATAGAAACGGCGCCTTGCTGAATAGACACATGTTTGATTTTCCTGTCACTGAAAACGTGGAGATTGTTCAGGCAGCGAGCCGTTTCTATGGAATGCCATCAGGTGGAAGGTTTTCCCCTTGATCTCCTATGATTTCAGTCACAAAAGTAGCAAATTTTAAAAATGACATTGTCGCACGGAATGAGCCCTAGCATCTGAACGCATAAGCCAAAATGAATGATTTTGGTGTCATTTTCAAGGAAAAGGAATTCTCTTTCAAACCAAATGAACAATTATCACATCATGTCATACATTTCCGTGAAATTAAGGATTACAGGTGTTCCGCTCTTTCTGGGCCACCTTGTATGAATACAAAATGCTCATTTCTACTGCTAGAATTTATGTATTGCATGCAGTTTCCATATGTACACATAGTGCCTTACACTTCAAATAGTTGGTTGAATAATTGCAATTTGTTTTTAAAGTATTATCGATATGATAGTGTTGTTGATAATCTGATTCAAGTTCTGCATCCGCTTTTTGATTCCCTTCTCAACAGCAGAATGCAAATATGCTCCAGTGACTTGTTTAATTTCTCAGGTCATTGCTGAAAGGTGGGCTAAACAATGTGGTGCTCCTCTTTAAATTCCAAGGGCACACTTACACTCTCGCACACCCTGCATTATAATGCATCCCTTGTTGATGCCTCCTCGGTACAGCCTGTTTGATAAGCGCCTTTCTCGTATGCATGCATAACACAGTCTAATGCACTTCATCAATTCCGGTAGGGGGGTGTGACACTCCGCTCTTGAGGAGCTCGGCTCCGTGACCCGAATGTATAATCGCGGGGAAAAAAAGCTGCAGGGAAAATTAAACTTGCTGCTGCTCCTCCTCCTCCTCCCCTCCCCAGTCATTATCCCACCATCCAAGCAGCACAGTTGCATTTTACTAAGTCCAGGGAAATTTAAATGATGTCAGGACGATAGTGAAATGAAATATTTTGAATTCATGCTGTCTGTTAAGTTTTGGACTTTCTCTCCTTCCTCTAACAATGGTTGTGGATTATGGTTGTACATGCATGTCCAGTCATACCGCAGGTCGTATGCAAATGAGCAAAAAACGCACATTTTTTTTCCAGTGCCTGAAATGGACTCTCTCCCTTCACCCAGTTGGCTATATTGCATGGTCATCTTTAAAGTTATGTCACTCAAGAAACATTAATGCTGTGCTCATCAGATTTTCTGCAAGAATAAATAAATAGTTCCCCTAGACAGGGATATTTTGTTTTAAGTCAGAATTTTAGGAATAACTTGTTTAAAATAACTGATGAAATAGTAATAAAAAACACTTTTCTTCACAAGATGTCAAGTGGTTAAAAGACATATAAAAAGTATATGAACCGCTATCAAGATGCATATGTATAGAAGCACTAGAATCTCATCTTTTTCATCGTTATATTCAAAACATCCATAAATTCATGACAGAGTCAGGATCCAGCAATATTCAGCTGCAGTACAAAAAATATATTTGAAATTGTCAAAACCATAGAATCTAAGCCCTGTGATTGGCAAGCAAGGCATCCTGTAACCAAGAGCACGCTGTATGAAACCAAGTGCAACCTGCTGTTTGACCTTTGTCCAGACATGGGCCTAGCTGTTGCCTGGTTGTGAGAAAACATGTTGCTAGGTGGTGGTAACCAATCAATCAGAGTGCTGGAATCGACTTTTTCAAAGACAAAATGTGTGCATTGGTTACTGGATCCTGACCCTGCCATGAAGTGTTATATCAGTATTCTGAAGGTACAGCAAATGACCTTTACACTCATGTCAAATTTACCCTGGCTCACAATAAAACAGTGGGAGTTTTAGCCAGATCTATATTTCATTTCATTTCCATTTTTGCCATAAAAGTAACACCATTTTCCAACAATTTTATCTTTTATTTTCAACACAATAAAAGCATGTCACAAATCTCTGATTCCTCTTCTTTTACTACTTCATCACAATCGGTCAGTGATAAGTTGTGTATTTGATAATTTGCAAATGAGATGTTCCTGGCGGTTCTTGCTTATTATGTATTAATAGTCAGATAGAAGTGGAAAAAAAAAGTGTACTTTTAGGGGACCTACGGATTGACTGTGTCTGACAGTTGCTTGGTGTCATTTTCATATGCTAAACAGATACTAAATTTTAACCCTGGACCAAACTCTCTACCTATCCTAACCCTAACCCTAAACCTGATCTAAAGCTCTATTGCAACCCTAACCCAGATAAAGCCCAGAGTAATAGTTGCCTTGGCTTATGCCTGCATGGTAGGAAGTAGAAAGCTTATCCTTTCCCATGCAATTCCCATAATAAGCAGGAACTTCATTTTCTCCTGGCCAGGTCAGTCATTAAAAAGCTAATTCTCTGTTTATTGTGTTAAAACTGTCAAAATGTCTGCAATTCTCTGTTTATTGTGTTAAAACTGTCAAAATGTCTGTAAGAAAAGTGTAGTCCAGTGATTTCAGAACACTTCTGTATGACTTATCTATCTGCAATGCATACATGCATTTTCTAATACAGTAACATGATGAATGAATGTAAAGGCGACACTGTACGTTCCGACTACGACCCGATTTTGAAAGAAATCAAATTTTGTGTTAATAGAAAATCTTTGATAAGTAGAATTATCCATATTGAGATTTGGAATAATGATAGGAATACTAAAATCGAAATTTTGGTTTACTGCAAGCATTTTACTCTGCGTAAATGCATACATACATCTCATATTCATGTATACAAGCCATTATTTCATTTTAACATGACATTCAGCATGATCTGTAATGGACACTTCCTAATATGTACCTGGCAGATATAAATACTCGTTACTTATTCATTTCAGTGTCAATTCTTTGAAAATGGAAAATTATGTGAATTGCTTTAGCTCGATGCCGGTTGAGCACCACATCATTGATGTGCTTGTTTCCATAGTCGGATTGCCGAATTGATTGTATAGTGTGTGGTTGGCTAAAGATTGGTGTATGGTCGGCTAAAGATTGGTGTATGTGTCAGCATATTATGCTCTGATGTGTTGTATCCCATGATAACCAATCTTGTAGAAAGTTAGAAGCAGTTGTGCTTACAATATTTCATCTTTACCTTTTCTTCTTTATTCCTGTCCCAATGTAAAGAATGGTATGTCTTTCTTACCTGCTTGGCAGAAGATAATTTCATTTTTAAAGTGTCTTGCATTCTCTCAGGAACAAACACTGAATCGAAAAGTTTAAGCTGGTCTCTAGTTTTGGTAAATCTCAGAAAAGTATCTTTCACTATTTCAATTCATTGCCAAATGAGATGAGAGAATGTATCATACAACCATTATGATGTATAGGATACTGAATAAAAGCTCATTTGTGTGGGTGTATTTTACAATCAAAATGTCGAAACTTTAGTTTTCGGACCCCCGAAAACATTGTCAACGGAGCATCACACAGTGTCCGCACACACATAAAACCAATGGGAGTTCCATTTGCCTGCACGTACACTGTGAATTGCTGTGTGTTTTACGCGGAGCTCGTGGGCGTGGAGGTGTCAGAGCCTACTGCTGAGTGTGACCATTATATTGCATTGTATTAAATTCGTCAGAATTCATGGAAGGAATGTCCCACAATTTCACACATATGTCTTTTTATGCAAAATGGACAATATGACACTATACTTGATCAGTTTAATGCCACTTCTCCTTTTGCTACTAAAACTAGAGACCAGCTTTAAATTAAGCAGGCATGTAAATGTAAATGTCATGATATTCTCAGAAAACCAGTCTACATGTATATTAGGGGAGAGTCAGATTATTCTTATGCCACCTAAGTATCATGTACCACAGATCATCTAAGCTCAACCCATTTGGGGGTTTGGATGTGAGCAGCTTATTCATATACTGTTTCCAACTTTCCTCTCAGTTGAGAATATTTTAATCAAAAGCATGGCATTCACAACAGCAAGGAAAATGTCAAGTATTAATTGTTGAGAAAAATTCATATCCTAGTCAATATGACATTTTATGAACCTAAACAAGTTCTTTCTGTTGAAGTTTTCTTTTTGTTCATTCGTGATCGTAAGTGTTCACAGATCAATTTTAGCTTTGTTGCCCAGGGGGCAACTTTGAGCAATTTGCATAATTCGCATAAACATAAAAGTGACTGCTGGTTTACGGATTATGCAGCCTAAGACAGTTTACTCAAAGTGTGTGAAGTGATCTATGTACTGCAATATACATGTAATACCAATCTCTAACAATATTGTTTTTCTTGTGTAATAATCCTGTGCTATGACAAGCGGGTGCGATAAACAAATTACATGTCAGACAATGATGCATTTGAGATCTCCTGAGGGGTTTTGAAGGGCATAGAATCCATTTTTAAACAAAAACATTCCTTCCATCTCTGTATCTCTGTCTTTCTCTTCCACATTTTAAAAGTACTGAAGAGCATCTGTTTTGTACAACTTGTTGGGTCAATGCAAAAAACACCCTTAAATGTATTGCATTTACAGATATGACACTCTTTGAAGTGTCATATCTTGAATTGTGACACTCTGTTATTTTGGAGTAACTGTTACCTTCCTCCTGGGTAGGTTTTGAAAAATACTGAAGCATTTTACGCCAAAGTTTCTTCTTTCATTGGTTTATGAGACAACACTTTTTTCATGATAAAAGGGCGTTTCTGTGCTGATGCGAAGAACTCTGCACATTGTCACCCGGCTGGCAGTAGGGCTTAACCCATAGCAGTAAAAGCTTTCTCGAGGTCTAAATTAATCATCTTCAATCCTCAAATTGGCAATACAAAGTATTTTTTTTCTACGTTTACATAGCTTGAAAAGAATAAATATGGATATAACATAAACCAAAATTAAATATAATTGTAAAATTGAATCAGAAATTGCCAATTTGAACACAGAAATAGTGATTATATATTATTCACTGCATTGCCAATTTGAAGAGTTTAATTATTAGTTACACTTAAACTGCTCTAATTCGAGAATGCCACACCATACAGCGATGGGAGTGGGCTCAAATTTGTCAGTGCATTTTTCCCTTTCTGCTCATGTATGATATGTACTGCCAAACATTCTGGACCAACAGATACTGCAAAAGCGTCTCCTAATTATACGTAGGTGACACTGTACCTCTGTGGGTTAAAGACATTGGTTAACATTGTTATGATTTTAAAAAAATCTTGTTTTGTTACTTGAAAATGGGATAAACATAAGGGTTTTTTTTTTTCTTCTACTCAATCCTTCACCACGATGAACCTCTTCCACATCATAAGGGTTATAGTGTAAAAATACCAGTCTGAAAGTTTCAAAGTATAATATCCACAGGAAGTATTTTTAAATATCAAAAGTGTGAACCAATATTTGAGAAATATACTAGGGTCGGTTGCATAGAAGAGACATAAAGAGTGCGCATGCGTGTATGACTCACCTTACCGTACTGTTTGTATTGGCGTATCACGCGGCGGGAGGCACATAACGGCATTTTCAAATTCAAGCAAAGTGGTCCTCTTCGTGATTGTCTCGTGAGACGAAGGATAATGAAATTGCCGTTTGCATCTAACTTACACTTTTCATTCCAAATTATGGTTGGTTTCAGGGTTTTTGAGTACAAATACAAGTACTTATACACATGTTTCATCTTAGTTTGAGAATTTTTTAAATCAGCTACTCACAAAGTTAGCCAATGCCTTTAAGCTCAAGCGAGCGCTATGTGAAAGGTACAGTATGCGCTCACGTTAACACCCTTTTGCCAGCCAGGTGATGACATTTTAGTTGAAGAGAATGGGACAGGACATTGAAGAGGCTTTTTCTGTGTACACGGGGACTATGCTGGTCGTTCAGTACTGCGTTTCTACTTGGTGCCTGTACATGTAACAATTCTATTCAGCATATTTGCTTAAAGCATTTTGCTGGCACAGAGTAAAGTAAATTGAATTGTGTCAACTTATTTCTCTGGCTAAAATTGGTTCTTTAGCCTGCGATGGCATATCCCATTTCAGCCTTCTGTTTACATGCTGGTATTTTAGTCCTCCATGAGAAATTCATAAGTGTTTAACTGTGCGTAGCTGTTGATAGCTAATAGGCAAGCCTCTCATGCGACAGTACCTAGGTGTGAGAGCTATTACATTGAGGTTGTGCACTACTTTGCACGCCATCATTGATGTGTTGACGAACCATTATGGATGGAAGTGAAGCTCGCCTTTACATTGATATAAAATTGAAGAATCTTCTGGAAGGAGGTTATTTCTAGTTTTCTTTATGTACTTCTTATAGAAATTTTTATAGGTATCATTATTCATAGTTTGTTGTTATTAGTAACACACAAAGTATCATAATACACTTATTCTCTTCATTTCTTATAGAAATTTTTAGAGGATAAATCATTATTCATAGTTTGTTGTTATTAGTAACACACAAAGTATCATAATAACCTTATTCTCTTCATTTCTTATAGAAATTTTTAGAGGATAAATCATTATTCATAGTTTGTTGTAATTAGTAACGCACAACAAATCGTAATAATCATCAACTATCTAGAAAATGTTCTCGAATGATCTCTTTGAATTACATACCAACATTAATGTGGAATGGGACAAGAATTACAAAACGAGATGGGTCTAATGAAAGTCTGAGAAAAAGAAAAGGATGACTACAAATTCAAACATTTTCAGTGGCCAGTATGTTAGAAAATCAGTTTTAAGCTTTAATTGATGAAGGGGGTATTTACTTCATAGAGGACGTATACCGGTAAGAGCAATTTTTTAGTTGTAGATTCTTTAGTTATTTAATAAAACATTTCATTTGAAGAAAAACTCTTTTAAGATTTTGGCAAATAAAAGGAAATCATGGAGCCGTTTAAAAGATTAAACGTGTAATTGCATATTTTCCTACATGCAAAGTAATGAAATATTTTTTGTGAATAAATAAAATAATGTCAGTCCCCTTACCAGTACTTTTCTTTTCTCCTCTGAGATACAATCGAATGATTATTCAAGCAGATGCCTTTAAACAACCTTTGCGTGTGATGTCCAAATGAGCTAACAGGAAAAATCGATTTGGCAAAGCGAGGAATTATGAAGTGTCTTAAGGCTCAGAAGGTGGAGGGAACAAAAAGGAGAGAAAAAAAAAAATCTAGGTTTGCAATCAATAATTTCTTCCTCCCCCTGCAGTAGGAAAACATTAATTTGTTGAGAGAAGGAGAGTTGGTATGTTGCAGTCATTCATGCATCTCTCCATTGTTAACTAAAGACATGTACCTTCCTTTTACAATGTGTGTGACAGTATTGGTTTCCTAGCAATTAGAACAGATTTGCATAGAAGTGAATTGTTATTTTTGTATCTATTTTTAATGATAGTTTCATTACATCTTTACCAAGAAAAGCAAGTAAAATGAGACAGGTTTTTGTGGTAGAAGTTTAACCCATAGAGGTACAGTGTCACCTTTATGAGACACTTTTGCAGTATCTCTTGGTCCAGAATGTTGGGCAGTACATATCATACATGAGCAGAAAGAGAAAAATGCACTGAAAAAATTGAGCCCATTTCCATCGTCGTATGATGTGGCATTCTTGAATTAGAGCAGTTTAACAGTGACTAATCATTAAACTCTTTAAATTGGCAATGCAGTGAATAATATATAATCACTATTTCTGTGTTCAAATTGGCAATTTCCAATTAAATTTTACAATTATACTTCATTTTGGTTTATGTTATATCCATATTTATTTTTTTCAAGCTATGTAAGCATGGAAAAAAATAATTTGTATTGCCAATTTGAGGATTGAAGATGATTAATTTAGACCTCAAGAAAGCTCCGTACTGCTATGGGTTAATATGAGCTGCACAATTTGTAGGAGTTGGGCACTCCTACATGTAGAAGGAAAAACAAAGAAAAGGAAAAAAAAATGATTTGGGAACCTTGAACACTGTTCATGTTTGGAATAGTACGCAAATAATCACCGTTGGTGAAGGTGACGGTCAAACTATCACTTCTGAGGTGATCCTGATGTAGCTATTTTTCCAAAGCGAAGCTGAGGAAAGATAACGTGTACATCTAGATCGCCGAGGAAGTGATAGTTTGTCTCATTGCCTGAAACCAGAAGGTGATTATTTGCTTTATATTCCTCATCTGAAACCATTTAACTGTAAATAAAGAACATAATATTTTATTTTCTATGAGAAAGAATTTGGTTTAAAAAAAGAATGTTTAATTAAAGAAAATTAAGAAGTTAACTGCATTCATGCACTCCTGTTTTAGCGCGTATTTTGTGACGGTGCACAGTACACACATGATTTGCTTGACCTCAGCAGCTCAACAAGTATATGGCTAATTGTGATGTCACAAAACAAGAAAAGATAATTTGATGGCAAAAATTGATGGCAAAAAATGAGGGCAAAAATCATGCAGGGGTCACGCATTTTTATTTCACACGTACCCCAATATATATTGATAACCCGTTGTGACTCTGTGGATTGAAGTGATCAGCAAAACAAACAACTACCATCATTGCTTCTCTGCAAGGTCAGGCACTTTTTCTTTATCCAGGTGAGGATTGATGGCGAATCTACTCTTTATCACGTGATTCACTTTTGACCAATCCTACATCAACATTCTTAGTATGGAATATAATAAGTTTTAACCCTGTGCATACCAGAACCAGGTTATCCCTGTACAAAATTTGTGGAAAATATAACAGTTCAGTAGTCAACTGGTTAAATTAATGTTCCATGATTTCTAATCTTGCCACAGTATAAAATAGGCTTAGGTAACAAATGAATCAAGGAGTACATTGTAAACTCCAAGCAATGTGTTTTCTAACACCCCTGCAGACTGAAATTCACCATATATTCTTAAAGGTTACTCTCTAAATTCCTTAAGGCCCGGTCACACCGCCCGAACTTTGTTGGAGCGTTCCTTGAACGGTAGGGAGAGGGGGCCGAATTTCGACAACGCTCGTCACCGCGCACAAAATGGGAAAAACACGGGCATTGCCTTAGCGGTGCACCGCTGAAGCTGTCGTTGCTTTAGCGTTGGTTTAATGGTAGCAAGCGGTAGCGAGCGTTGGTCCCGCTCCGACACCTCCATACCAACGCCAAACCAAAGTTCATCACCGCAATGGATCGCTGCTTCAACGCGCGACACTGTTCCAGCAATCCCGTGTCCGCTCGTAAAATGCTTACAACCGCTCCACCAAGGTTTGTGCAACGTTTAATCACCGCCAGGGCAAAGCTGCGGTGGTCCAGCGTTCAAGATTTCTGCGTTGGCCTAGCGGACCCAAGCGTCCACGAACTTGCGTCTAGCGGTGCCAAACTTTGACTGGGCGTTGTTGGAGCGGTGGTGAACTTTGCCGGAGCGGAAAATTGCCTGCTCCTCACCGCTCGCAATATTTTGTGCAGCTCAAAACTTTCGGAGTGGTAGGAGGGACCATCAGCGGTGGCCGAGCGTATACGGTGTTGCCTTAATGGGGGCCAACTTCTGTTAAACGGTGGTGAACGGTAACGAGCGGTGATGAATTTTTTTCACCGCTCCAGGAACGCTCCAGCAAAGTTCTGGCGGTGTGACCGGGCCTTTAGATTGGAAATTAATCTATAAGATTGTGGTTGGGGACCACTCCAAAATTAGGTTGAGAAAAAGATGGACTTCTAAATCTCCAAAATTAGGTTGAGAAAAAGATGGACTTCTAAATCTATTAGATTGAGATTTTCAATCTAATTTTGGATTGGTCCCTCTGACTCCCTCATCTCATTCTAAAGAATTTAGAGAGTAACCCATAGCAGTACAGAGCTTTCTTGAGGTCTAAATTGATCATCTTCAGTCCTCAAATTGGCAACAACTATTATTTTTTCCACTCTTACATAGTTTGAAAAAAAAATAGATATGGATATAACATGAACCAAAATGAATGGTTGAACAGGGAAGGAGGGATTATATAATATTCACTGCATCTCCAATTTAAAGAGTTTAGTGATTAGTTATACTTAAATTGCTCTAATTAGAGAACGCCTTGCCATACTGCATTGGAAATTGACTCAAAATTTTCAGTGAATTTTTCTCTTTCTGCTCATGTATAATATGTACTGCCCAGCATTCTGGACCAACAGATACTGCAAAAGTGTCTAAAGGAGACACTGTACCTCTATGGGTTAACAGGATCTTTAACAGATCTCAGTCATCGGCTCCCCTTGACTTTAGAGTCAACAAGTACTTGTGTGTAGCATCACCAAAGTACTAAAGTAACAGTTCAATCTTAACCCCAGGTGTCCATACTCAACATATTTGCATGCATTGCCTGTGGTAACAGGAGTTGACTTGTAGGCAAAGAGTTAAAGTCAGAAGTCCAAGTACCACCATGTGTGTATTAAGTTTCTCAGGCTTTTGTTTGCTTTTTTTTATGGCATGATGTGTTATATAATCCAATATGGTTTGGGTTGCGCTCGAGCACATGATAGACAATAAACGTATACAACAGGGTGCCACTTTGTTTAGTTTTATACATGTTGGATAGAAGTGGTCATGCCTTTCATATAGGTTTTGTGATCTTGCCCATCCATTCTGTCCACCTTGTCATTCACCATGTCATTCACAGTGTCATACATAATGTCATTCAAGCTGTCATTCACAATGTTATTGATATGATCAGTCACATTGTCATCAGACACTCCAACCCCAAACACCTCTTAAAGCTGGAGATTCTCCGAGACCCCCTAGCAAACGGGAGACTCTGACTCAATGTGCGCGTAGCCCACATCACCAGCGCAAAGCACAAAATTCCTTGTGGCCGGAGGCCATTTTTAGGGTTTTGGGAGCTCTCTGGTGCTATCTTAGGCTTATTTTTGAACATATGACAACACTGAATGAGGTAAAATCCAATGATTCAGATTCATTTTTTTCAAAAAGGTGGTTGGGCAGGAGAAAAAAGGAGAAACACAGCTCGGGCGGGAGAAATTCAAACTCGAGCGGGAGAGCGGGAGATTTTGTGAAAAGGGACTCAAAGCGGGAGATATCCCGCCGAAAACAGGAGAGTTGGAGTCTCTGTGTCTTTCTCATAGCCACTGACATTGTCCATTGCCTAGCCATTCATTTTTTTTATTCACACTATGTCCTTGACCTTTTAGTGAGGCCAAGTACACTTATGTTACAGTGTATAACAAATTTTTTTCATATCCCTACAATGCATTGGGGGGAGCATTTTCTATTACCATATGAAAGCAGTTTACTATATGCATTATGATGTGCTTTAGTATCCATATTTATAAATTAAGAAAATGGAAACCTGTGCCCAAGGCATGAATATCACTTACGTGCCAAGCCGTTTTCATGTGATTGTTGCACGTTTCATTGTTTATTGAGCTAGAAAATAAAGCAAGATTATTACATCTGGCGGTCCTGTGTGTTTACATTTAGAGAAGCATGAAAAAGTGAAGTCCAAAGTAGCTTTATTGTTCTCTAGCTCTGCTTGCATGCGATCCATGAGCACATACTGCCATTGTTATGACCTCAAATAAATACACATTGCACATTGTGTATTTATGACCTCAAATAAATACACATTGCACATTGTTTGAGTGATATTGTAAATCTGCTGTAATAGGATTTTCTCATGTTAATACGTTTACATCAAACCTCACTTGCTGGAAACTAAAATAAAAAATCTTCAAATTGGTATTGCATTGTAAATTGATATGCCTCTCAAATCGGGGGAGGGGAATATATAATTTTCTGTCACATTTTGGACTTCAATAATCATCTTCTCATCAAGTAGACTGATCATCAACAGGGCCGGATTCAGAATTTTTCAAAAGGGTTGGCCGGTTGGTCTTTTTAGGTGTCTGTTATACCTGAAAAATTTGTTGACAAGTAAAAAAAAAAAGGTCCTCAACTTTTCAGGTTTCTGTTTTACCCACAAATTTGCTGATAACCACCAAAAAAAAAAAAAAAAATGGGGGGGGGGGGGGGGCCTTGGTTTCAAAAGGGGGCTGGGGCCAATTTGGTACCCCCTGGATCCGCCCCTGATCAGGAAAGCCTTAACAGTTCTAACTAAATGACAAGGGCCAGGGTTGATAATGGCTTTATACTTTAGCTGCTATGGAAGGGCTTGGGTAATAATAGCCCCATACTATACCTTTTTTAAAATTAGGCCAAGCCGGTTTCAATTCCAGTTTATTAATTCAAACGAGGCTCGCACCGCCAGCAATTTCATAAACGTGCTGAATACTATCTGCACCACTCTGCCGCTGTAGGCCATTATAGTGTTTTATTGCCAGGATGGCATCGTAGCATCTTTCATTGAGAAATACAGATAGTGGAAATAATTTTCTTACCAAATTTAAACTGTCTGGGGGACTGGATATGATTTCATTGTCGGGAAGTATTAAGCGTTGACCTTTACATGTTATTCATAGATGTGCCTTTAGGGGAAAAAATATTGATATCTTCCACTGTTAACTTTCCAGAAATATAGAGTGTCATCCCACCAGCTGAGAATCAGAAAAGTGGTGTTAACTCTTTGTGGAATAATTTGAGTTATGTCCTTATGGCTCTTAAGAAACTCTTGTTTCAAAGTGAGAGAAGAATTGGAGTTTAATCCCAGATTTTTAAAATCTACATATTATTTGTTTTCCATGAAATTATTCTAAACTTTATGGTATTATATTTTTAAAAAACAAATATTTTAAAGAAAAAAACCCCAAAGTATGGTAAAAGGGGCAAATATTCACTCTTGAATGACAAGCGCCATAAAACCAAACAACAACAACAACAACAGCAACAGTGGAGCCATGTACTACAAAGAAAGCATTTAAAAAGTGATACAAAAAGAGCTTAAAAGAAACGGATGCAAAAAACCCCCCTAAACTGATAGGTGATATTTAAAAAGCTGTAAGTGTGTGTATCAGAAATACAAATCTTATGATAAGGATAAAAGGGAATCTGTGCTTCCGGAAATGTGCCGAAGCTGTGTTGATTCTCAGGAGGACAAAGAGTTCATTGCAGGTTGACACCATTTTTTTAGGGCAGGCTATGATATCTGTCAGTGGAATGAGAAACTTTGTCGTCACCAGACACGTCATTCCGATTCCAGATTGTCACTACAAGACAGTGATGAGCAGAAATTATAGGGCTCTTATCCCCAGAATAGCACGTAAGCATGTCTTATCAATCTAAATCTCATCTCCCTGTCTGCCAAGTACAACTTCCCACTCATTCTTATCTGTCTCCTGTCTTGTTCTAAAAATTACTTGTCTCATGTATTTTCTTTCCTTATGCCCTTTTTCTAGTTTCTATGAGAAATGGTCAGCCTTATGAATATATTTTGAGAATCTATTTAGAGACTAGTGAGAGTTGCTTTCGTATATTCAGAGCTCTTTGAAGCTTCCCAGAGTATATTAAGAACCCTCTCTCCTCTATTCTTGTGCTTTTACTTTTTTCTCAGTCACTCACCCCTCTCTCTCTCTCTCTCTATCTCTCTCTCTTCTTACACCATCCCTCCCTATCCTCTCTCTCTCACCCCCACACACTTCTCTCCCTCCCCTTTCTCTATTTCTCCCTCTTAAAGTGATTACACATTGGTAATTTTTTTTTTATATATGATCGAGAATAGAATTCTAAGAAGAACAGCATTGAAAATTTGATGATTTTCAATCGAAATCAATGCATTTTGGCTAATTTTCTCATGAAAAGTCAAGAGTTGACCAAAAGATTTGAGTATGAGCTATGACAAAAAAGTGGGTACCCAGCTTCGCGCATTGCAGTTGTGCTGCGCGCTGGACTGTACAATATGTATTATACCTTGCGCGCATTTTGCTAGAATTGCGTGACAAGGTACCTACTTTGACATCATTTTGATGTCATTGTGGGTACCCAGTTGAAACTGGGTCACAGCTGAGGGGTCAAAAATATCCTGAAATCTTACCACATTTGGGGGTTTCCTTGGCAACACTACTTTTTAAAAAACTTTAGGCAGATGATTTTCTGCTAATAAAATCATGCTCTTTTAAAATGAACTAACATTGTTTCAGCATTGGGTACCTCCTTTAAGAAAAACAGCAGCATACCTTGCTAGCTACATCTAGTGTAGATATGAATATACTGTTCAATAGCACCAAGGAAGGAAACATAAAACATCAAGCCAAAAAATTACAAAACAGATGCAAAGTGGGCAAAACTTCTCTCCAGAAGTTGTGTAGCACATTAATTGTATTCTATCAGTGTTAATGCACTGACTAGTGAAATATTTCCATTTCTCTATGCCAGTAAAAAAGCAATCCAGTTTTTAGGCCGGCAGCATGTCACCGTTAGTTGACAATACTTTTGTGTTTACGTTTACACTGTGTTCCCGGCGGCCACAGCAGTCCACGTTTAATAATAATGATAATCAATGCGACTTGAATAGCGCCAAATCCACTCTGTGGAGTGCTCAAGGTGCTTCTGGCAACCTTGGTCAAAATAGGATGGACGTGACACAACGCAGGGGGACGGGATGGGCAAACGTGACAGTCCGTGATTGCTGTGGATCCCGGACCAGATTTTTAAACTGTCAAAAAATTTGCCACGGCAGTCCCGGTGCAGATGGATGAACACAACAAAACGTGACACGACAGAATAGGCCATAACAAAACTTGGAGGTGGAGGTAGAAATGGATGGGAAGCAAAAATGTCCAAATCCCACCGCGCACTACGTTTCGGGCAAACATGGCTGCCGTGGCTGCTGGGAAAACATAGTGTAAACCTGGCATAAGGATCTCAAGAGCAAGTTTGAATTTTGTCCTGTATCTTGTCCTATATCTTCTAAAGTAATGAAACACCATAATTTTACTTCCACTTCAGAAACTTTTACTTACGATTGTCTTTTGCTGTATTCCCTCTGTTTTTGTTTGACTATCTTTTAAGATCCTAGGAACATAGAAGCGTAAGTCCAAAGTATACATTTACAACAAGTCTACCTTTTGAGTTGGGAAACAGCATGATTCTGCTGCCATTTGAAAGAATTAATATTTGATTATTTTCTTTCTTGTTTGCCTAGGTTCTTTAACAGAATTATATAAAGAAGCACAACTTCAAAATAAACGGTCCTACCTTCTTAGCTACGGATTACCTTGGTTCTATTGTCACAAATCTTTATATAAGTTTTTAGAGTTGAATTTCTCACTTTTTCCATTCCTGTTTCTTATTTGTCTTTGTTATTTTCACAGGATCCCAGGAACAAGCACAAGTTCAAAGTGTACAGTTACAACAGTCCTACATTCTGCGACCACTGTGGATCCCTTCTCTATGGCCTCTATCATCAAGGCATGAAATGTGGAGGTAGGTGAATCAATTTTCTACAGAGTCAGTAAGCAGGCAGCACTTTTCAGTTTACTAATAGTATTCAACCCTTTGTTACCAACTATTTAGTTCACGTGTTATGCATAATGGCATCTGATGAGATGGAATTGAGTTTGCATGAATTAGTTTTTGCTATGTCAGGCAAGCCTCTGGCAAGCTTCTTAGTTGTCAAGGGAAACTTTTGTTCATCAAATTTTTAAACAGGTCTATTAGATTGTTTATGAGATCAAAATCTAAATGTAAGTTTATGTGACAAGGTTTTGAAGAGTAACTCTTTAAACCTTATTTTTATATCCTTTTTGAGGACCATCTTTTCATGGTTGAATGAACATGGGACACATAAAGATACCTGGTCAATACCAAAAGTGCCAATTCTTGCGTAGCCTTGCTGTACATGGAATGCATAACATTTCAATTTGCTTTGTATTGCTTCATCATAATTCACTCATTCTGACTGAATAGCTGATATTCTAGAAACTATGACTATTCGTGATGTTATCTTCTGTAATGATGCCTGTGGTAATATACAGTTCCTGTTATTCAAAGCTTGAAATACATCAACTTCTCTTATGCCATTCTGAAATATGATCACTTTTGATGTCAAATCAGTCCAGTATAAACAGAAAATATCTGCTTCAGTAGGGCCCCACAATAATTATTTGCAGTTTTTCAAGCTTCAAGTTCTCCCCATCACCTATAACCCGGGGGAGGGGGGGGGGGGATAAGATTAGATATTACTGTATTTATGAAGGCTTGTTCACACTTGCAATGGCAAACTTCCACGGTAAAGCCCACATTTTTTTTTCCCTCATGAATGAATGGTATGCTATGAATGGAATGAAAGAGTATATGAGGGAGCAAAAAGAAAAGTGGCTGAAAGCATCTTTTTTGCCTCCTGGTGGCAAAAAGGTGCAGATCAATCAAATTCTTATAAAGTAGAATTAGTGCAAAATATGAGGTGACAACTTTGTCTGTGCAACTTTTGGCAAAGCTCTCTTTTATTTGAGGGTGCCCTATTACTGATGCGTTCATGCGCATCTTATAATAAGTGGCATGGAAAAAAAATATGCTGGGTTCTCCGCAGGGGTTTGCTGCTGGATATACTGTATGTGAACGAGCCTTAAAGTGCCCATTCAAAGAAAATCACAAATATGGCAAACAATGCATCATTACTGGAAACTGGTAAGCTAACAGATGGCAAGCCTGTAAGTTTTACTTGAACTACATATTGTGTGATTAAAAATAATACAAATAAAACCACCTTCTGGCATCTCGGATATATGAGTGATTCACAAGAAAAATAACAATGTTTTAATGAATTTTTTATGATTATCATCATGATTATTGTTATTATTATTATTATTGCATTATTGCATTATTATTATGATTATTATTGTCACTGTCATTTTCATTATCATTATTATTAACAAACATGTTTGTTATTACAAGGTTGCTTACATTTTAAATTGGTTGTAATTAGAAGCCAGAGTGCTGAGAGAGTGAAGTTCAGCACACACAAATAATGTAATTTCTACTCATGTTGCAACCTTGACATTCCAAAAATCATTACAAATTGGTTTTCACATTAATGCCTTCTGTATTTCCTAGCTTCTTGCACTGTGAAATTTAGCATTCCTGGCCAAATAAGTCCGAACTGAGATGTTTAGATATTCATAGGATGTTAATTCAAGTGTATGTTGAAGAGTATGAAGCATGATGTTTAACCATCTTAGTGTCTCCTGCATGGTTAGGTATTTTTGCCAGCATTGTCTGAAAGGCATTCCCGAAATGCGTATAAGTTAATACTTTGCAAGAAGCAATATCTGAGGTTCTTTTCAAAAAGTGAAATGCTGGTAAATGTTTGTTAGAAAATAATGTTGAAAATAAAGCTTGTATTGCATATTATGTTTAAGATATCCTTACTTCTTTAATTTCTTATTTTTCAAGTCATTCAGTGAATATAATTTCAAGATGACAATAAGAATCATCAGATTTATCCTTTTTTTTTTTTTTATAAGTCAACCCTCCTCCTCCCCCCAAAGTAAGAAACATCCTTATCCATCATACCCTTCAGATCATCTGAAGCCCATATTGTTTACCTGCCTCCTTTTGGCATTTGAAACATGTGATCCCTTTACCCTAAACCTTCAAATCCATATTGGCTAATTTCTACTTTTGTTTCAAACATAAAGGTATGTTCCATGTAGCCTCAATTCCAGATCAGTGATTTTGCATGAGATTTTTCCTTTTGGGGTCAAAATATTTTGTCTGCTGAGGGTAAATAGTGTTATACCTTAAAATTTTTATACGAACCATGTAAATTGACTATTGTTTCCCCTTTCAAATCATTACTTTGATTGATTAAACTAATATTTATAAACCTATATTATTATATCATTAATCACTTAGGGGGCTTACATCACACAAGCTAGGCTTTTTAGTAGATTCCTCCACACATCCTTTTGTCACCTTTCTATGCCGTATTCGTATATTTTATGCTTTTTGCAATGTTTGTACATATTACAGTGGAAACTGAATATAAGAGATCTGACATAACATATTCCTGATATAAGAAGGTAATATTCCGGTCCCAGCTCTTTATATTCTATTGTTTTTAACCTGATATAGTGAGATTCCTGCTACAACAAGGTAATTTTAATGGTCAAAAGGACCTCGCTATAGGGGGTTTCCACTGAAATTGTAATTTTTTGTCCAATGTGGAATCTGAATAAAAAAATCATATCAAATCAACTTGAATTGTTCTCCTGAGGACAACATTCCTCATGCGTATGCCTTCTTTTCTTATTAAAGTACATATTAATCCTTCCAAGTAATACCACCTTTTTAAGAGGATAATTTCAAAACTTAATGACTACTGGAAATGACCTGTGCAAAAAAAAATAAATCAGTATGCTTTCGTCCTAGAACTTGCAAGCCTTCCTCGCCTCTGTATATCTGTGAGACATAGACTGTCAGCCGTGGGATCATTCTAAATCATATTTTAAATCCATTAGAGTCAGACCAATAACAAATTTACAGCGTAATCTTTCCCTCCTTAATGGTCATGATGGATGCATGCGTTCATGCTTCATATCCCCTTCTTGCTTGTAATATTTCATAGTCATATAGCCACAAGTAATAGGATTCGGGCCCGTAGGTTGGTAAGGTTATGGACAATGAGAGGAACCAATATCCCATTTCTCGCGAAAGATTGTGTTCGGAGAGCAGTGGCGTGGGCTGTAATGTCATCACTAGGGATTTAGATATCCAACGATAAAGCCAACATAAATAATTTATTTTAAAGAGATGTATATGTCACCAGAGTTCTCACTAGAAAAAATCCACACACAGTTCCCACTCTGCGCAAAGCATAAAAGTTTCGGAAGTTTTACGGAATAACACCTAAAGTTAGGTGTGGCAGAAGTATATGCTATGTTAAAAGGATGAAAAATACCTCTTGGTAAGCAGGAGTTGTCTACTAATGGCATAAAAGTAAAAATGCATTGCCAAAAAGCAAAATAATCTGTGACATTTATCATTATTGTTAGGAATATATACTCCAATATTTTTTTACCCTTGTTGCCACGCATGGTGCAGCAATTTCACACGTGGTTCTTCCTTGTCTGAAACCCTTTACGCATGGTATTGGAACCATGGGTGTTATGTACTGGTGAGAACCATGTATGTCACTAGTTTTATAGTTTCCTTATACTTTTCTCAGCTCCACGGCTGGTTGGCTAAATCCAGATATAAGAAAGATAAGAATAAGAAACACACTGCATAGTATGTACATTTTATTAAAATTGTACCCTTGAAAAATGTCTAAATGCTTAAGCACTTTTACTTGTAATATTTGACAAATAATTAATCACTCAGGAGGGGTTCTTCCAATGTTTCATATAAATCTGATGCAATTTTTCCTTTGCAATTGAAATAAGATGATGAATTAATCAGTATAACATATTGGTCCCTGCTGGTATGTCCAAAAAAAAAAGATATTAATTTCTTTTTTTGTGGTTGAGATGTTGTGAAATTGAGGGATATTCATCAAGTTTTTACCATCAGTTCTGGGATCTATAGCTGCAGGCATAATCATAGTTTAGCCGACGAGACAGGCGTGATGAATATGGATCTAGGGCTTTGGATTTTTACGGACAAATTTATTTCATCAATCATATCAGTTTTGTGCCATCTTTGCTTGTGTCTGATGTCCTCCAGATTGCTCTTGTTCCCCCCCTATCTATTTCCTCTCTTTTTCTCATCAGTCTTTTGTGTGTGACTTTCTTGTCTCACTCTTTCTCTCTTTCTCTCTTCCAACTCTGCCCCTCTGTGCTTTTTCTCCTCTTATCTCTGTCTCTCTCTTTCTCTCCTCCAACTCTGCCCCTGTGTGTTTCTCCTCTATCTCTTTGTCTTGCTCTCTCTTTCACTCTTTCAACTCTGCCCTCTGTGTTTCTTTCTCCCCTTTCTCTTTCTCTCCTTTCCTTCTTTCTGTCTCTCCGTACTCATCCTCCCTAAACCCAACCTCCTATTTTCCTCTTTCCATTTTATCTCTACCCTTCTTAGAAATTATTCACTGATTCTATCTGTGAATATCTTATCCCTTGCTTTGCATTGTTAACATGTCAATTTATTAGTTTCTCCTTCCAACTAACTTGTCATGTGTGTGATAGAATAGATTACAAATGAGATATCTCCCACTGAGAACGAGAGATATATTTACCCGTAGTGCTTTACAGCTCTGTGAAATAAATGTTCATTTATCTTTCATCAGACGATATACCAGGTGATAATTTATCACTATGAATTTACAGATAAGTTTTTTTATTCGTTATTACATAGAGACAATAATTTAATAGGTAATGGACTGTTACAAATGATCATGTGATTAGAAGCTTCTCCAGAAAATAGTGACCAATAAATGTGGCTTTTTCAAGAATTGTGTATTAGTTGATGTGATAGTTTGGCCTGTGGTCTAAAATACTACTCCTGTTTATTGACAGACATAGTTCATTGCATGTCCAAGCAGGTGCAGTTGGTGGAGGTATTCATGTTGCAGCTCGGTGGATGATGAGGTACATGAGAGCTCGCAGAGTGCCGAAACGCATCCCATGTTTATCATATCCGTGTGTGCATGCATGCCCTAGAGTCGTAATGTATCCCTGAGCGCAAGTTTTATCAGGTGTGTTCCCATGGCTGGCTTCCCAGGCGATCTAACGCATGTCGAGTGCAGTGCACAGCCCCTCTTATGTGAGCATACATAAGAGAAAGCCATACCAACACATATCGGATAGCAATTAGTGCTGTCTTCTAACCAGGTCAAAGATTACATTGGGTACATGCCCATGGATCACATCTCCTTGGTCCATGAAAGAGGAGGAAGACTGATAAACAGTTGACAGCCCAATGGCTTGTATTTCTTGTATTGACCTTTTTACATATAATTCTGGCCACCTTTTGGGGCAGATCTCTACTGCCTGCTTGAAGGTGTTACTTTCCTTTAAGGTTGAAAGCATTGCAGTTTTAAAAAGGGATACATTCCAGGAAGTTTTGTTTCATTCTGAAACTAAGTCTTCAGAATTGATTGTAAAATGAAACTTTGATACTGTGAATATTGCTGAAATCCCAGAGTTTTTACCCTGGCCAGTAGATGAATACCCATGCACAGTGTTTGCAAAAACTGTGCACCATTTCCAATCATTTAGAGTATTTATACCATAGGTCACTATAGATCTTCAGCCAGAGCACCATCTCCAGAACATGGAAGTACTCCGACCATACGACTACCATGAGACTGTAGTATCTCACCCACACACACACATTGTGCGCACCATCTCCACCCCTGTATCTTATTTCTGCCATATGATTATATGTGAACAACATCCAATATCTCATTTCCATGGGAGTGTTCATACACTATAGTTACTTTTAGTCTTTAGGATTGTACCCTCAACATTTTGTGCACCATCTCCACAGCTGGGAATATTTCTACCATATGGTTTCTATTGGTTTCAGTATCATACACCTCCACATGGTTACTGTGGGTCTTCAGAGTTATACCCTCACACATTGTGTACACCATCTCCATGTCATATCAGTGTGTATACTATCTCTTTTCTCTGGTAGTATTCCTTGCATATGATTACAGTGGGTCTTCAGAACTATACCTCACATGATGTGTGCACCATCTTCATTCTCTGGGGATATTTTTTACCATAGTTAATAGTATTACACCCTCATATCATCCATCTGTTCAGAGCCAAAAGGGTGTTAAGTCATATCATTTTATACAGACTTAATGCCCCTCTGGCGATATCATGTGTATACCATCTCCATCCCATATCTTATTTCTACTTATTGTTATTATGGGTGTTGAGTATAATGATACCCTCACACAATATACACACCATCTCCACTCCCTTGGAGTATTCCTTGAACCTTATGGTTACTATTGGTCTTCTACCCTTAAGCAATCTGTGTATCATCTTCACATCTTGTGAATATATTTGTGCTATATGGTTGTTAAAGATATTCAGAATCTTACTATTGCATAATATTTGGACCATCTCTTCTCTCTGGGAGTATTCCATGAACCTTAAGGTTACTTTTGTTCTTCAGTATCATACCCTCATATAATCTGTTTATCATCTTCACATCTTGTGAATGTTCCTACCATATGCTACCCATATGGTTGTTATAGATCTTCCAAATCTTACTCTTGCACAATTTGTGCACCATCTCCACTCCCTTGCAGCATGCCCTCCATTCATTATGGCATATGGAAAATTTGATTGTCATACACCTTTGCATCCTACCATCCTTTTAGAACCCCACTAATATTGCTAGTAGGCATGAAGAAAAATGATCCTTTTAGATTGATTTTTGTGATGGAGAATATTATGAGTGAAGTTTGAACCATAATGTATTCATTATGTCATTGGTTCATAACCTATGCGGTTGTATGATTTTGAGGGGGTAATGAAAAAAAAAAAAATCTTATTGCATTGTGTACGGAGTTTTCATTACAAGACTAGAGTAACAGGACTACCATCTAGTGCATAGAAGGGGGCGTAAGGGCTGTAAAACAACTGCCAAAGTGGTCATTTGGCCAGAATTGTCAAATACCACTGCAGGAGACCACAACACCTACATGTATATGACATATTGCTAGATGACAGCATTATGTTGGGGAAAGATATAGAACTTTGGCTGAGATGAATGTTATGGCTATAAGGTGTCCACATCTACCAAAGACAACTACAGTATTCTGTTTCATAGTGTATACTTTACTGTATATTGTGGATATGTTGTGAACATAATCTGTACATTATGTAAACAGTATGTATGCTCTGTGTCTACAATATATTTTATTGTGTATGCACATTTTTATGCAGAGGATACTGTGTGTAAGGAGATATGTTTTGAGTGTTAAAGTTCTTCTTTATAAATTCCATATAAATCTAGCATGGGGTAATGATTTTTGTTATGAATATAGAGTCGTTTAACTCTGTATACACACTTCCCTCATTCTAATTCTCATTCACATTATTGTTTTGCATCATTATGTTTCCTTTCACTTTTGTAGCCCTCCCTTTCGTGTAATTTCCCCCTTTCTCTCTCTTTCTCTCTCTCTTTCCCCTTAACCTTCTTTCTCTTTCTCATATTTCCTCCTACTTTTTCCTTCTTTCTGTCCTGTGAATACCTTGCTCTCTATTCCTTTGTCCCTCCTTAGCTCTCCTGCCCCTCCCATCACACCCCCTCTTCTTCTCTCTCTCTCTTTCTCCTTCATGCTCCTGTCCCTGTTCTAATGACCTAATAGTTATTCTTGGTTTGTCCCTCCTTAGTTCTCCTGCTCCTCCCATCTCCCTCTCTCTCCCACCCTCATGCTCCTGTTCCCGTTCTAATTATGTAATATTTATGCTCGAATTGTCCCTCCTTAGCTCTCCTGCCCCTCCCACCCCACCTCTCTCTCTCCCTCCCTCATGTTCCTGTTCTAATTACCTAATATTTATTCTCAGATTGTCCCTCCTTAACTCTCCTGCCCCTCCCATCCCCCCATCTCCCTCCCTCCCTCCCTCATGCTCCTGTTCCTGTTCTAATTACCTAATATTTATTCTCGGATTGATATACTGTTTTCCTTCTGTTGTTATCTCTCTGTTTATTCTACTTTCTTCCCCTCTCTCTCCAGCAACCCCCCTCTCTTTAATTTCTCTCTCAAGCTAGTTACATAATTTCCAATCCATTTATCCATTATTGCCACAAGGTATCATCTTATAATGGGATTCCATACATCTCTTTTCCTCTGAAGTGACAGATAACCATGCATGTAATATTTCAGAACTGACTTGTATAATAACCTGTATTCCTGTTGCATATCATGCCTTGAGCAATGTTGTAATCTTTTGCACAATCTGTGTTCTCCTGTTTTTGTTTTATTTTTGTTTTGTTTTGTTTTGTTTAGTTGAGGCTAAAGAGGAGAAGTATATAATGAGCAAATCTCTAATGCAGTAAATGATAAACTGATTTTTTAAAAATGAGAGCAAAAGAGAATCTACTTGTTTTGGTTTATCATAGAAGCTTATTAGTAGTCCATATTTTTAGAGGAGTTCAGTGTTTCATGCTGTTTATTGAAGTATTGACTGCTTATATACATACCGAAGTAAGAGAAGAATTTCCCTCCCTACATACATGCTTGTCACTTGCAGCACAGATCAATAATTCTTGCTGTACTTCTCAAGGAATCTACAAGTTACCAACATTTCATTCCCTTCACAGTACTTGAATAGGAGATGATATTAAGATCTAGCCTGCTCTTAAGAACCATTTTTTTTCTCTTTCATTTGAGATGGGACTAAGAGAAGTTATTTTGTTTTAGTAGTGAAGAGATCTATCAAAAACCTCTGGGTTTTTTTTCTGGCAGATTTGCATGTTACAATAGAGTTTTTGACCCTTTCAGAACATTATCATCTCTGCACAGAACATCGATCGTCATTTGTGCGGATCACGTCTTCTCTAACTGGGTCATGTTATGCTCGTGGTGAAGACTAATGTAGCAGAACAGGTTCGGGGGTGGTCAATCCCCAACATGTATGGCCGTCACATGACCAATTTAGCTTTTGATGGGTCTCTATTTGGGGCACCCACCTGACTCGTATCAAGAGGAATGGTGATCAGGGAGAGAGGAAGGGAAGTAGCGTGTGTGTGTGACTTGCATTACGGCATGCAGTAGTTTCCTTGGCCATGCATAGAGAGAGGCTTTCTGCATTGATGCTATGATGTGTGGTGGGGTGAATTGCCACTTCGTCTACTCCCACTTTGTCTAATGCCCGTTTGGTCTCATCCCACATTGTCCCATTTCGTCTACAACCAGTTTGTCTAATTACCATTTGGTCTAATTGCCACTTAGTCCATTTACCATTCGTCTAATTTCCAGTTAGGCTATGTGCCTATTTCATCCAATAGGCACATAGCCTAACTGGCTATGTACCTATTTCATCCAATACCCACTTGGTCTAACACCACTTAGTCTATCTCATTGGATGAACTCGTATAAGACCAAACTGTCATTAAACAAAATAAGGAAAACTAAGTAGATGAAGTGGCAGTTAGACCATTTGACCATTAGACAAACTGAAAATTAGCCCGAGTGGTTATCAGACTGAGTGATGATTGGACCAAATGGCAATTAGACCAAAATGATAGTAGACCAAATGGGTTTAGCCATGGTGGTGTTAGACGATCTGGCAATTAGATAACTAGTAGAAAATCAACTGGCTATAAACTTGTGGTGGTACAGTAATGTTTCCTATGTGTTTTGAGACCCTCTCTTGTGTTCTGTCATGGTGCTGTTTTATTTTGTTTCTGATTGTTTGTCAGACTGTTTTCCTGTCTGTATACATTTTGTTACATGTTACAATGCACAACAGTGTTTTTCTTGCAATATACAGAAAATTGACTTTTATTTAAAATGGTGTATATTACCATGTACATAATATAAGTACAAAATAAGGAAGCACTGGCCTGTCAAACACATTATGATGGTTCGTAAAAATTGTTTTGTCCAACACGCATATCTGCGCATGTGCACGGATTTGTCAGTTCGTAAAAAATGATGACGATCTATTCTGTATTTTTATAACTCTCTCTCTCTCTCTCTCTCTCTCTCTCTCTCTCTCTTTCCTCTTCCCCCTCTGCCAGTTTATGTGATGTTTTCTTTGTATTCCTATGGCAGTGGAAAAAAAAAATCTAGATAATATCTCATGTAGGTGAAATGCTTTTTGAAACAGAATGCACCTTGTCACATATCTAATAATTTCCTTCTCATCTGTGAGCCTCTGAATGTTTGCAAGCCACTCTGAGAATATCATCAAACACCAATATTACTCCTCTGGATATTGCCTCTGTAAGTGTAAGGATCCTGCTTCTGTGTTACTAATGGTGGCATTACAGCTTCAAAGGTATAACATGCTGGCTGTCTGTATGCAGCGAGATGCATTAATAATGAGATTGAAGTCCTCAATATGTTTTGTTCTTAGCACTCATCTTTTATGACAGTGATTACTTAAAGGTACTGTTTCCTTTTTTGCAAGCCAGAAATGTAAAATTCTATGAATACCATCTGATCAGCCTTGGTTTGAGGCAAGTAGCAAAATATTGACTTGCACACCTTTTATAACACTTGTGATTTGTAACAATAAAAATGAGTCTGTACCAGGCCCCTGAAGCTCCGCCATTTTGTCCAGATTCATTAGAAGGCGACCTAAGCACCGATCAGTATTTATGATAAAAAATGAATAATTCATTTTGTAAGATGATTCCATGGAGTAGCATGTGTATGTGCATGTTATTTGAAACATCAGGCCCATCAGCTAAAACATGCACAATAAATGCACAATAAATGTGCAACAAATGCAAAACAAATGCGCATTAAATCAAAGTGTCACAATAAAATTGATACGCGCAATAGATATGAATAATGCAAGAGTGTTATTGATATCATGTCGATAACAGATGCTTATCGGCCCCTTCAAATGATCCGAAAGAGGCGGGGTCTAATGCCATATCGCGTAATGATATCTGACTTATCTGCACATGCTGCTTTTCGTCTAGTAAATTTATTATATATCTATGGTCTGTACCAAAAATCGATCTTACCCATTGATTCTGTCCTCAAAGTATATTTCAGGAAATCAGGACAAGTTTATTTTTTTTTAAAAACAAATGTTTTTAAATGGAAACACATGTGTTTCACATTGTGCACCCCTCCCCCAAGTATCTGTTTTTTTCTAATCGAAATAATATGGACTGTGACCAAAGGATGGTGGCTGTGTTATTATAAGGGTATAATGCTGATCCATTCCATGCTAAATTGCTTGATGTTTAAATCACTTTGCAAAAGGGATGCACTACACTTTGCAGAGGATGGTCAGTTTGTAAGAGTAATAAAATCTGTGGTTAGAGTTTTTGCTTGAAGTGCATCATGAAAAAGACCCCCCCCCCTTTTCAAATCCATGATATTCATAGCTACCAGTTATCCTGTGTTTAATAGAGGAATGATTCCTCTTTGGGCGACTTCAGACTAGTGTTGTGAAACTTAATCCCCCCGCACACTACAGGATCCATCTCAAAATTCAGGGCTACTGCGAGCCTCCCTGGAGGAATAAAAGCAAATTCAATTCCAAATCGTAGTGATGTCATAGCAATCGTGCGATCGGGTACGATTTGAAGCTGATTTGGCCTTTTCTCTGATCATAAGATTTGTTGTTAACTAAAATTTTGATTTTAGTATTACTATTTCTATCGTTATTCCGAACTTCACATCGTCGTATGCCCTGCAGAAGGGCGCTAGCCGGTGCGCGCGCGGAAAAAACGTTTTCGAGATAATCGCGTTTTAAAGTTTTGAATGCCTACCAAAACTAAACTCCTTAGTTTGAATGACTATAACCAGGATATAATTTGGGAAATATAAACATTTGTCATGATACCGAATTTGAAAACCACATTTTAAATACTTTTTAAGTTACGAGCGTTTGACTGCAAGAGTCTTTCTGCCGGGACTGCCAGTGCGCGAACGTCTTCCCTGCAGAAGGGCCGTACGCGCCTAGCGCCCTTCTGCCGGGAGCAAACAAGCGAGATGCGCGCTGTCACAGAAGGGCCTCTTCCATAGGCGCGAGTGTTAAGCGAGCTCTCAGCAGTGTGCTCTACTATACTAGGCCTATGGCGACACATTTTGTGGGATTATAATGAAAACAGGTTTTTTTAAACAATTTGTTACATTTACAAATATTGATAAATTATGAAAATACTTCTCCTGGTTGTTTAATTTGCTATTTAAAGGTCAAGTCCACCCCAGAACAAAGTTGATTTGAATCAATAGAGAAAAATCAAGCAGGAATATCGGATATCAAAATGGGATGTAAAATAAGAAAGTTATGATATTTTAAATTTTCGCTTATTTTTCTCAAAACATTTCTTTGCTCAACTCAGTGATATGCAAATGAGAGTCGATGACGTCATCTACTCGCTATTTCTTTTGTGTTTTTTTAATTATACAATATTTCAATTTTTATCGATTTGGCAATTAGGACCCTCTTGTTTGAACCACAAAATGGTAAAACAATGGAATTCCACATGTTCAGAGAGGAATGAAACTTTGTTTCACAAGATAATTAGGAGAAAATTAAAATATTTCATATTTCATGTAATGGAATACAAAAGAAATAGTGAGTGGATGATGTCATCGGTCCCCTCATTTGCATCCCGACCAGGCTGTGCATATAAATGTTTTGTGAAATTAGGCGAAACTTTAAGTCATTACTTTCTTATTTTAGATCCGATTTTGATGTAATTTTCAGTGTTATGCTTGTTTTATTTTTCTGTTTCTATTAAAATCAGTTTTTTCTTTAATAAATGTTAAAACTATTCCTAATTCATCAACACTCACACACGTATACAACTGAACCCACTTGTTCTATTTGTTAAGTTATAAAATTTTAGTATTCCGTTATATTTCCCTCTAATAAGTTTGTCTTAAACTAGGGGCAGTCATCCCCCCCCCCCCCCCACCATTCAGAAAGATAAACTGTTTGCTGTTCTCGGGTCCACTTTTTTTCTTATTGGTCTCGACTATCTTAACCGTGTAACACGACTCAGCCTGTGGTATTTGCCTTAAATATGTTTTGGAAAGTAATCTCTGTGTTTGAAAATTACACACCTCCCCCAATCCCGGCTATGGGCCTGCAACCTTCCTCCCAACATAATATTGACATCAGCAATTATTTCATCAAACTTTAATAATGCACAACCAAGCATACAATACCAGATCAAAGCCCTTATCAGTCTTTGTAGTTTTCTTCTCATCCTTCAATCCTTACCCTTTTCATACCAACATCACAACTGCAAGTGGTATACGACAGTCACACATATTTAAATTAGAGAGTTAATTTTTTATTAAAGAATTTCTTGTCGTAACACTTAGATTAAACAATGTCAAAAGCTTATATTAACAAATTATCCGGCACATCTATTGAAAATTGATTATGAATTGATAAAATAAAAAACATTCAAACATTTCATAATAATTCTATGGTGAACAAAAATTATATATCATAATGGTCTTATCTTAAAACTATCAAATTTCATAGTTCCACTGTATCATTATCCCTGTAAAGATTGAAAAAATGCGAAGGATGTATTAATAAAAACCGAAACCCAGTGAGTGAATCAACCTGAGAAGATGAGAGGATCAATATAAAAGTAGTTTCATAAAAAATTGTTATGAAATAATTAGAAAGTTATGGAAATTTGAAAGGTCTTGTTGTACTATCTATGGGGATCCTCAAATTGGCAAACATGCTTCAAAATGGCTGATTTTGTGGACAACTCTCCATTTGTTTGGTACACAAATTTTTCAGATTATCCCCACCATCTCCAAAATTGCATCCTACCTCCTACTGAGCACAATACATGTCTTTTGGAAAATATAATTCATACCACATATGTCAAGGTCAGGCTGGAGGAGATAATCAGAAATATGTATTAATAAAGGTGGAAATCTGAAAATTTGTGTGCAAAACAAAATCAACCATTTTGAGGCATGTTTGCCAATTTGATGATCCCCGTAGACAGTGATGCAAGACTTTTCAAACGTCCATAACTCTCTTATTTTATAACCAACTTTGGTGAAATTTATTTAAGATTGCTCCTCTCATTTAACTCTTTCTAATAAAATTGACTAACCCATTGGGTTTTGGTTTCCTTTAAAGCGGGTCCTGAGAAACTGAACTCGCACAATGACTGGCGAAAACGCTATATTATTTACAAAGTCGTTGCACTGAATTCGAACAATTTCTTAAAATCCAGTATGAATTATAAAATCTGGAAAATGAAATCATACACACATACCTTTTAATATATACATTAATTTAAAAAAAAATGGTACCCCAAATTTCTCAGTAAATTTTGAGGATTTGAATACTAGATCAAACAACATTGAAGGGTTATATTGATAGATGTATAGATAGAAGCATCTGATAACTGATAATAATCAGTAAGCACCTGCAAATGATACAACATTATCATAAAATAATCTATATTAATTAATTTTGATGAAAAATACACTCATACATTATTTACAACTTTATGTATATTGGCAAATGAAGCACTTGTATTTGATTTCATTAAAAACATTGAATAATTATAAGGAATGTTTACAGATAATTTTGTAGACAAAATAATGCCAAACAGTTCATTACAAATTAAACACAATATTCTGTGGCAATTAACATCAAATGCTAACTTTCTATAATACAGGACAATATTTGTGTGGCATGCAATATTCATATAGCTCTTGCCAGCACAAACTAAAGAAATTGTCTATACATGGCAATATTGGTGGCATGTAATAAATTAAATCTCTGAACATCACACACTGAAGAAATTTTCTATAAATTGCAATATTGGCATGTAATAATTATTTCTCTAAACATTACAGCCTGAAGACATTTTTTTTTATAAAAATGGCAATATCTATGGCATGTAATAAATTAAATCTCTGAACATCACACACTGAAAAAACTTATACAAAGTGGTTATAGTTTTAGCATGTAATAAAGCTCTGAATATCATTCAATGATGGAACTTTCTTTAACTTGGCAATACATTCACTTGCTCATTGCACTTACTTTGTACACAACTAAAATGGTCCTATAGATAATTTCATATCCGAACATTTCAATAGTAACAATCTTTTGAACGGAAATGAAAACTTAAACCTGCCCATGCTTTAATTCTTAATACAAATAAAATAAAAGAAAACTAGAATTTCAATCTGATTATGAGTATTTGAACAATATGACTAAGGTGGTTTAAAATGATCTTAGGTTTTTTTTGGGGGGTGCAGTGTTTAACTCCTTGGGTGCCAAGCTCGTATTTTTGCGAGTTACAATACACACAAATGTCATAGAGCATTAACATTTCTAGCACAGATAACAGATAACATTTGTAAATACTATATTGAAAAAGTATCTTTTAATTGTTTAGTTTAAAGTTGTGGAGCTCTGATAATGTTATCAATATGTTTTGATCACAAACTTTTAAAATAGCAAGTCATTTAATATGTTAATTCTTTTTGTTTACACTCCTGTAAATTGCAAGAAGAGCCATTGATCTCAAAGCCATGTTTAAGATGGAGAAAAACAAAACAATTCATATCCAATTGTTTGTACAACCTAAAATTAGCAAGTCATTCATATCAAAAAGACAAGTTATTCAATAAATTAATTCCTTTTTGTCTACACTCCTGTACCTAGCAAGAAGAGCCATTGATCTGAAAGGCAATAAATAAAATGGAGAAATAAAATCCACATGACCGGAATGAAATTTACTCTCTGAGTTATACATACATGTAGCTGTCTAACTTTTGTATGAAGTGCAAGTTATCTCTTAATTCCAAAGCACAAAACAAGTCATTTGAATTTATTTATTGTTTTTTGTGCAACCTGTAGAAAAAAGATATGTAATTCCATTCATATCAAACTTGAATAAAAACAAGTCATTCACATCCATTCGTTTGTACAATCTGCAAATGAGCAAGTCATTCATATCAATTCTATTGTATAACCCTGTAGAAAAAAAAGACAAGTTATTTAATACATTAATTATTCTGGTTGACACTCCTGTAAATAGCACGAAAAGTAATTGATCTCAAAGGCAAAATTTTAGATGAAGGGGAAAAAATCCACATGACAGAAAGGAACGTCACTCTCTGTCTAAGATGAGCTCTATTTGAGAAAACAAAATAGAAATCTGTTGTTTACTAGCCAGTCATATGCAAAGCTGTGCAGCATACCTTCATTAAAAGGAATCAAAATTACATGTTAATGAGATAAAGTATTCATGTTAAAGTCTCATAATGAACAATCATTCTTCACGGCATAGGTCATCATCACTCTCATCACTGTCATCATCTCGAGATGGAAGATTCCTGTAAAAGTTGTGAAAAACTCGAGGTATGACATTGGTGTCACACAGATTGACAAGGTCAACCTTTTTCTTTTTCTGGATCATCAGTGGTTCTGGATATAGAACCTCCAGCCTCAGATTCTTTGATGTCCTTGCAGAAGCAGACACCCTCAGCTCCCTCAGCTCGTCACTGTAATTATATCGAAACTTCACGATGTGGGGCTGTTCCTTCTCGTAGACTAGATGCTTGATCTTCGACCAAGACACCTTATCTCCAGCTACATCTTTTGAAGTGTTGGGCATGATGTTGGCTGCAAGAGATTTGAGGTCAAGAAATTCATTATGCATGAGCTGCTGAACTTGGTATGGTTGTGATCTCCTGGCTGCAGATGCAAGAGTTGCCCACTGATCTGGATGGTAGATTGGGACTTTCCGTTTGACCTGTTCTATGGCACTGTGCATGGAATCTACTTCCATGTGAGTGTGGCCACTCTCTAAAAACTTCTGCTCTATAACACAAATGGATGTAGTGCGTACTGCATAGAGCAATGTTGCTGCAATGAACTTGTTGCGGTTTTGTCCCCCGCAACAGTCACTGAAAAGAGTGACATGCTGCACTCTCTCTGGCAACTCTGATAGGTGCTTTAGCAAACAAGTTCCTATCTCGCAAGAGCCCCTTTTACCATTGAGCTCATTCCAAATGAAGCATTTTCCCTCATGGTCATACTGGTCATAAACTGTGAAGTTGTAGGACGACAACTTCCGTTTGTAGTAGAGTACACTGGCACTGGCTGCGGGGCATGACAGGACCTGCTGGAGGTCAAAAGAAAAGGAGGAAAAAGAGGGGTCAATAGAAGCACGTTGTTTGTCATTTTCCTTTTCTCTCCTCGAATTCTGCTTGTTCAGGAGGTGCATTTCTTGTGCTTCTTGTTGAGCCAACTGATCTGCAGGAAGCTTATTGGCAAATGATGTACACGTCTTGCATGCATCCTTTGTGGGGACATGAAACCCTAAATTAAATTCTTGATTGAATACCTTCCTGTAGATCTTGAGTGTTTGAGGCGCAGGGCACTCCTGTTTATAAAGGTCATGCATCTTTGCCACACTTAGGTCTGCAGGGAGGTATTTCCTTTTCGTGGAGCTCCTACAGTAGTGAGAAGGTACACATTGGAAGCTAGAAATATGGTCCCTAATGCCCTGCAGATTATTGTCAGCCACCTTGTTATGTGGGCTGTGCTTACCTCTTCTGTCTTTGTTACAGAACACATTCCCATGCTTTGTTGACAAGGTATGGCGAATCAACTTATTACCAATGCCAAGAGTGCTACGGAAAAACTTCTGACAGACATTAACCTTATCATTGTGTATGCTTGAAGGCAGCATGTATTGTCGAACTGCCCTTTGCTTCTTATCTGCCTTTTCTGTGACATTCTGACAGATAAAGTCACGTTGCCGCTCATATGAGCCTGTGCTCCAGTAGTCTATGAAGATCCGTTGGCGCTGCTCCTGGGATAAAATAGAATTGCATTTATTCTTACAATACTCCCCACAAGGAGGGCCCATCCTGCGTTCTGTCCGCTCAGTGCCATCCCGAGATGTATATGCCTTACCAGCATTGCGCGCCCTCTTCTGCACATTCTGTGCCCACATCTCCGGATTAGCAATCCTCTTTCTAGCATCCTTTTTCTGAAATTATAAAGAAGAAAATTAAACTTATTTGCAGGTCGATCCATACATTTGGCTGGTGTCATCTACATACTACAAGTTTATCAGTACAACAAAACCAGCCCCCCAAAATAATTATCCTTTTAAGTTACACTGATATCATACAAAATAATTAAGCCTGGGACAAATACCTGAATTGCAATTGAAAAATTGATCAGAAATTTTTAGAGCATAAAACAGATAACAAAATTATTTGTAAATACTATATTGAAAAAGTATCCTTTAATTGTTTAGTTTAAAGTTATGGAACTCTCATAATGTTATCAATATGTTTTGATCACAATTTTTTTAAATAGGATATTATACATTATCACAAGACACTATCATTTTTCTTTAATTCAATCATATCTCCCAATATTTTAAGAATACAACAAAATAAATATAAATCCCAAAGGCATAGATGAATATCAAACAAATAGACACCATTAGATTTAACATAATTAAATAGCAAGTAAAGGGTAGGCACTCTCTGGGTATCCAAATAGTGCAACATGGCATATTCGGATGTCAACAGCTATTCAGATTATTTGAATATATATATATATTTGTCCGAGGTCTAAGTTTAATGTTCAGGAATTTGGATTATTGATGTGGTTGACTATAGAAGTTGACAAGCACTTACCTCACACCTTTCTGGGTTTTGAGCTGGTTGTGCAGAAGCTGGCATGGTTGTGTGATATTGATAAGCTGATACTGATATGATCTAAAACAAATTAAACATAGGAAAATAAAAAGAGAATTTCAATATGGGAAGGTAATGATTATGTATTGGTATCCAAACTCTGTCACCAAATATAATGTTGATAGTTTAACTAATTACTTAATTGGCTGCTTACTAAAAAATAACAATTTAGTTGTTTTCAAAAATATTTATATTTCATTTTTGGAGTTCCCTTTGATGTTCCAAATATTTCTAAAACATAACGTTATGTACCTTGCCATCTTCCGGGTTGACCGATTCTGTGGACTTCTCGCAAGGTGTGGCCATGGGTCTATCGGGGTTGACCGATTCTGTGGACTTCTCGCAAGGTGTGGCCATGGGTCTATCGGGATAGACCGATTCTGTGGACTTCTCGCAAGGTGTGGCCATGGGTCTATCGGGGTGGACCGATTCTGTGGACTTCTCGCAAGGTGTGGCCAACGGTCTATCAGGGTTGACCGATTCTGTGGACTTCTCGCAAGGTGTGGCCATGGGTCTATCGGGGTTGACCGATTCTGTGGACTTCTCGCAAGGTGTGGCCATGGGTCTATCAGCGTTGACCGATTCTGTGGACTTCTCGCAAGGTGTGGCCATGAGTCTATCGGGGTTGACCGTTTCTGTGGACTTCTCGCAAGGTGTGGCCATGGGTCTATCAGGGTTGACCGATTCTGTGGACTTCTCGCAAGGTGTGGCCATGGGTCTATCGGGGTTGACCGATTCTGTGGACTTTACGCAAGGTGTGGCCATGGGTCTATCGGGGTTGACCGATTCTGTGGACTTCTCGCAAGGTAAGGCCATGGGTCTATTGACAACTCCCTGTAATATTTGAGACACAAAATGAAAGAGACCAATTACTTACTAGTAGAAAACTTGGATAACTGAAATTGCTAATTATATTTGTTTTGTATATACTGATTGTAAAATGTTGTAAAATTGATGTGGGTTCTGAATATTGATTTACTTCAACTCGTGAAAATAATATAATACACCCTGTTAAGGATTTTTAAAATATGAATACTAGAAGACCGGATTGTCAATTACAAACAATTTGATTAAATAGGTTTTGACCTGCAAGTCCTGTGATTAGAAGTCAAGCTCATATCCAACTGAGCAACAGCATCTCCAGATGTCTGTGTTTACTCTTTAAAAACATTGATAAGGAAATTAATGTGAATTTTACATACCGCATAGTTGTTATGCTCTGAACATGGGTCGTCATCTACGAAGTGCTTGTAGCACAGGAAAACCTCACACACGACACAAACAGAAAACACCTCGTCTGCACACCCAAAGTGCTCACAAATTTCTACATGATGCTCCTGCCTGCCTCTAAGCACCTCTCCAAGAATGCTGATACATTCATCTTCAATAAAAAAGTAATATTTCAAATGAAATCTGTCATCCCAACATAAGGGTGACAATTATTAGAAAACATTTAAAAAAATATATATATTTATACATATTCACCGTAGTGATTTTCTCATTTTAAAAAAATCCATTAAAAAATGCATGTCCTTTAATCATGTATGTATAACGTATGCCAAATTATTTAAGATGTAAATACTGCATAAAGATGAAATAATACCTTCTGTGACAGCTCCTCCAAGGTCAGCTCTCTTTCCTTTATCTGTTATACATTATACAGAAAAACAGAATGGATTTAGCAAAATGATAGGTCATATGCAGCATGCCTGAAGGAAAGGGGGTTACAATTTAATACTGAGAATATCCAGCATATCACATTGACAAAAAAACCAATGGGCCATTTAGCCCACAAAATGTTCATTAAATGTTGATGCAAATAAAGTTTAGAGTGTTATTTTCATGCATACAATTTTGAAAAGTATTGAATAAGTAGCACCCCCCCCCCAAAAAAAAAAAGTCATGATAATAATACTTCATCTATGATAGTATGATATAAATATTGTATGTATAAAGATCAAATATATACCTTCTGTAATATTTCCCTCTATGACAGCTGCAGCTCTCTCTCCCTTTTCTGTCAGAAATGGAGAAAAAAAACAGAATGATTGTATGTAGTAATCTGATAAATGGTATGCAGCATGCCTGGAGAGAAGGAGGGGGGGGGGGGGTACATTTAAATACCAAGACTATCCAGCATATCACAATTAAAAAAAATACAGAGGGTCATCTAGCCCCCCAAATGTTAACAGTTTGATACAAATACAGTTTAGAGTGTTGTTTTCATGCATGCAAGTTTGAAAATCATTGAAGAAGTAGCACCTCCAACAAAACAACACTACATCTATCTTCAATAGCTACAGTATTAATGGTTCAGTAAATTAAATAAATTTATAATAATCATCTTGACCTGACCAAACAAATACTGGTCTGCACAATGCTGGGTCATAAAGAAAATGATTTTCTCACCTCTTAGGAATTTCAAAGGAATATTGTCATCATCTTCATCCGAGTCCTCTCTCGAAATTTGTAGCACCTTGCCGTGCCATCTCTCCCTCCCCCATGGCATGACGACTGCATCTCCGACCCTCGGATGGCGACGATGAGGACATATAATGTCTTTATATTCAACCACGTTCTCTGATTGGTTCCTAAACCATCTAATCAGCAGCAGTGTGTCTGGCTCCATGACTGTTACTGATTAGGAAAATTGAAGGAAAAAAAAAAACACAGAAAATCTGTGAACAGTGAATGCAAACAAAATATGATGGCTTTCTCATAATCAGGTCAGAACCAGGTGATTATTCGTCTAGATCTGTAAGAACTAGATCTAGACTTTCTAGTCTACTGACTACTGCATTTAGTAAATGGTAGTAATATCTAGTAGTAGTAACCAGGGGGAGGGGGAGGGGGCACTTCCCTTGACGAGTGGATACCATGCTTGTCCATGGGGTTTCGAAAAGCACCCTAAACAAATATTTTCCATGTTCTGACAATTGCACCCCTTAACAAGTATTGGCGTGTGAATCCATACCCTTATTAAGTATTGGAAACAAAAATGGTACCCTTGACAAGTATTCCCTTAATTTGACACCCTAAACAATTCCAGCACTCACAAACGTCTGCTTTAGATCTACCTTTACTTACCATATTTTGGGTTTAGTATCGCCCCACCTCCCACGTCTCGCTCAAATCGGACCCTAAACACGTAGTGTTGGCGCAATTGAAAGAGTACATTTTAGTGTTTTTATACCCTCACAAATTTGACCCGAAACACGTAGCTTTCCTAGCGAAATATATACCCTTATTTCAGTATTTTGGTGTTTTGGCACCCTTACGATACGTACGTAACGTGCCCAATCTCGAAAAAGATACCCTTTCTACATGTTTCTTTGGACACGCATGGTATCTCCACTCGTCAATGGAAGTGCTCTCCCCCCCCCCCCCCCGAGTAGTAACTAGACCCTTTACTATAGTATACCTTTTGTAGTCAAGAGATCAAGATTAACATAGAAAACTTTGAATCCCATGCATCAACATACAAATCTATAATAGTATCATTGAACAAAGTAACACTTTTTAAACAAATTAGACTTTGCACTTGGCCACTCAACACAACAAGAGACCCACAGCCAGCCACCAGCCACAGCACAGGCAAAATGACGCCCAAAATCATACAGGCACACAATGTCAGTAGTCTAGGTCAAGATCTACTGAAGACGAGAGTTTGACATTTATCTTTGACAGCTAGTACTACTACTAGATCTAGTAGTAGTACTGCACATACAATGTAGTGATTATATACATGTCCTACTAGTAGCACATAGTAATATTACTAACAATAATATTAAACAGAAAACAGTATTAAAAAAATACAAACAATACACGAATTTCGACAAGTGGGACTTGAGATCTAAACAAACAAAAATATGGCGTAATTTCACGATTTAACTTGTTTTGGGGGAATTGCCTTCATTGAAACACAGTGTGCCGGTTAAAATACTCGTAATATGAACGATATTGTATAAAATGAAATTAAAATTTATATTGAAAAGCTGAATTTATCATGCTTACCGGACGCTCTCCTTCTCCCGTTCGGAATTAGCGCCTTTCTGCCGGGCTGAATTTTAGCAAAGCCGGTTATCGTATAAAGGCTGTAACGTGTGCGCATGCGCACGATCGCACTGCGCCCTTCTGCCGGGAAGTGATTTTGTCTTCCATCTGCTAGTGCCCTTTGATTATTGACCATAACTTTAAAAATAAACATCTCCCAAAGCCGGGATTTTTTTTAAAATGTTGATCTTTCCAAACCCTATCGATTTATGAAAAAAAAATGAAAAGTGAAAATTTGGACGAAATTCCCTGCTAGCGCCCTTCTGCAGGGCATACGACGACATAAACTAATTTTATTTGTTTTAGCTTTCATATTTAATACAAAATGCCATCTGTTCGAAAATCGGGTCGAAGTCGGATCGTATGGTGTGCAATGGGCTTTAGATTTCTCTTTCTTATTTTGACATGCCAGCAAAAGAGCATACCAAATGTACTGTATTCCTGTTTTTTTTTTGCCTTCAGAGATTCCCTATCTTGCCTCAAGAAATTCCTATTTTTATCTCAAGAAATTCCCTTTATTATTATTATTTTTTGTTGTTAGAAGGATTTGCAGGTATGGATACACATGAGAAAGGTAGCAGTGGAATGCAGTATTAATTTGTTTGAGGAGAGAGAGAGAGAGAGAGAGTGCAAGAGGGGAAGGAAAATAGGCAATGAAAAGAGATGGAGAGTTGACATGGGAAGAGAGAGAAAATATATAGATATTACTGATTGAGACAGAGAGTGGTAGAGAAGGATTGAAAGTAAAATTAAAGCAATCACTTAGAAGAGAGAAAGAGAGAGAGAGAGAGAGAGAGAGAGAGACAGAGAGACAGACAGACAGAGTTGATTAATGTTGTATAACCATCCATGTACATGATCTAAACAAGTCAAACAAATGAAGTCCAAGTAATCCAAACAGTTCAAATACTTGCAGCAAATAGAATTCAATCATTCAGAAAGACATAGTTTCTGAGATACGCAGGAATCTCTTCGGCTGTGTTGGACCAGCCTTGTACAGAAAGAAAAATTGCAGGAACTAGGTGATGTCATGTACATTCCTGACTGCAAAAAAAAAAAAAATCAAAATTTGGAATTTTGAAAAAATAATTTAAAGACTTTTTCAAAACTACCATAAAGCCATTTTGAAGACAAGTCCTACATTAGTGAAATATTTTTAAAAGAGAAAATATTAGAATATTTGAATGAAGAAGAAAAAAAAAGAAACTGTGTTTCTAGTCCTTTTGTATTTTACTGTTGTAATTTATGATGATAACACAGAAAATGCACTCATCTTTAAGCAAATGTTTTGATTTTTATATTGTTCCACTTCTCAGAAACCCGAGACGTGGTTGAATGAAGAGGGTACAACTTGTACTACAGTAATAAAGGTACCAGCACTATAAAGAAGTGGTATCAGTTAACAAAATACAATATTATTTCAAGTTTTAGTACAGGTATAAGTGGGTGAACCTTGATCCAGCATTCTGTTATGTGAGTATTATTGAAGCCCATTGTCTACTAGAAACTGGGGCATGCAGTCCTTGAATTAAACAAATGGGAAATGTGACATTGTAGTAGTCAACAGGCTGACTACTGAACAGGCTGACTACTGCTTCTTTATATTAGTAATGTACTGTAATCCCTAATTAATTTGGTGTGGTTAAAGAATCATGTAAAGAATCAGGCTTGAGAAAAAAATAAATGAATAGATGAGAAAATAATAACAATAATAGCTAAAATAATTATTTTTTTGGAAACATCATACAAAAAAGAAGAAGAAACAATCCAGTAACTGATGCAATTTTATTATTATTAACATCGAATGTTATTTAATACATGTATGTACAGTGCCTTTCACTGTAAAGGGAGTTGGTTGTGATTATTGGGTTGGTTGCAGTGTGGGCCGACCGACTGTTGGTTTAAAAAAAAGAAAAGAAGAAAAAAATCCCCATATCGTCCCTGTTTTCACGAAGTGATGGACGTGAGGAAAATAGCAAAATTTTCAATTCTGAGTTTTTTGCATTTTTAGACATCTTTCACTAACATCTTGAACCTCACAGAGTTTCAGACTGTAATAATGTCCAATTATGTAACCATGGCAATGTACACCAACAAGAAAATACCTAGTAAAAGGATTTTCTGTTTTCATGAAGTGACGGCTTTCATCTGTCCCGTATGTTTTATGTGTGCGGCTGAGTTTCATCACTTCGTGAAAAAAAATAAAAGAGCGCGTCCTCGAGTTGAACACGTGATCGCGCACAATTAAGTTAAATGCGCGCTCATCAAATCTCATTTGTTTTACACATGCGTGGCTGAGATCCGGAAGGGAAGGGATGCATCCCTACACCCAAGAAATAGATACCGGTAAATAAAATAAAAAACCTGAAAGGTCCACTTAAAAAAAAAATTTTTGGATAATAAGCCTCTAAAATAACAAAATACTTTTGAAATCACATGTACCTTTAAGATATTTGGCAAGTGAGATGAGTGAATGTAGATATATTTCTAAACATGTTATAGGACTTTCGTGTATTTCGATGATGAAATAATACTTCTATCATTAAAAGAGTGTGTTTTCCTTGCTTGCTTTGCTTGCTCGTAAAGTTTATAAACAGGGTGCTCAACTCATTTGTTGAATATTCACATCAACTGTTCAAAAACTGTTTTGGAAAAAATTGTGAAACTTTTGAAATTCATAACTTCTTTATTTTTCATCTGATTTCCATCATATTTTCACTGTTTTGTTTGGAAATTTTTACTCTTTTTATTGAATGAACTTCATCTTGTTGTGGACTTCCCCTTTAACAATAGAATATATTCCAATATTTCGGAAATTGCACCTCCCATTTAGAAAGCATCCTATTTTAATTATCCCATGAGTAAATGGCTACAGAGCCTAAAAGATGTAGCTGCTGATGGCTTAAAGCTGATTGGGAGTTCTGGTAATGGAATTGCATTTCAAGGAAAAGTGATTTCATGTAATGCAGACCAAGAAGTCTTTTATAGCTTCTTCTGCAGACTACTTCAAGCCACTTAGTTGATGGGTAGTTGTAACCAGCAAATTAGAAACAGACTACCTTGAAATTACTGGAAATGTCATTTACTGTCTGGTTATATCTTAAGATTGCAGTACCATCGACGATCATCCGAACCGTCATTTCTGTTGGTCTAATGTCAAAATACAGATTTTGAGTTTTCTGCGGAAAATAAAAGTAGAAGTTAAATTCTATATCTGGCAGAACTTCTACGGCGGTATAAAACTTTAGTTTTCATGATATTAAAATGTTTTTTTATGCAGGGACATACACATCATTGAAATTACTAATTAGATTTTTTTGTCTTTGCTCAGTTATCAAGTATTTTCTACCAAAATTGTTTGACAGTTTTCATTCATTTACAAGCGTATTTGGTTATTTATTCTAAGTTTCCTATGATGTTTGATTATTTGTCCATGGTTACCAGAAACCCAATCTTAGACTTTCAGACAGTGATGGACAAGCACTTGTGGCAGATTGTCTCTCGTTTTCCCTTGGTCAGTTCTAAAAGGTCATGTCTTGCATACTTGATTTTCTTCCCATCCATTCCTCACCTCCTTTACATCCATTTTTATCTCTTTCGAAGGGATTCCTTCACCCAACTGGACAATTGGTTGCCAACGGGGTCCACTTCTACCAAGAGGGGTGAAGCACAAATTGACCTGTAGGGCTATTGATCAAGTGCCTTGTCTTGTAATTCTTGACGGATGAACAGCCCTTTATGAGATCCATTCCCCTAGTTAGGGAACCTAAGTTTGGGTGCTTGACAGCCTCTGTGATAAGAGCTGTTTCTTGTGTGAACTCGAAAGAACACTTGATGAAGACTAAAGCTGCATGGACAGATTAACTGATGTCTTTTCTTCCTCTGGGCTTGTATTCTGAAAATCATTTTATCTTATTTTAATTGTCATTGCAATCAGAAATTGGGTGTGCCATTGGTTCACACAGCGCACTTTCGACTTGCGTGGTGGTCCATGGACGCAATTTCGAGCATTTCAAACCAATCACAAGTTTGCCTTCAAAATTCATTGTGACAGTTGGAAGAGTGAAGACAAGATAAAAGATAAAACAATTTTCAGAATACCGGAGGGATGATGGGACGTATTAAGAAGGGCCCTTATTTGAGATGAGCGGTCCGAGGAAGAGGAGAAGGCCAAAGAAGGCGTGGAATATGCAAGTGGAGGAGGATCGTAGGAGGGCTGGGTTGAGGATGGAGGATGCATTGAATCAAAGTGGAGGGAGAGGGTAAGGGCGATTGCCGTGAGGGTGAGGTAAATCAGGCCACCCCTGTTCACGGGGACAAAACTGGATTCAAAACTTTGGATGACTGACTGATAGGCCGTGGTTGCTACCTTGTAAAACTGGGAATGTGATCAATACATTAACCTGTGGAAAGTTCTTATTGGCAGTTCAGTTTGAGCAGCTAGCCTCTGTAGGTCATTTTTATTACGTTCTTTTACATGTAAATATGAAATAGCAGAAACTTTCAGAATTCTTTGCTTTGAAGACCAAAAGTGTAATGTACTCAGCTTTTTAAGGGCTGTTACATACACTCTGCATTATATTCTTTCTAGAGCTAACAATTCTTTTCTTAAGATTGATTTGTAGATTTTTCCACTTTTCCCATAAACCATTGCCACTTTTATTCAAATTTTCTGGCATTTACTATCAAATGACATTACACACATAGGCCAAACATAATCAACTGGTTTTGCCATGTCAAAAATGAAAAAGGGTAGCCTTGATGTGATGTAGTACTCAGATGTATCCTGTGTGGAATTAAGAAAATTAGCTTCAATAAACTAACAAGCTGTTACATAATGCAGCTTTTTTTAATTGCTAGTTTTACTTTACAATTATGTTAGAATTGAGGGGGAAAAAAAAGATCGTGTGACATTGCAGTCAGTTTAAACACGCCAGAGCAAAATTACATAGGCTAAGAGCGGATTGTAATTTTCACTCCATTAGCAAATTGCAATTAAGAGCGTGACCATCAATGATATAGTGTTTCTTGCTTTTCGCCAGACCCTCTCATTTCAGCTCCACGAACGTCTGTCTGCTATTTTTCAATGCTCATCTGGCCCCGACTCTCTTGTGCCTGCAATTATCTCAGTGTAATGCATATTAATTTTCCAAATTCTATGGGGTAATTTGAGTGGAAAGAAGGATGCAGAGGCGCAACCGTTGATGGTTTTACGACACTCCGCCATTTTCATGCTCTAAAATTTCTTTTAATCTCTCTGTCATTTGATTGATAGTTTACTGTGCGCTAATGGACATGAAAAGGGAATCGCTGACAATGGTGTATGCCTTTTAGGAAGCAGCCTGCAGGAACTGACGCATGCTTAACCAATTTGAAGTCATTTTGTATTTTGTAATTCCCCAAATTTTATGAATATGTTATGAATTTTACCCCAACATTCTTCAATAGAGATAATGCAGTAGTTTACTTGTATTGCACTCCAAAGGGTAGGCCTGTTTAATGCATGAACTAAGTTGCAGAGATACCAAGTGTTCCTTTTTTTTGCAGTATTTCATATTGTTTTTCAAATGAAAAATACTGCAGGTGTCATGGAAAATACTTTTTTTCCCCCAAAATTGTATTACTACACATGTCTATTGCATAAAAGGTGAACATACTGTTTTTCCTCCCAAAATACTCTTTTTCGTCCCTCAAAATACTGCAATGGTTTTTACAAGGTTGTTATCCCTGGAGTTGAGAGATTGATTAATTTATTTGATTAATTTAATTGATATCTGTAGAGTTTGAATTAGAAAACTGATGAAGGCCATTTTGTACATTTTTGAAGTAACATCACCATTATATGAAACAAAAAAGGCCTTTCATTTGAGACCTCACTTATTCTCTATCAAGGAAAAAGTTTGGAATTGTGATCTAAAGTATGATATCGTTCCTGTTTTCGCGAACTGACGGATTCGAGGAAAATCGCAAGTTTTTCACTTTTTGAGTTTTTTGCATTTTTGGACATCTCTCACTATCATCTTGAACCTCACAGAGTTTCAGACCGTAATAACGTCTAATTACGTAACTATAGCAATGACGTCAACAAGAAAATACCTACTAAAAGGATTTTCTGTTTTCACGAAGTGATGGCATTCAGCCGACGCATCGGTTATGCTTTACGTGTGCGGCTGAGTTCCATCACTTCGGGAAAAAAGGAAAGAGTGCGTCTTCGATTCTAAAACGTGATCGTGCACAATTAGGTCAAATGCGCGTTCATCAAGTCCCATTTGTTAAACATGCGTACGGCTGCGATCCGTCACTTTGTGAAAACAAAATCACAGTGGGACCTTGAATTTTTTTGTTTTCATGAAATGATGGCAATGTTTACACCTCGTTTTCTTCTAAAATATAAAAGGAACATGCAAATGATTGATAGTGAACATTGTCCAGAATATGCCCCATACGAGGATATAAAATTTGTTCACCCTTCATACATTTAAAGAGGTTGAGAATGAGGCTTGAAACTTTGAAAGTGATTTACTCAAAACTAATTTCTTTTAAGTTGGGCACTCATCCGTCACTTTGTGAAAACAAGGATATGTTTTCTGATTATTTTCCATATATTTTAGCAACTTCAATTGCAAATTCAAGGTGATCGATTCACTGCTTTGACCTCAATTTACTACGCCTTCCCGTCATGGTTTTGCTTCAGTTGACTGCACTGTGAAGAGTAGAGAGCAAAATAATAAATCAACTCTTGCCCGTGTCTGTGTGTCCCTCTCTGCATTTGTTTGTCGGCATGTCCGTGTGTCACTTAGGGGACATGATAGAACTAATTTCTACACCAGAACAGGCTTGTAAGACTGATGAAAACTGTTTTAATGATCCCATTCACCAGGGCAAAGTTGTTCCATAATAGAGTCAGACCCTCACCTTGATTCTGACAGAGAGACTTCCTTAGTCAAATTGCCTCTCGCCTTGTTTCCGAATCCGGTCTGTAATCAGATTTCTTCTACTGGCTCCTGCATCGTCTGCTCTTTCGTGTTGTTATTTATATCTTGGTGTGAAAGGAAGTAGATACATGTACCCTACTGTTAATGGCAGAACATAAATGGCATCACCATGGTTCTCTTTATTTGGCAGGAAGATTGAAAATGATGTGACATGAATGTCTAAATATTTGCTGGTTTTATTTGATTATTTGATTGCTAAATCAATTTTTGCTTCTATTTCCCTTTTTCCTTTGTTCTATGTTTTTTTGCTTCTATATCCTTTTTTTGTACTTTAGTGAAATGGCAAACCATAATGTGAGTTCTGATGAATGAAGAAAACCCTATAGGATTCCCTGTAGACAGTGGCTTGTCAAATTGTCATGGTAACATGGGACTGAATTGAGTCATTTCCAAAAGGAAAATGCAATCATGGTTTGTGGCAAGTCCTACCTGCACAATGTATATGCAATGAATTGATGAGATGATGTCCATTGGGATTGCCTCTTGTGGCATCATGGTAGTGGCAGAAGGGAGGGAGAGAGAGAGAGAGGGAGGGAGGGAGGGAGGGAGGGAGAGAGGGGAGGAGTGAGGGAGAGGGAGGGAGAGATAAAGAGATGGGAATACTGATAGGAAAGAAAGAAGGCACAAGGAAGAAAAACATACTAGTAAGAGATTATGGAAGGAGTGAGTGAAAGAGAGAAAGAATAGGAGAGAGTAGATTGCGAAGAGAGAGGGGGATAGGGAGAGACATTGGTAGAGAGATTTTAGGAAAATATAAGGAATGAAGAGTGATAACATAAGAAAAGGTGAGTGAAGAAGAGAGCCGATTTTCATTCATTGGAGATTGCATAAGGAAAAGGTTACAGAAATGCAATTGAGAGAGTGGTTAAGAAAGGTCCTCTTGTAGCATCATGGTAGCATCATGGTAGTGGTAGTAGGGAGAGAGAGAGAAAGAGGGGAGGAGTGAGGGAGAGGGTGAGGGGGGAGAGAAAAAGAGATGGGAATACTGGTAGGAAAGAAAGAAGGTACAAGGAAGAAAAACATACTAGTAAAAGATTGTGGAAAGAGTGAAAGAAAGAAAGAAAAGGAGAGAGTAGAAAGAAGGGGTAGGGAGAGAAAGTGGTAGTTAGATTTAGACGAAAAGAGTGATAAGATAGGAAGAAAAGGTGAGTGAAGGAGAGAGCCCATTTTTATTTATTGGAGATTGTAAAGATAAAAGGTTACATAAATGCAATTGAGAAAGTGATGTAGAAAGATTTATGAAATTAAAAATTAAAAAGTAGTTGGATGGAGAAGAAGTACAGAGAGAGGGATGGAGAGAGAGAGAGGGAGAGAGAGAGAGAGCGATTGAGATTTAAGTCAAATCAAATATGAAACTAGGGTATGTGATGCACACACACACACTCACACTCACACCCGCACACACACAGATGCAGTTTCCATAGTAACCTTCCCAATCATTTCTTCTGAGCGCATATTGCAAAGAGCTTTCAAGTGTTTGACTATCACAGAGTTTTAAACCCTCATATTACCATAAACAGGTACAAAAAAAAAAAAAACACCATCAACTGTATATTTCTTGTTTACATCTCTAGCACTGGTAGTGTTAACGCTATGCACAAACTTTTTGGCCTTGCAGAGAAATCACATTCAAGCCATGCAAGAGCACAAGGTAACATTGTAATTACCGTTTTGCGATCAAAAGGAGTTTTGATTGTGGGGAGATTGCAATCCTTGTTGCATTCTCCAAGGTTAGAGTGAGGTGTTCAGATTTTGCCAAGTAAATTACAGTAGACAGACTTGCGTCTCCTGCATTTTCTATAATGGGGCACAGTGACTTGGACAACGGTGATACTGAGTGCCAGTAGTGAAGGAATACAAATTCTGAAATGGTGAAATAAGTGAAGCTGCATGTTAATGATTTATATTAATGATAAATAATGATAATGATAATAACTATAATAATAATAATAATAATAAAATGCAATAATAATGATTATGATGAAGCTGATAATAATAATAATGATAAAAGTGATAATAATAATAATAATAATGATAATAATAATGATAATAAAATAATAATAACAATAGTAATAATGATAATAATGATGATAATGATAGATGATAATTATTAACTATTAACTCAATGTAATAATGATAATATTAATAATAATGAAAACATGTAACGTTCTGCACATATTAATTCTCCTTTTCTGTTTATTATGATGCTTTGTAATGAAAATACTCTTAATACAAGATATGTATGTCTTTGTTTACTTGCATTTGTTTATTAGTGGTTGCTATGTATTTCAGTAAGTAAGCATTAAGTTCTTTCGATTTGTATCTTTTGTACACATGTATTTATTTATTTTCATGTGTGAAACTATACCATGTAAATGTAACAAATTTCAATTTTATTTGGACGATAAAGAACCCTATGAACCTTATGTTTTGGACTGTAGACAGATTATATGGCTTTGGTAGAAAATGTTCAATAGATGACTAGTGAGCTAAGAAGGAAATGAAATTGAGGTAGATGTTCTGATCCTTGTAAGACATAATTTATTGTATTTAATGTGTGTTCTGCTTGTCAGTAATATTAATTTCTAACATGTACATTATTCTTTCTATTTTCACTTTACCACACGTATAAAAAAAGATCTGTAGTCGATGAGGTAGCTTGACATTATGCATTTTTCTGTGTTTGATAGGCTAATGGTCATTAGGAGAGTAATAATCTAGGGAGACCCAATGCATTAACCACACTTAATCTGCCCCCCCCAAGAAATCCAGAGAGTTTGATGCAAAACATATCATGTAGACTTTATTTATTTGGACTTAATAGGCCGACCTTATTCCAGGAAGGATTTATTTATTCATGGCATGAATTCATTTTATTTTGAAAGAAATGATTTATATAACACAAATGAAAAACAGCCAAAAAAAAAGGGAAAAGAACAGGACTAAAAAAAAAGCACAACAAAACTCTAACATAGTTAGCATTGTATGTCAGGACGAAAGCTTTTTATGTGCAAGGAAAGTGCATCGGCAGTATCCAAATGTCTTGATTTATATGGAAAATGTTCGCTCCTACTTCAACATAGATTCTTTGTGGCACCCTATTTGTCATAACTTTAGCAAGGTAGGGCAAGTCAATATACTTTTGTGGAAAATGTATGCTGCTTTATGTCTTTAATCCACAGACATGTATCATGTGAGAGGGGTTAGACTGATTTCACATCTTCATGAGATGCCTGCATGAGTGTATATGGCCAGAGACTGAGAGACGGGATTTGTTGCCATTCCATTCCAGTGAGAATGGTAGTGTTGTGATTATGTGCAGTGGCAGTGCCTTTTATCTGTGTGCCCGGGCTGTATGCATTCATCGTGCAGCCGTACCTATATTGAGGCTAAATTAACGAGGGGAAGTATCTCACGCACCCTGGTGGCAGTTATGTGTGATGCAGGTCATGTGTACAGATTCTAGTCACCGCTGAAGGAGTGAGAGAGAGAGTGAGGGAGAGAGAAAGAGAGAGAGGGAGAGAGAGGGAGAGAGGGAAGGAGGGAGAGAAAGGAAGAGGGTGGAAGAGAGAGAGAAACAGAGAGAAACAGACAGAGAGGTACATATTGTATGATGCTAGTGTTTGAAATAAACATGATGACAAATGGAAGGGTAGATGGAAGATTCAGGACCAATGGAGGGAGAGAGAGAGAGAGAGAAGGGGGGTGTTTAAAGGAAAGATGTCAAATAAAAATTGTATTAAAGGCAGAAATGCCTGAATCGGAGAGAAAAATGTAGAGGAGAAAGTTGGAAGAATGAAATGTTACGAGATAAGGATAGACACAAAAGGAAAGATGGATAAAACGGAGAGAAAGATAGGAGAGAGTCACTAAACACTGACATGATGCAGGAAATGAAACTTGCTAAGAAAGAGCGAGAAAAGGAATCCTGAACACTGCCACAAGCACCATGAGAAATATGGCTTTCTATCAGGACTGACAATCGCAGGGACTTGCGGCGAAATCTACAAGAAGGAGCTTGATAAGAACTTATTTTCTTCAAATCTGAACTCATTTGTTGCTTAGATACTACCTTCTGGGCCCTGTAACACAAAGCTTAGCGATTGATCGTACAATGAATTTTTGCGATTGATTGCACATAGTGATCAATGCAATCAGTCACAAAGATCAATCGTACGATCAATTGCTAAGCTTTGTGTTACTGGGCCCTGGTAGGTAAATAAAAGGAATTATTTTGATGTCAGAGACCTATTCCTTCATTTTTATTTCTCCCTTTGAGGATTTGTATTTTATGTGCAAAAAAAGATTATTAATAAATCAAGCAACAGTGTATTGTTGTCAACAGAAGCAATGATTATTGAAGATTTCCAGCTGTGCTGCATGTTTTGAATATATTTATTTTTATTTTCATATATGTGTTAACTTATGCCAAAAAAATCATGCCAGTAAATACAGATGGCAAAGTAATCCCCTTTTAACTTCATCTAACAAATACATCATTATTTACCTGTCAGGTATATTTATTTCTAGAGGTAGCAGCAGATCTTCTGTTTATTGAGTTCTGCTTAACTCTCTAATTATAGGCCTTGACATTTGTTTTTAAAACCAATCCTAAAATATGGTCGGTACACAGCCCGTTGGAAAACACTTTCAAAATGATCATATATGGATTTTCATCTGATGTGGTAATGCACTAACAACCAAAGGTAGAGCAATTGCTCTAGGCATGAGTGTTGCCAATTTTCCAATGGCTTGAAAGGGCATAAAAGATTGAGAGAAAAAAAAATCCATCAAGATCTGCTGCATTTTAGGATGTACATTCTGTCATATTAGAAGCAGGATGAGATGGTTGCTTGCTAATTATTAAATGAAGCCTGGCCACTTCTCCCTGTCCATTCTAATTCTGTAATGGATTGCTTCTGATAATGGCCCAACCTTTTTACATGTAGATCTTGATATCTGTTTCTCTGGTAGTACAGGTGGATCACGAGAAAAATATCTCCCTCATACCAAATTCTGTATTTTCCTTGTTTTTCATTTTGATTTCTGTTTTCTGTGGTAATTCGAGGTGGTGAAATTTTCTTGTTCATAAAACCAATGAATCATGAAATTATTATGCTTATCAGAGAGGAAGAAAAAAATATGCCTAACACATGACTTGTGTTATTAAGAATTAGATAGGATCTCGAGAGTTGCTCTGTTGCTCCTGATATGTATTGAAATGATGTCATTGGGAGGAAACTGATTTAGGGCAGTTGTATTTAGAAATCATTGACATTTCAAAAGAATGAAAACATGCAAAATAGAAGGGAATCATAAAAAGATAAGGTTAATCAGATGGGAAAGGTAAATTTTTGAGAGGATTGAATTATTGGGGATTAACACAAAGAACATGTAGGTCTGCTAAATAAAGTTTCAACTGTCGTTTTTACAAACCGGCGAATCCATGCACGGTGCGCAGAAACATGAATTGGAGGAAAACACATTTTGACATTTCAAAAGAATGAAAACATGCAAAATAGAAGGGAATCATAAAAAGATAAGGTTAATTAGATGGGAAAGGTAAATTTTTGAGAGGATTGAATTATTGGGGATTAACACAAAGAACATGTAGGTCTGCTAAATAAAGTTTCAACTGTCGTTTTTACAAACCTGCGAATCCATGCACGGTGCGCAGAAACATGAATTGGAGGAAAACACATTTATAGATTTAGGTGTTCTTAGATATCAGAATTTGTTTTCTTTGCATAATTTAATGTGTGGATTTATATACATGAAAAAAAAGCTTTTTAATAAAGCTTTAATGTCAAAATGGTGTATATTGCCATGTACATTGCACTGGCCATTCATACATGATTCGATGGTTCGTACAAACATTTTTTCCAAGGCACGTATGTATGCACACGCACATATCCACCAGTTCGTAAAAACGACCACAAAATGAATGAGAGAACAAGAGAGAGAGAGAGAGAGAGAGAATGTGTGTGTGGGGGGGGGAGGGTATGTGCATAAGTGAGAGAGAAAAGGAGAAAATGGGAGATAGAGAGTGAGAGAGTGGTAGAGAAAAAAAAAAAGATGTAAAACAAGAAAATACAGAGCATGTTGTACTGTTACTATCATGGATAGCTTCCCCCTTGTTACTATTGCTATTGCGTACCATGCGTAATCTGCAATTCAATTACTCGTTACTTGCTAACCCAATAACAAAACTTTTCCCCGGATGGCTGGGCTTGATGCGAGCGTAAAGGGCACGGGATCAAGACTCCCTGCTTCTTCGTCACTTCAAACCTCTCCTATTTCTTGCGCCCTTTCTTTTTTTTTTCTTTCTATTTCTTTAAATTGATCTTATTTCCGTGTTCATCCACTTCTTTATTTCTTTCTAACCATTCTATGAAAGTATTTGATATGTATTCTGTCCCCCATGACTTTGATAAAGCCGTCTTTTATGCCAGTTATTTTTTGTCTCGCCTGCGTAGCGGAGCGAGACATAGGTATCACTATTTCCGGTGTCGGCGTAGGCGTCGTCGTCGGCGTCGTCGGCGGCGTCGGCGTCGGCGTCGTCGTCAACAATTGTGTTGTACACCCAATAACTTTCTATAGCTTTAAGGTGGGATCACCAAATTCATACCAGAGGTCCATCTCTTGAAGGCGCAGGTCAAGTTCGAATATGAGTCGAATTTGAATAAGGTCAAAGGTCAAAGGTCAATGAACTTTCCATGACTGGCACTGTGCTATATTGTACACACAATAACTTTTTATACCTTCGAGGTAGGATTGCCAAATTCATACAAGAGGTCCATCTCTTGAAGGTGCAGGTCAAGTTCGAATGTGAGTTGAATTTGATTAAGGTCAAAGGTCAAAGGTCAATGAACTTTCCATGACTGACACTGTGCTGTGTTGTACACACAATAACTTTCTATAGCTTCGAGGTGGGATCACCAAATTTATACCAGAGGTACATCTCTTGAAGGCACAGGTCAAGTTTGAGTATGAGTTGAATTTGAATAAGGTCAGAGGTCAAAGGTCAATGAACTTTCCATGACTGGCACTGTGCTATGTTGTACACACAATAACTTTCTATACCTTCGAGGTAGGATTGCCAAATTCATATGAGAGGTCCATCTCTTGAAGGTGCAGGTCAAGTTCGAATGTGAGTTGAATTTGATTAAGGTCAAAGGTCAATGAACTTTTCATAACTGGCACTGTGCTATGTTGTACACCTAATAACTTTCTATAGCTTTGACGTGAAATCACCAAATACTGCACTCTTTCAAACTTCCTACTCATACCCTATTACTTATTTTATCTTGTAGTACTTCACTCTTGCATCATTTACTTATCATATGCACACAGATCAATTTAGAAAACCCTACTGCTAAAGTGAAGGCAAGATGGCTAAAAATCACACACAATAAGTTTTTATATTTATCTTTCATGCACAACCTTTCCTCCATTTTTCAAACAATAAGTTTGCCATAACACCTTAATAATTAATTTAATTTTACAATTTTACTCACATTATTATCAGTTACATTCTTTTTCACTAACATTCATTTCCTTACTTGCATGGAAATAATTATAGCTTCATAGTATTAACAGCATTCTTAGTGTTATCTGATTTCCTAGGGATAAAGTAGGCCTATACCATTATTGCATATGTAAACTGTCAGAACCACAATTCACCCCCTAAACTGCTGACAGCCTCAGAAGTCAGAAGTCATATAGCATAGTTTTGACATGCAGTCTCTTCATGACTGCAATATGCAGGCGAGACAACGCTTGGCGTTTGCCTTGTTTCCATGCAACATTGCTCATCCTGAGAATGCTCCCATTGTAGAGTTTTGGAGGGGACAGAAAGAATATGGAAAAACAAACCCTATGATATACTGGTAAACTTAAACATTCCATAGATCAACTTACTTTGTAAGTGCACAAAATATTTTCCCCCAAATGATACTACAGTAATAGTTATGAAAGAAAGTTCACAGAATTTTGGGTATCTACACTCATTCTACCATTATCTTTTATACTTGCAAAATATACTTTTCTTAGACACTAAGATGCACTTTTTCTTTCTACAAATTCTCACGTGATTCATGTGCCATACATGTCTGGATACCTCTAGTACCTGTACTTTGCCCACTTCAGATGCAATTACTCCTTAAAACTTTATGGCTGATAAAAGAGGATATGTATGTGGAAGAACGAAAAGCGCACACTTGCCAGGTATCTCTATGCATGCGGGATAGGACGAGGGGGGGGGGGGGGATAAAAGCAACCATGTTTGTTGTTGTCGGCGGAAATCCGCTGCCATTCATCTCCGGCGAGCTCTCTTGGCACGATCAATTTAGCGACAGATGTTTAAATTTACCTCTTCTCATGTACCTGGTAGCTCCTGGAGGGTCAGAGAATGCCAGGAGACTGCAGAATCAGTTGCGAAGCGCCATCGCTAGTCGGACCGTGAATGTTTGACCTGAAGACTCCCTGTGGCTGTTACCCAGTTTGCAGAAGATTCCCCTGTAGTCACAGAGAGTTGATAGAGAAGTGTCTGTTGTGTCTCAGTGCAGCAATGTTTTCATGGCATTTCTTGTGATCAATTTTATAGTTCATTCAGTGTTTTGTTAGGGAGAATATTAGGGAGAAGAGTATACAGTATTTCTGTAATTACGTTCAATTTCATTCCACTCTTATCATAATACAGAATGGTTTGGCATTTTCACTGTCTCCTTAAGTCAATATTGTGTCCGAAATATCAGGGTGAGCATGCCTCTAGACACTTGTTGATCTAGAGCTAGCTATTATTTCTGTGAAAACAGTTGTTTTATTATCTTTTCAGTGAAACTGTTAAGCTTTGCTGCCTGTATAGAAAACTCTTGTCATTATTCAAAATTTGAATAGAAGAGAAATAACATCTATATATTTGTCCTGCAAATTTACACATTTTCCCTTCGTTTACTGGATTAATCTCTTATTGGAGATCATCTATTTCCATATTATACTTCCCAAACCACTTCAAAAGACAAAGGAATCAACGTCAACATGACATATGCGCAGAAATGCTTGCTGGCAGTACAGACTAACCTTCAAAGCTTTCGACAAAGGTCATGCACAGTTTTGGTAAGCCCTCAAAAAGTTTTTGTCAGATTTTGTTGCTTTTAGCTGGCCAGCAGCATGGTAAAATCAAAACTAAGAAGCTGTGAAGTTTGTTTTTCTCAGAAAGTTGAATATTCAAAAAAGTAAAAGTAAAAAATACTTTTACACAACACGTGTTCAAGGTGCTGTAACTGTCGTACAGGGAGTTGTCGAAATTTTCGGACATTGCATTCATTTCACATATTTACATTGAAATGCACCAGAAATCAGGAATGGACTATCGCATGATCTCATGCGCATATCTTTTTATTGCAAGGCAGACAAGGTGAGACTATATGTACATGTATATCAGTTCCATGCCAGTTTGTCTTTTTGTAAACAAATGAAGCATATGAAAATATACCCCAGCTGTGAGTGAGGTTTGTTATGGTTTTTATATGTTTTAGTTACTTGCATCAAATTAGTCTAATTCAGAATATTTGTCTTCTTTCAATCAAGATGACTTTAGTCAATTATTCTGGTAAAAAACCCATCAGATACTATATCCTTTCTTACCTTCTCCTAGAAAAGAGACAAATATTCAGGGATGTAGTCTACAGATTTCAGTCTCTCTCTTTAAGGATAGAACAGATATCAAAATAGGGTATTCTCAATATTCAAGACTCATGCTCACTGAGAGGGAGAGAAAACAAAAACCATTTCTGCCTGGATGTAAGGCTAAGTTCCAATCAGTGTATCTGGTAGGGGTATCCAACACTCAGAATGAATTGCATTATTCCAAACAGTGGACGGAGAGCAATTTGCCAAATGACATTGCCGTCCTGCCATCAATTTTGTGTACAGATAACAAGACACTCTCTTGTTTCTGTGAGATGGAAGTTTAGCTTGATAACATACCTCAAAACCCATGCATAGTTGTTGTTTTTTTCTATACAAGAAGAGTAGCAAACTGAAAGTCTGTTCAGATTGTGACTAGGTGACACTGAACACCAGCCAGTCTTCACTCTTTGATTTTTTTCAACATATACAATGTATTTATGGTTTCTGACTCAGTTATAGAATATATTATTTCATGATTTTGGCACCATTAGAAAGGAGAACACCCACTCTTTCTAAGATGATAAAATTGTGTTGATGCAAGAGTAATTTGATGGTGAAAATTAGCACCATTCCCCAAAGAAAAATGTAATCTTATGGTTGCAAATGTCCAAGCCCAAATATCCATCCCTGTAACCTTGTGAACAGCTAGGATGTCAAATAAAGCTCCATTTTTGTGTGTAATTATGAATGATGCAACAAAATTCTTTTACTTACTTACTTGCCTGTGTGTGCATGTGTGTGTGTGTGATAAATACAAAAAATCAATGACTAGTATGCTTTAACAACCCTGTGGTAATTTGAAGCAGTTTGCCATGCTAAATGAACAAGTTTAAAGAATGATAAAGAAGGAGAGAGAGAGAGAGATGAAATATATCGAGATGGAGAGAGAGGGAGAAAGAGGGAGAGAGAGAGCATGCAAAGATGTTCTCATTTTGATGAAGCAAGGCTACAGATCATTTCAAAAAGAAGACTCTCAATTAAAATAGATTTTTGAAAAATGCCAGAGGAGTTATATGTCTGATCGCTGGAAATGAAATTATCATTGTCTGTTTCCATGGAAACGGAGCAGACTATACCAAATATATGCTATAATCATGATGAGGGATTGAATGGTGATCCTTCCTCTAAGCTCCAAGCAAGAGCAGTACAAAGGGCTTGATAACACTGACTTGCCTGCAATCAACGCAAGTAGGAAACACAGCAATGTGCTTTTTTGTCAAGCCTCACCAAGATAGAGCACAACTAATATTATGTCTGTCCATCTGTCCGTCCATCGTCCGTCCATCGTCCGTCCGTAACACTTATCAAACTCGAATAACTTTGCAACCATTTGCCCATTTGTAACCAAACTTGGATGGTAGATGCTCCAAAGGGACCTCTACGTTATATTTGGAGGTCAAAGTCATGTATGTAGGTCAAAGATCAAATGAGGTCAAATATTTCAATTTACCTGCAAGTTTGTACTGGGGTTAGTAACTTTTGAACCCCTAGCCTGTTCGTAACCAGACTTGGATGGTAGATGTCTTACAGGAACCCTAATCTTATTTTAGGTCAGAGGTCATGTATGTTGGTCAAATGAGATCAAATGTTACAATTTACTTGCAAGAATGATTGCACATGAACCGGGCGAGACACATTAAGGCTATTGCCCTGTATTCACACAGTGACACTCAGTTTGGTAGAAAATGGATGGCTAAGAGCTATTATGCCTAGTTGGTAATCCTAAATCATGTGCGTTGGCTGTAGTGCCAGGATAATGATAATGACATTGATAATAACTATTATAGTTACATTCAGATGATTATGAAATAATACTACATGGTAATTATAATAATTATTATGATTTTTTTAATGATGGTGATAATGATAAATTTGATTATAATAATAATGCTAATAATGATAATAATGATGATAAGGATGATTATGATATTAATTATACTATTATGATAGTAAAGCACTCTAAATTCATTTGACTTAAATCAGGGACAACTCCAAAATGCAATTAAAAATCTTAATCTTAATTCAAGAAATTTTGCAATCAATCTTATTGATTAAAATTTCTTAATCTAATGTTGGAGTTGTTTGCAATTGACTTAGATTGATTTCTAACCTACGAAATTTAGAGTGTAGTGATAATGATAGAAATGATAATAATAATTATAGCATTAACAACGACCTGTTCTTTCAATAGTGTAACTAAATGCATTATGTTCTGCAAAATTGTGTTTGTATAAAAATTCATGGTACTACATGATAATGAAGGGCACAACACTCGTAGAAATACAGAGTGTACTTAGGATTATACCCTCAAAGTCTGTTTTTAGAGCAATTTCCTTTGTGTTATGCATCAAGGGAGCAAAAAAGAAGAGAATCTCCTTGCTGAGAGGAACATGTAATTGATTATATTGATCATTATGCCCTGACTGAAGCTCAACAAAATAGTGGCATGACGGATAACTTTGCCCTTCTCTCCCTCGAGCGCCTTTATATTTGATCTTCCGTAGTTACTGGTGTAGATCTACTGGGAGGCCCGCTGTTTTTCCTTGTCATTTCTCGGCAGATTTGATGATCTTCTTGCTGCGATATGTGGAAATAGAGTGAGGAGGCATGTTAATTTTTCTCCAGAGGTTTCCATGATCATTGCTCCTCGTGTTGTAGAGATGCAGGAAATAAGTGTGTGGCAAGCAATTGATCACAGAGATGAGGGCCGATTAAGGCGGAGTGTTTCATCAAACCAGATCGGTGTTTGCCTGAATTGATTTTGTGAGGAGCCTACCCCTTATGAGGATAATTTTTTATCAATCAGAATTTCAAGAAGGTTGGGAGAATGGTCTCTCAGGAGTTAAAAGTTTGTACATTCAAATGCTGATTGTGATGATGGTGATAGTAGTTATGGTGTTGATGTTAGTAATGATGGTGATGATCATGCTGACAATGATGATGGTGGTGATGATGATGATGATGATAAAGATGATGGCAATGATAATGAAGATGATGATAATGATGATGATAATTTTAATGATGACATGGTGACCAGAATCATTAATACAGAATAATAAATAAAAATTCCCATTAAAGATGTAAACCAAATACCAAGTGTTATTGAAGAAAATATAAAAGAGTGAATTTTTACAGCTTCATTTTTATGTATATGAAGTGGTTTTTAAGAGTATAGTCAAGTTGTTACAAAAACAAGGGTAAACTGACAAATCAAACTGCTTGGACACATTTTTTTAGTATGAATTCACAGTGCTATCTATAGAAGATGTTAACACAGTCAATAATCTTATCCTACTGAACATTAAACTCAAGATGACTTGGAAGGGGGTCCACGGAAATGAAATCTAGCTCAACAGGTTAAATGCAATAAGAAATGCATTGAAAATCAAACCTTGTGTAATTAAAGATTTACACAGATGTCTAAGGAAGATGTTAACACAGTCAGCTAGCTAAATCACATGCAATGAGAATTACATACATTTAAGTTAAAATGCATTCGAAAAAGAAGACACCTCGCGTTGCTGTGGCCGTTCTTTTCCGTGTTTAGTACTTATGTGCATACTGCAAGGAAAAGGAGGAGTCTGCTGTTCTCACATTTGATACGTACATGTATGGTTGTCATGTAAAAAATTGTACATGGATGAAAGGTTTGTGTAGGAAAACAAAGACCAGTTTCGAACACGGATGACACCGGTATTAATACGGACCTACCGGTGTCTACATGGAGAGTCCCAGATTCTTTCAGACGGTTTTTTATCCTAGTACTCTGGGATCAAAAATCAAGCAAGCTTAATTTTTCTCTCGGATATGCTGCCACACTGGATGACGCCAGATGAGTCCGCAGTGTATACAGGGTGATGCCGGACTCAACAAGGATGACCCCGGAGTGAAGATCCGGGACGATGCGTTATGCAATCCATGAAGGTGTAAAAGCCCCTTTACCAATCCTTAAGCACACAGAATGCCACCATGGTTGTTCTGATGGGGTTTATATTGTTGCATATCTGAACAAGCCCTATCAATCACTGATGAAGAGATGGGAAAACATTCTTCTGTAGTGTTAACCTTTTCCCAATCCATAATCATCCTCGCAATCAATTGATTAATAGACTGGCTAATTTGTCTAGCGGTTAGTGAATGATTTATCAGATAACAACTTAAGTGGATAATTGACCTATGATTATCCTGGGAGAAAATGAATTGCAATCCTTCTTTGTTTTGTTTTGATTCAGTAATCTTATTAATTCATTACCAACAGGTTGCTTTTCAAAAGCATGTATTGATGTGTATAATTTCATTTCATTTCATTTCATTTCATTTATTTCATTTTCAACAAAATATAAATCAAATAAATACAATCATAACAAGTCAACATCATAAAAAAATATATCAATGTCATAAAATCAACTTGAGAAAGACATGTTATAAAGCAGTTACATATAAAATAATCATGTGTAAAGAAATTGTGATTTATAATTTGTGAAAATTATCCTCTTCATGGGATCATCTTTTAATATCAAATCATTATTTTTTCTCATTATAAAACACTGTCTTTAAAATTCAATTGACAGACCAATTTCAAACTTGGCGCATGAATTTGGAAGTGACGATGATTTCTTTGGATGATAACTTATGAACCAATGAACAGACCAATTTCAAACTAAACTCATATATGCATATAGGAGTGGCATTGATCCGATTAGGTAATCAAAGTTTTTGAAAGTTTTAGAAGTTCCCTGTGTGATCTATTTAAGATCTGGCAGTGGCAGATGCATTAATTCTTCCTACCACAAATATGAGATTGAACGATAGAGGGCAACATTTCCCGCATACTGCGCAGGTCAGGTCAGCACATGCGCAGGTCAGGTCAGCACATGCGCAGATACAAATCCAGTACCAATGATTTGACAAGATTTCTTATGGCTGCTTTAGAAAATGTACAGCCAGTTGAACAAATTCCTTATTTTTTAGAAAATATTGTTCAGGTTTATAAACTCTTCTGATAATTTCATTAGATCTGTGCAGGTAGCATCAGAATTTGTTGCTTGCATTTTCTAGGCTCAAAAACTATAATTTTAGGGAACTTATTAAAACTCAACCCATTATATTTTCATGGAAACCGGAAGTGTCCTTGTCTATGCTGTGTGTGGGAAATATTGCCCTGTAATGTTGAATCATATATTTGCGGTAGGGAGAATTTCGATTGCGCGCAGTTGAGAATACATCTAGTTTATTATTAATGCATGCTTCAATGGTTTTGATGCCATGAGACCTAATAGGGATCAATTTATCATGCTGCATCTCTCGATTGTAGTAACTTGTTTGATTGATGTTCTGAATGTTGTTGTATTGATGGCTGCTAGTATGGTATGACAATAGAAAGCATTATTATTCAATGGTACATGTACATTACTTATCAGAAGGCTGAGGTGAATGTACTACTTACATTTCCTGTAGCTTCACCTTAGCTTATTTTTGCATTACTAATGTCCGTGTTTTTTAATTTGGAAGATAGATTAATTTATTTTATTCACTTTTGAAAAAAAGCAACACCATTTTGATAATTATTAGATTTATCATCCATTGTGGACAAAGCATTTTGAGATCATACAATCAATAGACAAAGTTTGCTTCAGAAAGATACATTACCCATTTAGATTGTAAAAAAGAAATTCATAATGATAAAATATGTACTTCTCTCACTGCCCAATCTGCATACAAATGTTTCTAATATTGGTCTTCATAAAATCAATCAATGACTTGTTAAGGGAAAGTTTCCAAGAACATCTTTTCAAACCGAGTTTGCCATGTCAAATCCAGTAGGAAAGAATTGTGTAACATTTTTTCTTCTCCGTTTTCTATCTTTTCAGCATGTGACATGAACGTACATAAACGATGTCAGAAGTCAGTGCCAAATTTATGTGGGGCTGATCACACAGAGAGGCGAGGTCGTATCTCCGTCAAAGCAGATGTCGTTGGAAGTAAACTACACGTTACAGGTCAGAAAATCATTATATTTACCCTCCCCTAACCTTATTCTTTCATCCTCTTGATTTTCCATATCCTTCTTTCTTCTTCTTTTTTTATTTTGGTGTCTTTTGTATTTTTCCTCTACCCTTATTAGAGATCCTGAATAGATACTGCTTGAAATGGAGTAGACATTAACATTGGAAACAGTTATTTCTTGCTTTTCAGAATGCTCCAGGAACTCTTTCCATGGTGCTGGAAATACAATCATCATACTACAGTTAGAAAAAAAAAGGCATATAGCCACTTGCAAAACATGGAACATTTTAGTTAATGTGGTGGTTAGAATCAAATTTTCAAATCCAAATTCAATTTTTGTTTTGATACTTAAACATAAAAAGTAGCCTTTATGGTTTTATCCGGCAGCCTTCTTTGGCAGCTTCTTCACTACTTCGGGAGTATTCCCACCATTATGACCACCAAAAGGGCATTTTGAAAAATCAACAATATTCATGCATTTTGGCATTCTTCCAGGTTCCCATTACCATCCTAAATAAAGATTGACCACTGTAAAGAAATGTCTTGCCCGGGGTGTGTTTCATAAAGCTGTTCGTAAAGTTACGCTTTACAAACGACTTGAATATGAAGTGCCAAATGGGATGCCCAAAGTTTTTTCCTGATGAAGAGAACTCGAACAAGGTGTGACTGCATTTCCCATAATCTCGGTTGGATTGTGGCAAGAAATGTACCTTCCAATGAAAATGTTTGTCCACAATTGTAATGTCAATCTACGACTGCATATTTCACCTTAAGCTGATGTGATTTATAATGAATGAGAATCCTAATTGGCTTGCCATATTAAAGTCATTCATATAGTCATTCCTAACTTTACGAACAGCTTTATGAAACATCCCCCAGAGGACATTATTGCCACAGCTTAGATTTTAACTTGGAGCTGAAGAGAAAAAGTCTAGTTACATATTCCAAACACCTCTACATGAATAGATAAATCCCTTATTTTATCTGATGTAAGACTTGAATACCAGGTAATCATCCAGAAACATCTTTCTTATCTCACCATGCTGTCTCCAAGTACATTTATCTGATCATCACACCCATCTTTAATCCTGTTCTAAAGATCTTACCCCTGTCAGCCTGTTGTGTGCCGTAACTGAGTTTATTCACCTCTGCTAGCGGTGTATTTTGGGAGAGGAATTACCGTGTGCGCATGGGATGCATGACGGTGACCAAGACCGGAACGTGTCATTGGTGTGTGCACATGTAGGGTACAGGAGAGCCATTGAGGGCAGGAGGGAGAGAAGGACAGAGGGAGGGGAAGGAAAGAAAAAGGGAAGGAAAGAGGGAGGGGGAAGGGAGAGAAAGGGAAGGACAGAGAATGAGGGGGGGGGGGAGAGGAAGAGAGAGAGAGAAGAAAATAGAGCTGGGATTAAGGATGGAGAAAGAAAATGAGTAAGAAAGTGAGACAAAGAGAGAGAGAGAGAGAGAGAGAGAGAGCGAAACAAAATAATAAAAAAAAAATGAAAAATGAATGACGGTAATGGCAAAGGGAATGGATTGGGAGAAGGAAAGAGAGCCAGAGATCAATGGAGAGGAAAATAGAGAGAGAGAGAGAGAGAGGGATCTAAAGGCTTTGGATGGAGACAGAGAAGGGGGGGGGGGATTGGAGAGGAGAGTTGCTAAGGATAGAGGAAGGGCAATGAAAGATTGGAAAGGTAGCTAGAAAGATGGAGAAGGAGATCGAAGAGAGGGGAGAGATTATATAGATAGAAATGGACAGATAAAGAGCATCTGGAGGTTAATAGTCTAGTGGTTTCAGACAGGATGCGGTTTCTAATGTAGATCAATACCCTCAGGAGTTCAGAGCGTTGGTTAATATGAGCTTTGTACACGAATTCAACCACTTTCTCCAGTGTTGTCCAATGTTATTCTTGTGGTGACATAGGCAGACGTAAATTCACAGTGGTTAAAGAGAGAGAGAGAGAATGGGGCAACCTCCAGGCAGAGAGACCGTTTAAAGATAGGACATGGAGATAGAGATGGAGGGTAGAGGGGGAAATTATGTACTTCCTGCAGTAGCAGTAAAGATAAAAGACAAATATTCAATTGAATAAAGGGGTGTTCAGATATGATGCAACATTATGGCGCCACAAAATTTTTTGTGTTCAGCTATGGCGTGACATTGTGGCGCCACTTATGTTCATGAAAGCACATTAACTATCAAATAAAAGAGAACTTTGTCAAAACTTGCGCAGACAATCTCATGATAACATATTTTGCACTAACTTTTTTAGGAATTTGATTGGTGCATTTTTTTTGCAGCCAGGCAGCAAACAAAAAAAAAAAAAAATGTGTCCTGCCTGCACTGTGTAGTCAGAAATGTTGATTCAAGTAACTTTATGTAGTTACCAAATTAAAGACTGTAGTGTTTGTTTGTTTGTTTTTTCTGTTACTAAAATGTACCTTTGAGTGGATACTATCTTTCTCTGTCTATTATATGGACTACTTCTGAAGGCTGTATGCAGAAATAGATGGAGGAAGGACGGATGAGGAGAGAAAGAGAGAGAGAGAGAGAGAGAGAGAGAGAGAGAGAGAGAGAGAGAGGGAGGGAGAGAGAGTAGTGAATGCAAAGAAAAGTCAATGGGGAGAGAGGGACACACATTTCCATTGATATCCAAACTCCATAGAATGTATACACCAAAGGGTTGTGCATTTACATTAATGTATCTGTCAGAGGGTCAGGGATTAAAAAAAAAACAACAGATAGATCTTTTTTGATAATCAAGTAAGGTCACCCAATGTATCAATGCATTGTCATAAACAGGTGTGAGTGGAGGGAAAAAGAAGAGAGAGAGAGAGAGAGAGAGGGAGACAGGTTTTTATTATTTGATGATAGATGGATTCTTGGGAATGTGTCTGTTATCATCTTAAGGGATTTTTAATTTTGTCTCCATAAGAGTTGAGCACCCCCCCCCCCCCCATCCTATGTGATGTCACCATACCTGGTTTATATGTGCCCCCCTCTATCTCTCTCTCTCCCTCTCCCTCCGTCTTCCCTTTCTCCCTCCCTCCTTGTGAAGCAAGGAATGTCATATATCTTCCAACATGTATCAATCATTTGAATGCCGAGATAGCCAGGGTTTAGAGTACATTGTAAGCAGACTTGCCTCCAGATTGGAAAATGGTTGCCTCCATCACCTTGTAATGCCCCATGTTTCAAGTACATAGAGAATGCTGGTTGAATCTTGATATAAATGGAGGGGCAGACATAGAGTCAGCAGAAATTACAGTATATGGCCATGTGTTAAAGGTAGTCTCCACCTTTTGCAAAATCTATGAAAATCCATACAACTTGGCATGAGTTTAGGATATGCCTTTCTGCTAACTGTGTATTTAATCTGATGGTCATATGTTGGTTAAGTTATTAATATAAAATGAAAATCTGGCTACCAATCTTCACTAAGCAAGTTGTATCAGCTCACCGGCAGTACTGTAGATACGTAGCGCAACCAGCTAGCTAAATAGCTCAGCACAGCGAGCTCAGCACAGCTAGCTCAGCAGCCACCACATATACCGTACATTTAGCAGCACTTACCTGAATCCTTACGTTGTGCACTGTCTTTCAGCAAAGGGAGCTATTCTAAAATTACCAAACTAACGGTCAAATTCAATAAGTCTCTTTTTCGTGACACAAAAAATTAACTTATAAATTTGATAATTAGAAAAATACTGATTAACACCCATCTTCCAGCTCAATCATTTGGTTGGAAGTTATTATTTTTAATATACTACAACATACTTCTAGATTCTTGTAATGTCCAGTTTTAGGCTGCAAAAGGTTGAGACTAGCTTGAAGGGGCATGTACAGTGACTTTCTTCAGTTTATTTGCTACCTCATTCATCATGTGGATATTTTCTGTCTTTTATTCATTGTTGAAAAAAATTAGTTTCACTAGACAAGATTGATTAAAAGCAGTCCAAGTTGAAAACTTTGTGCAAAAGATTACTTGTATAAGAAATGCAGTGAATACAGTGTAATAAATTCATGAGAATTCTAGCTTTAATACCTTGAACAAAAAGGCTTCATCAACATCTAGATTACCACTACAGATCTGCATCAGCATTGCATTATAAGGCGTTTTATCTTTATGTCGTTGTGTGAAAGAACGCGTTCGGAACGCAAAATACAAAAATGCAAAAATTAAGATGTCTATTTTGAAATATTGGAACGGAATTCTAGCAAAGATCATATCACAAGAAGATCATATGTCAATTTATAAGGTCTACATGCTACCTGTGAAATTATAATTCATTGTTTGAAAAATTTAATTTTCAATAATTTTCCATTTTGCATTCCGGACGCGTTCTTTCACACAAGGACATAAAGATAAGATGCCTAAGAAAGAGCAAGATTGATGGCTCATAGAAACTATTTGTACCAAGACTACCATCCAGCTATTGATACTTCATTTGTCTGCCACCACTATTTTATATGAATTTGAAGCAGGTAATGTTCATATTAATTTAGTTGATAATAGCGGGTTTCATTATTATGCAGAATGAAAAGACTGTAAACTTCAGTTAACTGTAATTCGAAAGGGCTTAATATAGAACGCAGATGATCAGTATAGGTAATTGTAGGTATTGTAATGGTTAGAATTATCATCATAATGTCATTCTCTTGAACTGATAATAAAGCTCATCTGCATTGAGCATCATTCTCACAATATGCAGATCCTAATTGTAATATCATACCAATGACAAAGGTGACAAATGGCTCTCCTTTCCAATTCTTCCATTTTCATCTAGTTATCGCCATCGTTCTGCCATTATCTGTACTCCAATCGGAAATTGCAAACAGGTAGCATGATATCAACTACAATAAACATAGGTAATATTCCTATCAAATGATATCTGCAAGTGGTGGCATTGATATTAAGGATAATACCTGAAGATCATCTATCATCGTTAAGCAGTTTGGTTTGAATTCAAAGCGTGACGGCCCTAATGGCATTGGCTTACTGCTTTCTCTGTTCGGTTAGGCTTCAATCATAAGCCTATCATGTGTCTCCCTGCACTTTTCATTTGCAGCTTCGTCAATTCTGCCAATGCTTCTTTTACCAGGATTGAAATATCGATGGAGGCAGGAAAGAAAATAAAGTTAGACTAACTGATGCAATTTGGATCACAACAACAAATTCAAATTCAATTCTATTGAAAAATTGTCAAAGATGATTTGTGTGTGTGGGTTGGGAGCAGTTATCACTTTTCATTTTTCCTGTGGCAGCACCTTGTTAAGAAGTTTTTTTTTCCGATAAAAGAATAAATTATATATTCATACTGCATCTGTTGCTCAGAAGTTACTTATTTGACATGAATAGGCTGATAATTCACTGACTATTCTTACATTATATTTGTTCCATTTTCAGATAGGTTATACCAAGAGACATACAAAAAATTTATGTATTTTTTGATGACTGAAATTTCTTAGGCAGCAAATTAAATGATATTGCATTACTCTGTAATGTCATATTTCAGGCACTTAATTGCTATAAAAGCAGCGCATTCTAAAATTTTATGAGCAATGATAGATTGAATAATATTGTGGCATGATTGTAAAATGCTATTTATGTTTCAGGCACTGAATTGTAATTACGTTGATATTAGGTTATAATGTTACAATGAATTATTTTAAAATCCAATCCCAATATTTCATGATTTGCATCAGATATAGGGATAATATGGGGTGCATTTTGTTTCACATTATAATTTGAAAATTGTGACTTTATAGTGTAATTCTTACTGAAATAATTGTTTGAAAAGCTATTAATGGCAGTTTTGAAGAATCAACATCTTCATTGAATGCATAAAATACCGTAACAATAACGATTTTCAGTTAGTCAGTTAATGTTTGAAATGCTTCCAGAGAAATTTGATGAGGGAATTGTGAATAAACCATCAAGCCATCATTTACCTTAGTGGTGTCGGTAAATTGTGCATTCTCATATCGCTGTAAATTATCGCATGACAATTATGGCGGCATTAAAAAGGTGATAACCTTTCAGTATAAACCATGTGAGAATGACATTTACTGTGACATTTAAAAGTAGCTGAGTTGTGGATGTGTGGAAAGTAGACATTTATTTGTTGAATATGCAATACAGCCGATGTCAAATTGAATAAATAAGATCATTTACATCTGAAGTATTTCATTCTGTATAAATGAATAAAACCTTCTAAAGGCTTGTTCAGATATGATGGGATAAACCGCATTAGTTTTTTGTGATGAAAGTGAATGGGATATAAGGTGGCAAAAAACCTAAAAAAATATGCTGAGCCAAGAGGCATACTGTATAAGCCAATATTTTTGCATACAGATATTTTCGCGAATCACAGGCTCACAGACATTTTCGCGAGTCCTTGATTTCGCGAGCGCAAGAGCAGTAGCAAGACTAGATAGCAAGACGGGACTTGCAGTAAACTTATTTCTACATGAAAGAGCCATGTCGGCAGATCATGAGGATTTGTTTTTCAATTTTTTCTTTTTTTGCCAATACCATCACACTCGTAGCTTGCGATAAACAAAAAAAGCCGTCATAAAAACCCTGATTTCTTGATTTATAGCGTGTTATTAGCAACTCTCTTTCTTACCACCCCACTTAGGCCCTGCATGCTTTGGAAAAATGGCACCGATTCCCCATTTTTGGTAGCAGAATTTGGCTTCTTATAGGGGCTTTTGAGGTGACTGCAGAACTAACTTATGGTGAGTGACAATTTCTCTGTGTGTTGTGATGTACATGAACATACACATGGAGGACTGCTGGGCACTTTCCACATAGATCTAGTGCATGCATGGCAATGGCAACAATGCGCCGATGACGAGCGAGAGCTATTTACGTGTGGATATTTTCGCATATTGTTAAATTCGCGATTGGTGAGTGATTCGCGAAAATAAAACCACCGCGAAAATTTCAGCTTATACAGTATCTTTTGCCTCCCTGTGGCAAAAAGCTATGGACCTTTCAAATTCAGCGCAAAATTTGATGCCATGGGTTTGTCTGCACAACTTTTGGAAAAATCTCTTTTTAGCGTTGATCCATTAATGCACGTTCATTAACATAAGTGGCATGGTTTTTCTTGCCATATCTGAACACTAAAAAAAGCACAACTGTTTGTCGCTGGGGTTTGTCGCGACATATCTGAACAAGCCTTAAGTATACAAACGATCGACAGTGTCTTCCTTTATTAAAAATTAAGATGTCCGAAAGCATGAAATGATATGGATACTAGTTATTTGTGTTTCAGCTGATGCAGGCATTCTCTTCATTTGGTCATATCCATAATTTGCTGCATCAGGGCAGGAACAGGCATTCATGTATTGTGTGCAGGAAAGCCCTTACCCAGAAGACTTCTGAATTCTCTAATTCCCATAAGTTTTATACAGGAACCATCCAGTTCCCATGGGCAATGTGTTAATCCATTCGTGACAGAGGTCCACATTTTATGGTTTGGCCTAATATCTTTTGATGCAAAGCCCTAACATATCGAATCCTATGGGACACTAACTGCGCGTGCTTTCCGCGCGTGTCTACCACTCTATGGAAATACCATTGGAAATGTCATGTTTTTTAAACAATTTTGTCATTCCTGAAAAAAGTTCCCAATTTTATCCTTAGTTCCCATGATATAATGCTGATGATATCATATTATTTCCATTAAATAATTGAAATTTTTGCAAAGATGTTAACTGCATTCGCGTTTTGGGGTCAAAAACATCCCTTTCATATAAAAATAGGATGAAATTCAACGTAAAATCCTACTTTATGTCACCACAAACGATTTCCCACTCTTCCAATTTCGCTTGATGGTATCGTACAGCTTAGTTCCCATGAGTCATTGTGCAGTTTTTTCTAAGCTTTACGATGATGTAAGAATGATGTTCATTGGTCAAACTTTGTGTTCGCGTTTTAGCTTTAAATAAACATGTGTCAGACCACAAGCCAATGGCAAGAGTTGTTATATTCGGGCCGGGCGCGTACTGTACCTAATATACATATCACCCTATGCATCACTTGCATGGCGCGGCGACCGGGCCCGGGCGCCGGCACACTATGCTGCGCTTGCCTGGCTGCAAAATGCAGTGCACTATGCCAAAGGGCGCCTAGCTAGGCCTATACCTAGCCTATGTACCGTATGTTGCTGTCGAGCTGAGCTGACTGTTTGTCGAAGCCTGTTAGGCAAGTTTCTTTTCTACTGTAAGTTCTTCCCTGAATAAGTAGTGAGTATAGCCACTCAATACACAAACCATATATAGGCATAAATACATGCACACGTATCCACACAACACACACACCCCCCAACACAAATACACTCTTGACCCCTGTTAAATTGAGCATTCCCACGGAGAGTAGAAAAGACAGCGCAGTGCATGCAGCGCAGCAGGCCAGGCAGGGGCCACGGCCGCCGTTCCCTAGCGTACATATATAGCCCTAGCGCTAGCCGGGCTCGCAGCCGGGCTGCGCTTGTGCGACTGTGCGCGCGCCGCTGAGCATTGGCGCGCGCAAGGGGTCCAAAAGGCGTAAAAGGACTTGATATGAAATCATACCAAATACATCAGCAGAAAGAGAAAAAAATTCTACACAAACTGTGCCCATTTCGGTTGCGTCAATATTCGTTGTTTGATGCTGAAAATTTTTTAATGGAAAATAAGCATTAAAATCCTTAAATTGGCAATGTGATAGAAGGTTTAAAATCACCATTTTCCCCTGCAAATTGACAACTTTTTGACTTTTCATAATTTCTGTCAATTTATATTCATTTCAGATACATGACGTTTTATAAGAAAAATGAAGCAATAAAATAAGAATGTTGGTGTTGCCAATTTGAAGAATAAAAGCTGATCAAATTAGGCTTTAAATAATTCCTGTCATGAATGGGTTAACAGATATGATGCATTTCAAAGTTTTTATACTGAAAATCCAGTTGTGTCACTCTGTCTATTGTATTTGAACTACTGTCACCTTTCTTCTGAATAAGTTTTGAAGAAATAATGAAGCATTTTACTTCAATTTATGAGGGAATGCCTTTTGCATTGTGTAAGGGTGTTTCAGCCCTGATGCAATGAATCCCATCATCTGATTGATACGGATTACATCTTTGATTATTTTAAAAGCCTTTTCAGGGCCCAAAGGCATTTGTTCTTTATTGTATTTTTGTATGTATGAATCATATTCTATATACAAAGTTCAACTTCTTAGCTGCAAATATATTCTCAAATGAACCATGATTACTGTTATAACCCCATATTTGAATTAATTTTTTTGGGAGTTCAGAAAAGCATATTCTCTTGAAATTTGAAATTTGTTCAGATTTTGGTTGGTTTGTTTTATCAGGATTGAAAATAAAGAAAATATGTAAGAATTAGAAACTTGTCCAATTGAAACCTTTTTTGTACATTTTGAGCAGTAATCTTAGTGGCATAGTTAGGGTTGATTACATACAGAGTGACTGCATTCAAACTCTGTCATCTCCTTGCTACAGTTCATGGAAAAAAATACACGGGGGCGGCGGGCGAATTCGCCCCGCAAACGCCTGAAAGAGCTCCCGAAACAGGCCGAAAAAATTATTTCGGGGGCGATGGAAAATTAGAAAATCGCCCCCGAAAGTTATTGGTGGGAATCGAGCAAGTCAGTTCCTGCACGAATCGCATTTTGAAGGAAAGTTTCAGCACTGTTGGAAAGCCTGATGAAGCACATGGCACATGCGCTTGGTCATGCGTTCTTCCATCAGTTGCATGAATCTTTCCCGCCAATGCGATGAAGAATGCCCGTTGCATTAACTTTGGGAGCAATGATACAGCCAAGCTCTCGGTGAAAGCTTTTTTGGCTCAAATTTTAGATGGGTGTGCTACAGCTTTATACAAAACTTAATATACATCTTTTATGGTTAGTATTTTCAAATCACGTGTAGGGAGACACTCATGAATATTCAAGTTAGATATGAATATTTATGAACTTCAATATGAATATCTATCACCTTCAGATATTGTGAATATTTATAAGCACCTCCACATACGTGTGGTGCTATAGTTACAACTTTAGATAAAAAATGATATACATCTTTATTGGTTAGTGATTGCACAATCAGCTAGGTAGATGGTGCTCATAAATATTCACAACAGATATGAATATTTATGACACACCTACATGTACATAGAAATGGATCATTCTTGCAATAACTCAGTAACCATATGATGGATCAACTTCAAGCTTGGCTCATGTATGCATATGGAAGGATAATGGTCGATCAAATTTTGGGGTCTCAAGGTCAAAGGTCAGAGGTCACAGAGGTCATGTAGATAGAAATGTATTGTTGCAATAACTCAATAACCATTTGACAGATCAACTTCAAAATTGCATCATGTATGTATATGGGAGAGACAATGTCTGAATAAATTTGGGGAACTCAAGGTCAAAGGTCAAAGGTCATAAAGGTCATTTTGTACATAGAAATGGTTCGTTCTTGCTATAACTTAGTAACCTTTTGACGTTTCAACTTCAAACTTGGCTCATGAATGCATATGGGAAGGACAATGACCCGATTAGATTTTGGGGGCTCAAAGTCAAAGGCCAAAGGGTGATAGAGGTCATTATATACATGAAACTTGCTTGTTCTTGTGATAAATCAACAAATCTGTGATGTTTAATTTCAAACTAGCCCCCGAAAATAGTAGCCCTCGAAATGGGAAAAGTAGCCCCCGAAAGTTGAAAAAGTAGCCCCCCAAAAATTGTATAAAACTCGAAATGGAGCCCCCGAAATAAAAAAATAATTTTTTCCCTGCTACAGTTTATATCATTTTGAAATTGGCTGTCATGTCCAGCGAGGCTTTATTTCGTATTATAGGTGCTTTCACACCTACCCGATCAGGAAAAATATGAGAACCTTTTCCACTCCCCAAAATACCCGATAATTATTTCGTGCATTCACACCTCCCCAAACCAGACTTCTATGGGATAGAAGTTCTCGTAATTGCTTTCACATTCCAAATATCCCTGCAACCTTGGAGAAAGTACCTACTATTAAAACTATGGGTATTTTTCTTCAGGGATATTACAAGTACTTTTGATTCACACTGGCAAAATATACCAGGTATTTTGGTTCCACGGCAACCGCTCCGGCGACAATTGCTCCCATGGAAAATCTGCACATTAGGCCAAAAATGAAACCCAACCTCAAACCTAACACTGACCTTAATCCTTATCCTCACATTATTCTGAACCAAAACCCCTATCAAAGCCCTAACCCTAAACCCTATGTCTTCAGAGAAATTTAGATGGGAGCAGTTGTCACAGGAGCAAATGTCGTGTCACCGGTATTTTTTCTGATCGGGTAGGTGTGAAAGCACCTATGGACACACTAGCCCCGTATCACCCTTGAAATAAAAACCTGCCAGTCGATGTAACAGAGCTAGCTTCAGTCACAGGAACAATCCTACTGTCTCTAATACTTCAATCCCTGTTACTCAAATCCCTGTCAAAATGCAAAATAGCCTTCTTGGGAAATTCCAACTTTCTTACTTAAGCCCACCCTATAAACTTACCGCAATGCTTTCAGAAAGACCCAGCTTGTCTCTCGGTAGGAATGTGGCACTAAGGGCTGCGGGGGAGGGGTGGTTTACCCAGGGCATTGCAACCTGTAATGGATTCCAAATTGGAAATGGACTTCTAATGACAGAAGTGTATACTACTTCACAGCCCTTGATGTAAATTGATATGTGTTCTGTATCTGTCTCTGCCCACGTCCAGCTGCTGTTCTTATTTGTGTAATATGCAGCTTCATGGAAAGAGAAATAGGCTTGATGTATTTTAGTGCACATTCTGTTTTTTTTTTAAAGTCATTCACATACAATCTGCTGTTGATGCTGTATTTTGATGCCTTGTGATCTGTAGTGTTTTTTGCCCTCCACAAGTGAAAGTGCATATAACGTAGAACATTTATTTATTTATTCATTTATTTATTTATTACTGATATCAAGACAGGGTGACTCATTATCACCAAAAGTGGTGGTCTTCCATGAAGCCCTGATAACAAAAGTAACAACAATAGACAACAAAATCATGAAAATAAACTCATAACAAAAATAAATACCAAAATACATAAATGTATACAAAGCACTTGGTATCCTCTAATAAATGTTGGTTTTTACAGAAATGTTGTAGCACATTAAAATAATATATCATGTGTATAAATGGTAATTATTTTCTAAAATTAGTTGAAAATAACCATGTACATATAAGTCATTTTGAAAAGGCATCATATAGATTTGAAAATATATGAACAGAGTATTAAGACTACCCAGCTCAGCATAAAACACACTTGGGATACCAAAATTATTTATAAAACATATATACAGGATGGTTATACCTATATGTGAATTATACAATGATTGCATGTAATATAGTATAGCAATCGATTGTACATTATGGTAATAAAGGCCATTGTCAGGGTTATATGTCATAAAGTACAAATTAACTTTTGGAATGTACCATAGACCTAAATAACATCAAAAGTTATTTTTGTATATCATGGTTTATATGTTGTGAAAATGTTTTTTTTATCAGATCCTATTATCCAATATATCCAATATATGCACTGATGTGTTGGCTCAGTAGGTAGAGCGTCCGCCTCACAATCGGGAGGTCGTGGGTTCGATACCCGGCCGCGTCATACCAAAAGACGCTAAAAGATGGGTGTTGCTGCTACCTTCTTTGGCGTTCAAGAATTGAAAAGGATAGAGCAACGTTGATCTGGCGCTGCTCAGTGGCTGCCGGGCCCATGAGCAATTCGGCAAAGAGAATTTCCTTTCTCGGACAATAAAATTTGGGGATTTTTTTTTTTGAGATTCCATTTTTCTTTTGCCATTTACTGAGAAATTACATGTTTTTGCACCTTCATTCTCTTGGCACTTTAATGTTTACTTCCCAAATGGCATATATTTGCAAATATTAGTTCAGTCCTTCAAGAATTTCCATATTCGAGGGCACATTGAACTATAGTATCCATGTACATGTAGCTTTTATTGCACTCCAAGGCTGTCAGTGCAAATTTATTTTAACAAGAAGAGCCAGGTTGCTATTCATTCTACATCTCATACTATCACTTCGTCGCCTGGCTGGCAGAAGGGCATTAACGTGCGTGCACGGCACACACCCCTCAGTGTGCAAGGGCGTTAATGCTCATGCACACTGTACCTTTCGCATAGCGCCCTCTCAAGCTAACACCCTTCTGCCAGCCAGGGAGATGTATAAAATCATACACGCGCACATGCTTACGCCCTTCAGCCAGCAGGGCGATGACTTCTTAATGCATCCCAAATAGACTTCTAATGATAGAAGTGCATAACTGTACAGCGGTGACTGCGACGAATAGTTGCATGTCTTGACTCTACATTGTAGAGTATCATGCCCGAGTTTGTTATGTCAGTCCTGTTGGTAGATCTTTGCAGTGTTTTGCGCAGTCTTTCATTCTTGTGAGAGAACTCTTTTCCTTCATCTTGGTGTTGCTCACAGATTGCCAATTCGTCTGTTTCACATCTTATGAAGGTGGTTTGAAATCAGATTTTAGGGGGAAAAAATAATAACAGGAAGAGAAGATCAGAATAATTTTGCTGTGTACCATTTACCCCACAGAAATCGAATACAAATGTGTGAGCAGCATGTACCTTTCAAGAAACACAAAGTTTTGACCTTCCTTTGAAGATCTATACAATAGTTCAGTCCATTCATAATATTAATCATTTAAGTGATAGGTTATAAATGTTCTGTATCACTTCTTCATCTTATCACCACAAAACAAAGAATTCTCTAATATAAACAAGATTTATGTTCCAGCCTTTCTTTCATGCATGAGGTGACTGATAGTTTAGATCAGGATCATCTTTTGGTTATACCGGGTGTCCCAGAAAAAGAGGAACAGTGGATTTTCAGTATTTTACCTTCAAAAAGATACATTTTTTTTTACATCAGTGGGTAAAGTATCCTCTACCGAAAAGAATGATACCAAGATCACTGAATTAAGTGAATTAATTTTGATTATATATGCTTGTTTCTTAAAATACAGTCATTTTCAATTTTTGGGCAACCGATGCGAGTAGAATTGTGTCGGGATGGCCTTTCATACTATGATGTTAGGGGGAAGCCCATTGATGCTTGTTAATAGCAAAACATGCCATATGAAAGGCCATTCCCGACATTATTCTGCTCTCATCTGTCGCAAAAAACATGTGAAATTTGAATATTACTGTATTTTAAGAAACAGGCATAGAATCAAAATTACTTCCACAAATTCATTTATCTTGGTATCATTCTTTTTGGTAGAAGATGCTTTACCCACTGATGTAAAAACTTTTATCTACTTTTTGAAGGTAAAGTACTGAAAATCTGCCATTCCGTTTTTTTCTGGGACACCCAGTATAGGAAGATTCAGGAAAGGGGAATCCTCAAAAATGGGGGGAAAGACATTTGGAGCCTTGCCAGTGATCCAAGCTATGATATCACTTCTGTATATTTTTTCTATCTGCAAGAATTTAAAAAAAAAAGATGTATAGTATTTCACCATTTGTATAGCATAATGTAAGGTAATCTAGCCAATTGGTTAAGGGCTGGGATTTCCAATATTTTACATGGGATTTAACACACCCTTGAGTCATCAGAATGCATAGATTGGGAAATACAATTTAAATGGGAAAGTTAATGGAAGGACTAAGCAACAGTAATAATTGCTTGTTTGTATGTAACTAGGTCAATAAGAATCTTGTCAAGAATACTTCCTTGGTATAAGGTTTATCATGTCATCGTCCTTTTTATGAACCGGCAATTCCCTGCGCTGTGCGCCAAAACATGAATTGGAGGAAAACGCAATTATTGATTTCGGTGTTCTTAAATAACAGAATTTGCTTTCTTTGCATAATTTTATGTATTGATGTAAGAAAGCTTATGACATGACATGTACGTTAAAGAGAAAGCATAGCATAGCGTGTACGTTAAAAGAAAGCTTATGACTTTAATTTTAAATCGGTGTATATTACCGTGTACATTATGATGTACAAAATAAGGAAGCACTGGCCAATCAAACATGATTTGACTGGTACATTAAAAGAAAGCTTATGACTTTGATTTTAAATTTAATTTTAGATATATTACCATGTACATTATGTACAAAATAAGGAAGCACTGGCCATTCAAACATGATTTGACAATTCGTAAAAACGTTTTGTTCAACATGTTGTGCATGCGCACGGATTCGTCATTTCGTAAAAAGACGACGGTGTATATTAAGGGTTAACAGTGCTTGCTCTCTGGCATTATAGCAAGTGGATGAGCTTTTGCTGAGAAATCATTATGCAAACAGTGTTTTGCTCTTATCTGCATCTTAGCTCTCCTTTCTGTGCCTAACTTGTTGATGTGGCCTGAGCATAAAAGGGTATGTGGGGAAACTTTGAGATAATGAATTGACTTTTAAGATAGAGTTGGATTTTTTCAAGAGAAAATATCGTTAAAGAAATGTCTATGTGCTTTCATGCAATTTTTTAAGCCCCCAAAGAACCGTATATGAATCATGATACAAAAATGACATTTTAAAATAATCTTTGTTGTCTGTCACTCCCTATTAAAAAGCAGTTCTGTTTTCTTATTCTCTTTCTCCTTTTTTCTATGTTATTCTTTGTTTCTGTCTTTGTTCTTTTCTGTCTTTCATTACATTATTCTTTCACTCTATTATAATTTTTGGGGTCTTTCTTTCCTGATGTTTTCTTTTATTTTCTCCTTTTATCTTTTCTTCTATCATTCACTTTGTATTCCTTACATCTTCTCTTTCCATCTTTCCATGTTTCAAATATTATTTTTCACTTTTACCAGAACTCAACCTTCTCTAAAAGATGCAGTTATTTTGAGGATAAAAATGCAGTCTGTGAAATTCTTTTCAAAATAGAGGTATATACTCACAAGGAAATAATCATAGTTGCTAATTAATCTTGAGTGATGCATTAAGCCATTGGGAACTGGGAGGTTGCAGTGGCCTCTGTACTAAGTGTATGGAGTTTGAGAATTCAGTAGGCAACTGCTTAAAACTCCCTCCTTTACTATATTAATTTTTCTCTAATTCTTGTTGATGTGTTTCATGCAGAGTGGTCCATCACCTGAAACTTTGGCATGTTGCATAAAAACATCTACCTATGTGCGCGAATTCCCTTGTGGCCGAGGACCAGGGCCTGCTGAAGGGCCTTGGAAGCTTTAGGATTGTAGATGCTCTGTGGTTTCACAAATTATTATCATATACATTTAATATAAACCTTGTTTTTAGCATGTCATCATTTTTTTTTTAGCATGTTGCTCAAAATTTTTAGCATACTGCACAAAATTTTAGCATGCTGCACAAAATTTTAGCATATTGCAGCGACATGCTAAAACCCCTCGTGGACAACCCTGTCATTCTTGTTTTCCCTACTCTTATCAAAGTACACTTGATGCCAGGGCAGACTTTCCCTTTAAAGTCAAAAGTCATTACCTAAGGCTAGAGGACTAGGCAAGAGAGATATACGAGAGCAATTTAGCAATACCATTTAGCTTGTATGGATGTAATCAGGCTTACAGAGTTCAGAGAAAAGGAAAGACATTTTATTTGATTCTCCATCTCTTTGAAACCTCTCAGTAATATAATGTGATTTATACATGTGAGTTAAGTCTGCAGTCTTCAGAGGACTTTTCATTACATGTTTGTAATGTGAGCCTCCATTTAAACTCTATTTTTTCTTTACTTGCTTGCTTATTAACTTTTCTCCATCTCTTAGTAGTCTGGGTTTTTTTTTTTCATCATTTAATCTGTTATTCACTCTGCTTCCCCCCCCCTCTCTCTCTCTTTCTCTCTCTTTCTCTCTCTTTTTACCTTTATTCTCCCCTTCTCTCTGCATGTCTATTTTTTTTTTCATGTTACCTCAATTTCTTTTTCTCCATCAAGACTTCATCTTAACTACTTACACCCACTCATCTCTCCCTCTCTCTCTCTCTCTCTCTCTCTCTCTCTCTCTCTCTAAAGTCAAAGTGAAGAAATTGCTCTTTTTAAAAAGTAACAACAAGTCAGTGATCACAATTAGCATGGCTCACATTTTTATTTTGAATTTATCTTGGTACATTATATTAATTTTAGTTCTCATGCTGCAGCCACAGATAGATAGATAGATATGCCTCTTTTCCAATTATAATACACCAATAAGATCAGCAGGCTGTCATGAATTGCTGATCAGTTCATTGCAAACACATCGACAGACGATAAATTACCTACTCTGGGAGTTTAATAGTTTCCTGTCAGAAACCAACATTAGTTCAATAAAAGAGTAATAATGTTCTCAGACTTCATGACTCCAAATGAGATTTCCACCTTAGCTGAGGTGAATAAGGCCTTAAAGCCGCATTCTTAGTTAACACAGAAAGCCACCTCAAAAAAAGAAAAAGAAAAGAAAAAGAAAGAAAATGCAGCAAGATGATATTGAGTGTGCCTCACAATTCTGCATCTTATATCGTACAGATAAATGAGTTTGCATAGGAACTGTTGGTGCACATAGATACATCTTTCTCACCCCACTGGCCATTTATGTAGTGTTATCCTTGCCAGACGTACTACTAACATTACTCTTGTTTTGTCTTCACTACATTGGTTAATTGTCGAATCTTGCATTGTATTTAAATCATTCTTGCTTGTTTTTCACTGTATACATGGATCTGCCCCAGAGTACATTATTAATTTGTTGATGCCTTACAATCCTCCCAGATGCCTGAGATCATCTGATTCTAAATTGCTTGTCATTCCGAAAACTAAGAAATCATGAGGGGATTGGTTATTTGCACAGGCTGGACCTTACCTATGGAATCAATTGCCACAAGATATTCGTTATATTTCTTATACTTTTGCTTTCGTGTAAGTTTTTCTTCTCCATTGCGCCCCAAGCACATTAGTTATGTGAAATTGGTGCATTATAAATACCCAATATTATTATTCTTATTATTATTGTTATGTACATATAAAATAGATTTTGGTTTACTGCAATCTGTTCCATATGGTGGCCCTAAAGTACACTCGACAACAGGTCATGTGCAACATGAATTTCGCATCCCGGGTCATGAATTTCACATCCCGGGTCCTGAATTTCGCATCCCAGGTCCTGAACTTCGCGTCATGGGTCATGAATTTCATGTCACGGGTCGCAAATTTCGTGACTGAGACGCAAAGTGCGCGTCACGGGTCGTGAATTTCGTGACTGGGGCGCAAAGTTGGCCGCGTCCCACATGACCTGTTGTCGAGCGTACTTCAGGGCCACCATAATTCCAGCATATTTTGTGTTATGTATGAACAAGCCAAACTAAATCCAGTTTTTGTTGTTGTTCAAATATGAAATAGGTTATTAAAAAATGAATAAAAAGTTATAGCTTAGGATCATAGATGTTGATTTCCAATCCCTCCTGTGAAGGATGGCTGGGCCTTAAGTTATATAATTGACAAATCTTTAACACACACCTATGCATCGTCACGACCGACATGAAAGGGATTTGCTACTGTGCATGGTATTGAAAGTTTCATGATTACCAAAGCACAAACCCTTACGAAAAGGCACAGTTTTTTCAATACTCCCAGTTTTGTCACACGGAGATCCACTCAAATATTTTCCCAGAAACTACTGCATGTAATGAAGCTATTAAAGTCAATATGATGATGATTAAGGATTGTCGCAAGCCGAGCGCTTTCCGCTTTTGTTTCCACGCTTCCTCTCTTTTGTGTAATGATGAGGTCCTTGGGTTTAGGGTTGTCAAATGCTGCCATGCAGTATATAGCCAAGGGAATCGGTAGGAGAATGGGGAGAGGAAAATGAGAGGAAGAAAGAGAGGAGGAGAGAAAGAAAGAGAGATAGCGATAGGGGAGAAAGAGAGTGTGTGAGAGAGAGAAAAATTAAGGAGAGAGGGAGAGAAAAATAGGGAGAGAGAGGGAGAAAGGGAAAGAAAGGAGAGAGAGAGAGAGGAATAGAGAGAGAGAAGAGAAGAAGAGATGGGTTGTTTAATTACTAGGATTCACTCTTTGCATCAGGTAAACACAGCAATTGGCTAACGAGTAAATGTCAGTTTTAATGGCAAGCACAAGGTAGAGTATGCACTAGGAAAGTTGCTTTAGGCATGACTGCAATATCAAAATGGAATGATACAAAGAGATAGTTGAAAAATGATGAGAGAGAGGGAAAGAAAAAAAAAGAAAGAGAGAGATGGGGAGAAATACCTATACGTGAATAATAGAGAAAATCACAAAATATTCTGTTCAGTGCAGACACATCTACATGTATTATCATATAGATCTATAAACATAGATGTAGGAGGTATTTTATTATACTCCCGCTCAACGAATATTATCGCAATAAATCAGTGGGGAATCTTACAGGTCGAACTACTTCCCTTCGAGCAGTGCTCATGGAATTTGGCACACACATTGTTCTTGGGATGAAGATGTGCAAGACATATGTTTTGAATGTGTCGGAATTATGTTGCCTTGGTAACAGCTTGGTAACAGCATATTATCGCAATAAATCAGGGAGAAATATTGTCGATTGAACTATGTCCTCTTTTTTGAGGAATGCTTGGGAAATTTAGCACACACATTCATTGGGGCGGGGGGGGGGGGGGGGGGTTAATCACCTCCAGTGATTATTAATTATTAAGTATTTGACATCACCTGGGCCTGGGAGGAGAAAGCGAACTTAATCACTGTGACCCCCGGGTCTTTCCTCCTGATATAACTTTTTGCAGATGTACCACTACACCAGGGTTTCCCCCCTACTCTTCTTTGAATAGTGCAGTGGGTTCTTAAGGTGCAAAGGTGGGACTCTCCTCTACATAGGACCTCCATTTAACTTCTTATCCGAGGGATGGAGTGTTTTCCACTGAAACATAGCCTACATCTACGAAACGGGAGGGGCACATTAACATACAGTGGTGGAGAGAGATGAAGCTGCAGCAGTCAGACCTCCTTTCCACTGCAAGAATCAACCTAATTTAATTCTCCCTATCGCATAAAGCCGATATTAACCGATATCATCTCCCGATAACGGTATCGGAGGACAACCATGTTGGGGCATAAACTTCCAGTTCCGGTCTGTTAGTAATAGTATATGTAATAACATTTTGCCATTAGGAGATACTGCAAATGCTGTTATTTGAACATATTCGCGGGTTCTTAAATTTGCGCTGTACAATTACTTACTCACAAAAGTGGAAGATTTGATTTGATATTTCAATGCATGACAATCCCTTTTCTGTCCTAGGTATAGCTCAAAATGGTCACATTTGAACATAAATAACCAGTGCGGCTCCATTCATTATTTTACACACATGCTGTTCATTTAAATGCTACGGCAGACACAACTACACAAACTTACTCTAAACTGAATTGGATTCAAACACCCATTTAATCAGCTGAAGATAGTTCAGCGTACGTTCATAACATGCATAAGAAATTGTGCTGATATTTTCACGAGTTCTAGAATTTGCGCCTGCCAAAAATAGCATGAAATCTGCGAAAATTAATGTACCACAAATATTTCCGCATTTACGGTATAGAAGGAAGCAGAAGATGTTAAGTCATCTTGGCTAAAAGAGGTGGAGGCAAAGGTAAAAAGGAAATGTACGAGCTTGTCAAGTTGCAGATCATAATTCAACAGGTTACATGCAGTGAGCAGAGCAGAGAAGAAAAAAGTTAGAGAGAAAATAAAGAAAAGGGAGAAAGAGAGAGAGAGAGAAGAGGGGAGATGGGAGCATTGGATATAGTAGATAATTGATGTAGTAGATATGAGACAAGGCTGTTGTATAACTTGAGACAGTCCATCGACTGCAGCTTGACGTAATTGCACTCTGTCTTGTGGTTTGACGTCATCTTGTATTCTGCTAGTCACCAGAGGAGTAAGTAGAGAGAGAGAGAGAGAGAGAGAGAGAGACAGAAGATGAAGAGAAAGTCGGAGAAAGACGAGAGGGAGGTAACTAGAAAGAGAATGTGGATACTTGTAAGCAAGACAGGAGGATGAATGAGAAAAAGAAAAAGGGCTTGACACAAAAGAGATTTTTTTTTTCAAATGTATTTTTTGAGTGCATTTAGCCAAGTGATAAGTTTGGTATTAACCCCAAATATATATGTTGTTTACTATACCATCACCAGTTTATGTCTAATTTCTGAAGCAGATGGCCCTAAAAATATATTGAGAGGGAGAGAGAGAGAGATTAAAGAAAGGGGGGAAAATGAGATGGGAGGGGGGAGAGCAGGGGCGGATCCACGGAGGCTGAATTGGCTGTGGCCTCCCCCTTTTAAAGCAAAATTTTAGGGTAAAATACATGTGAAAATGCAGAGGACCCCCTTTTCGGGTAAAACAGACACCTAAAAAAGCCGACCAGCCCCCCCCCCCCCCCCCCCTTCTGAAAAATTCTGGATCCGGCCCTGGAGAGAGAGAGAGAGAGAAGAATATATGTGAAAACAGAACAAGATTCATTTTTAAAGACCAGTGGGGAAAAAGTAAGCTGGGGAGAGAAAAGTCTAATGTACATGTATGAGGCATAGAACACTATTGTTTTTTGCAGATACTTAAACTTTAAAGTATGTATAACAGCCGACACATGTAGACGTAACTGATGAAAGTTTAAGGACATGCATGTTCCAGAGGGAAATGGATGATTACATGAAAACAGCGAAGTTTGATTGGGGGAGAAACAGGGGAAGAAAGGGAGAGAAAGAGAAGATATTCTTCAGAGTCACGTTTGAATTGGAATGGCATCAGCTGGGAGTCTACTCTATTCCAAGTTAAAGTGACTTGGATTTCCGAATTGATTTGACTCAAAATGGTGTGGCATCAACTGAGAAAGTGAGAATCGACTATTCAAGTCAGAGTGACTCCATTCTAGCCATTCCGAGTCAAATTAATTCTGAAATCAGAGTCACTTTAACTTGGAATAGAGTTGACTCTTAGCTGATGCCATTCCGAGTCAAATTTGACTCCGCAGAAATAAGAGTGTAAAAGGAAACAAACACTCTCAAGTCAAGTAGTTTTTAAATCAAGACTATAAAAGACAGAATAAAACAGATCAGCGTAAATTTGAACGAAATCGAAAACATGGAATAAGAAAGTTATGAAATGTCATATAGCCATGACGTTCTTATTCCTTGTCAGATTTTGTTCAAGTTTTCTTGGATCTGTTTTATTCTGCTTTAGCTTTGATTTACAAACTACTAGACTTGAAGGTGTCAGTGTTTCATTTGATATGAGAACCCACTTGCCCATGTTTCTTTGACAAATATGTATCATGGACAGGTACGGAAGGAGGAACTATATTAATTACAGCTGAAGTGCATTTACATTCAAGTGGGGGAAGATAGGAAGAGTTGACAAGTGAGGAATAGAGATATCAAAGATTATATTGCCCTGAAGAGTGTTGGGGAGAAACGGAGAAAGAAAAAAAGAAACAACTATCAAAGAAGGATTGGAGCAAAATGATAGGAAAGCATTAATTAGAGTAGATGTAAGTTTGAAAAATAGAGAGCAAGGCATTAAAACAGATGGAGTACTGTAAGATATTACAGAATATAGACATTGGGTGCATTTGAAGATAGAGGAGAAGGAGAAAGGGGAAAAAGTTGGTACACCCGGGAAGCGTTTCATGAAGTGTCTTGTCAGTGACAACTGTTATAAGCCACTGAAATTCTTGCATCTGATTGGCTGAGAGCAAATTTGTCAGTAAATATCACTGACATAACACTTCATGAAACGCTCCCCTGTAATATCGATATATCACAATACTTTAATCAATAATGTCATGTCGGAGTGATTAAAACAATTTTTTCTCTTTGTGAATTAGTTTTTTTTTTCAGTATTATGTATTTTATTGTGATGATTTATTAGGCCATTTTAATTACTTTAATCTATTGTGGTAGTTATGTTGATTGAATCTTTGTATGTTTTTAAATATAAATTGTGAGCAATTCAGCCATTGGCTGCCAGTTGTATTTTTAAATAAACAACAAATAAATAGATGAATAAAAAATGAATGAATGAATAAATAGATAAATAAATAAATAAATAAATGAAAAAAAAATAAATGAGTGAACCGTGAAAAAAATAAATTGTTGAATAAATTAATAAATAGATAAATAAATAAGTGAACCATCAGTAAATAGTTGAATAAATGAATAAATGAATAAATGAATAAATAGATGATTGAATAATACCAGTAAGTGTGAAAGTAGATGTAAAGAAAAAACAAACAAGCAGGATTTGAGAAGAATACTGTATATGAGAAAGAGAAGAAGGGAAGGTGAATGAAAGAAAGTGAGGGAGAGATAGAATAAAGGAGAGATAAGGGGAAAGGAAGAGGTGAGAGAAAGAGGCTGAGATGGAGAGAAATAGGAAGAGAGAGGAAGAGAGAGGGTAAAGCTGAGAGAGTTGAACATGTTCACTCACTGTAGGGAGATGGTAATAGATGAGATAAGTGTGCATCGGAGAGGACGTGGGAGGACAAGGATGTATTTATAGATCACGATGAGCATGTGATATATTGGGATGGACTTCATTCTAAAGTGGGGATGCCTGTTTGGAGTGTGCCTGCCAGAGAGACCGTTCGTCATAAGAGTAGCAGCTTTTTCTTTTCCCCTTTTTCTAATGGAGGCATAAATGATGATAGACATGAGACATGTTGGTTGATCTACAATGTGGAAATGGCCATTGAAGATGAGAAAGACTATGTTGTAATGCACTCAGATGGGAAAGTTGATTGGAGGTTATGTACATGTATATCTCTCATTCATACAAATAAACCAACCGCTTGTAATTTTTCTTTAGTCTTGCTCTCTCCCTCCAACACTCCTAACCTCCCTTTCTATCTTTCTTTCTCACTTCCTTTCTCATGTAATATGCAACCATACAGTGTATGTAATTCCTTACTTTTTTTTTAGTTCATCAAATGCCAAATTCCCCTCTTTTCATATCTTCTTTGTCTCACTATCCATTCTTCCCCCCCTCTCTCTCTCTCTCTCTCTCTCTCTCTCTCCATCTCTTTCCTCTGCATCAATTTCCTGTTTTTCTCCTCTTGACACTGCTTCTTTCTGGCACTCCCACCTGTTTCAGGTATCAATCATACTCCCAAGAGCCATTTACTCTAAACCCATCAAATAAGATGTTTTTGTAGCATGCAAATGGAGCCTTGCATTATCCATGCTTATGCCACTTAAGATGTACCCAGCATCCATAGATAGCCCTCATACATGTATCAGGTAGCGCCTTCTACACCTTGATCAAGAGAGACAAGTTTTAATGAGCTGCCTTGTCTAAAGCCCAGCACACACCTTATGATCCTACTGGCTCACGACTGGTCTACGACTGAGTGAGAGGAGATGTGACGTCACAGCTCTGGTCAGTTGTGAGTCGTAGACCAGTCAGAGGCCAGTCGGAAGGACAGTCGGAAGGATTTGACATGTTGAATCTTCACGACTGGATCACAAGAGATCGCAGGCTCAATCCATCTTCCGGCCAATGAGATAGCAGTATTGATATGATGTCAGGTATGTAAGAGAGTAAGGAGCATATGCGCAAGTCGCAGACAGGGTAGTAGGTCTGGAATCGCAAGGTGTGCGGTGTCGAGGCTTACGACTGCCCTACGACTCACCTCCTCTCACCCAGTCATGGACCAGTCGCGAGCCAGTCAGATCGTAAGGTGTGCGCTGGGCTTTATACACACACATATATGCTGGTCAAGCCAAGGATTCTAACTCTCAACCTCTCAACTGAAAACCAAGTGTATCAACCACTAAAGCAGAGCAACATCATCTTCCTTCCCTTCTCCTAAAAATACATTTCTCTCTTCATCTTTTCTTGTCTCAATTTTTTTCCCTAGTCTCAGACACCAGAGTAAATCCAGAGTTAAATTTTACCAACAAAGTTTCTCGCCATCAGGCAGCTGCTGTTGTACATCATCATCAACTTGTTTGCACAGTTTGAGGGAAAACCTAGACAAATTTTGAATAGATGCCTCATCACTAGCCTGGAGTTAATGTGTTTGCTTGCATGCTAAATGCCTTGTCTGTAGTAGACTGCAACATTGTTTACTCTCTCTCTGCTTGTATCTCTCATTATTTGTGAACTCTTATCATATTTCAGCAAAAGAGAATGGATCTTAATTATGTAATACTTTGTCTCCCCCTTTTTATCCATTCATTCAGGGTTTTTTTTTTCTTCCCCCAGTGATATCCTGTTCAAAAGTATCTGTATCACGCTTTTTTTTATTGAACCATATCATGATACTAGTTGAGTTTGGAAAGACACGTGTTTTCTGAGCACCCTGCCTGAGTTGTCATGGGCTTATGGATATATTGTTTGCAGTGTAAATTGTTTGCTGTTACTACAGCCATATGCTGGGAATGCCACAAAAGGCAACGAAGACTGATATTTCTAACAGGGAATGTTCCTTTTGATCCCACCCATGCTTTTGCTACGGGGGGGGGGGGGGGGGGGGGGGGGACTGCCCCCCATGATTTTTCAAGTGACCAAACAGGAAGAAAAAATAGAACAGTATGGGAAAAGAGAGGGTTGGATCATTTAACTATATAATACCCTTATTTTTTTCATTTAAAATGTAAAGAAACTTACCTGTGGGTCATCTTGCTCCCCTCCCCCCCCCCCATCCAAAAACCCTGGTGTCACCCCTGACTTGTACCTCTGGGTAGGGATGCATATGATTGTTAATTAAAGTATATCTTGTTTAAGAACAGGAGTTCCACGAATGGGCAAACCCATGATTCTTGTGTAATTGTCAACCTGACTGTTGACCCTCTTTGAACATATCAAATGTTCCCGTAACTTGTCGGTCCTCTTGACGGTGCAACAGGCTCTTCTTTGGGACATGCAATTTCATGGCTGCTCTATCTCCAAGTAGTTCGTGACTAAACATGACATTCAACCGTTATGAGTCAGAGCATCTCTTGGAAGCTGAATTCTGGTTGCATACATTATCATGTTACTTTAATGAGCACACCTAGTAGAAGTTTGTTAAAGGTACATGTAATGTTGACCTCTCACTTTGTTACTCGTATTCCGAAAATCTGTATTCTCATCCTGAAGCAGTGATCATGTGGTAGTGTAGAATTCTCATGTATGTCTTCCTGGCCTCATCTGTCTTTAGGTTGAATATGGGAAAACTTCTAGATACTAACTGGGTAACAGGACAGTTAGAATATTGCATTGCCTTTCCTGAAGAGAATACTAGTATGAGAAGAAAACCTGAGAAAAGTAAGATTTTTACTCTTAAAAGTTAAGGACTTTTATTCCAAAGTATTGATTTTATGAATGGCACAGTCCTTCAGGACACCATCTGCAGGAGGCATGAAATCTCAGCTGGTAGAGCAGTGGTCTTGTTATCTGGTGACCTGGGTTTGAAACCAAGGCACTGTGGTTACACCATTTGGTAACGCCATTTGGTAAGGCATTAATCCTCATTAATAGGTCCCTCAGAGAGGACTTGAAGCTATTGGTCCTCTTACAAGTATCCACGCTTTCTTAGCAATTGAGTAAAACAAACCAAACCAATAGATTCTCTGTCATATTTTCCTATGGATTCCTGGAAAAGTCTTTGAAGTTGATGTGAACACATGGGAGGGGGTAGCCAAGACAGTTTGCTTGATCTGTCCAAATAAACTTAGCTTTGCATAAATAAAGAATAGCTTGGCCTCTGTTTTCATATTGAAAATTCATCATTGTATCAGAAAAATACATGGTTAGCTTGCCTGTATTTTGATATCATTCCTGTGAGTTTTTTGTTCTCATTCATTACTTTTTGAAATATCAAGGGATAGATGCTTAATTTTGAACACCTCGCCATTTTGCTTACTTTAAAACAAATGAAAATTAATTTTCTCAAGAGCTTTTTATTCTCCTTTCTGTTTGTAGGAAAAATAACATGAGAAATATCACTTTATTTGTGCAAACCACTTCCTTCTGCTTACTTAAGAACAATGGAAACACACCATCTGTCTTTTCCAGAGCAAGACATCGACAGTGATGATGTTGTATGCTATTTTGGGCCTGCCTCAGTCTCTTCTCCTTGGAACTGTTTGTTCTCCTTCAGCATCTATCCTTCATGGCATTCATTTTGTATGAAGAATGAAACAGAGATCAGCCTGTCAAGACATACAAGCATTAAATGTCCTCTCTTAACCTGCTGCCTCAGGCTGGATTGTTCCTTCATGAAGCCTATCGGTATAAGACATTTCAGTAGATTGGGACAATACAGAGTGGAGCGGAAGGTCACTAGTTTAAGGTGTGAGGTATGGGTCACTCCTTATGGTTTGTTCAAATTTACAGCAATAAACCACTTAAAAAAAACACCTATGGATTTTTTTTTTGTATGTACAAAGTGAATTCAAATGATGCAATGAAATGTGTTATACTGTATGCATCCCATACTCACTACATCTGTGTGTTACAATATGCAGAAATATGGTCTAGTAGATATGTCACCGGACTGTGGTTCATATAGTTCGCTCTTTAAGTCCCGCCAAGGCACTAATATCTATTTCCAAAGCACTAATGTTTTTTGGCAAGAAATCACTTTACAATTGCCACTTTCAACCCAGGTCTATTAAATCGGTACCCATTAAGAAGAAATTCCTTGAAATGCACCTTTATAGCAGCCATGCTAATGATGGGGTAATAGCAGTGGAGTTCCAGGTCATCAAGTCTGACAGATTTGAGTGCTTTAAAAGAAACCACTATTATTACCCCCTTTTAATACTTTGAGCCTTTGAGCCTGCTCCAAACAACAGGATCTCGAAGGCATCTTTAAATAGCCGAAATGGAGTAGCACTAAAAGAGTCATCTGGAATGCAAATAATACAAACAGCAAAATTCATTTTGCTTTACGGACTCTTCCTTTTGTGCCACCTCACTTCACAAAGCCACCTAACATGACTCACTAAAAACGTGATTTCAATTCCTCTATGTGTAGCAAGTAGTTGTTCCTGTTGCAGAGTAAAGAGGTGATGCATTTTTGATGTCCTTCATGATTTTACGATGTTCCCATTCCGACAAGCAGGTGTTAAGGCCACCGCATGTTAAATGATCCTACTGTGATCGACTTGTGGAAGAAATTGCAATATCATTAGGCATGGTAATGCAATTATGTGAGGTCTGTAATAGGGTCGTGCATGCCTTTTATAGTTGGAAAAAAGGTTCAAATCTTTTCATTTTTTTTTGGTAGTTTTTCCTTTTTCTCATTCTGATTTCTTTTCTATATTTTCTGTGCTCTTGATCTTCCGATCTCTCTTTTTCTCTCTCTCTGTCTCTGTCTTACTCCCTTCTAGTGTCAGTGTTTCTCCTTTTCGTTGAGGTGAAGTGAGACTAAGGGATCCGTTGTCCATCCGTTGTCCATCCGTAACGCTTATGAAACTTGAATAACTTTGTGACCATTTGCCTGTTAGTTACCAAACTTGGATGGTAGATGCTCTATAGGGACTTCAATGTTATTTGGGGGTCAAAGTTTATGTATGTAGGTCAAAGGTCAAATGAAATCAAATGTTAAAATTTACCTGCAAGTTTCTACTGGGGTTAGTAACTTTTGAACCACTAGCCTGTTTGTAACCACCATCCTTTGTCCATCTGTAATGCTTACGAAACTTGAATAACTTTCATACCATTTGGCCGTTTGGTAAGTGGTATATATGCCTTGCAGGGACGTCAGTGTTATTTGGGAGTCAAAGGTTACTCATGTAGGTCAAATGAGGTCAAATGTTAAAACATGCCTGTTAGTTTCTACTGGGCTTGGTAACTTTCAAAACGTAAGCCCATTTGTAACCTAACTTGGATGGTAGATGCCTTCCAGGACCCTCAATGTTCTTTGGGTTCAAAGGTCATGTATGTAGGTCAAATGAGGTCAAATGTTACATTTTACCTGCAACAGTAATTGCACAAGAATGTGGCGAGATGCATTATGGCTCTAGCCGTCTCTCTTATTTTTTTATCTCTCCTGCTTTATCTCTGTTTTTATCATCATTGCCAATTCTGTTTCTCTCAATTGTAGCAAACCATGATAAATACAAAAAGGAACAAGGATATTTTCCCTCAGGCTCATCAATTCCAAATTCCCTTTCTCATGAATAATTTCTTAATGTGTCCCCACTTAAAATCCTCCTATACAAGAAGACTTGAAATGTCATCATGAAATTTTCAATTAGCATGGATTTGCAAGAGCTGATTGTTTCCATGTACTTGGATAACATATGCATAGGATTTTTTTTGGTCAAAAGAAGTGATCAGGCACGTGGAGATTAAGTGTGGCATTTTATGGAGTCTGCTAGTTGTGTGGTTTTACTGTAGACGGCAGTTTGTTTTGTAATAACTAATAAGTGCTTCTGGAATCGTCTATGAATCAAGAATTGGAATGATAATTTATTTTTAGAAATTTAAGTGGAACTGAGAATTGGGATAACTACTTATTTCAGAAGTTTATATGGAATATGAATGTTAGAAGAGAATCTTTTTTTCCAAGCTATTGTGTCCTAACCCTTCTTACTTCTCTTCTTTACATAAGGCTTTTTCTTTCCCCCTTTTCC